>CM068841.1:86481767-86884267 GCA_028554795.2 Sinohyriopsis cumingii
AATATCAATTCTGTGAAACTAAAATGCTAATTCAGGATATGATTGTTGATCGCTACCACATAGAAGATAAAACATTGTTTCCTTTGTTTGGCTATATTATACGGTGACTTTAGTAGAGATTCTTGCCCGAACATTGGACGTATGCGAGTTGGTGCAGTACTCACTGATAGATTATTTGAGGTCATCTGGGCTGATACCGATTGAAGTCGCATTTTGCATTAGTTTGCACATTTATTTGCTACTGAGTATTTCGATTGCAATCCTCTTTATTTACAAGACCCACATACAGTATTTCAGATTACTATAATGAAGAGCTCACTCAACATAGTGATATGCTATTACCCAATTAGACGCGCTGAATTTCTAACAAACACAGTCCAATTTGAGGAATACATCCCGTTGGGTTGAGTTATATTGTTGTTATAAATAACGGCAAACTGAACCGCACTCCTTTAATCGCAGGTTGAGGTGTTTCTTAAATCGCTCGATATTACGTAGAAATGCATCAGACAACAGTTCCCCTCCACCGCTGACATGGTTATGATCAACGATGACATAGGCGAAGTTGCCCTGGATCTGTGATAGTCCCATTGGAACTAATGCTAAAGTTCGCAATCAAAGTCACATTACTGACACATATAGAGGAACCGCATACAACAAATACATGAGTGGGTATGATGGTCACCAGGTCATTCAATGTATCACAACGCAGTCAAAGGCGTAAATAAGCGTAATCCCCAACAAATTGGCAAAATACATCCCAGTTAGGATGTACGAGGCTCAGTTGATTAATTCAATGCAGTGTCACAGTTCCAATCTGGAAAACTCTTGAGCAAGCTGCAGCGAATGGTACCAATCATTTTACAATCACTCGTTGACACGATGGTGCCGATGATGGGACACTCAGTTTACTCACAAGCACATGAGTGTATCTCTACATGTTTATTAGCAGATGGGACACATTTGCTGAAAACCATTTTTCTCCCACTGAGCCCTTTATTTCATGTTTGACTTGCGAAGGTAATGTAACCAACGACAACTCAGAAGCAAACAATGTCTGATCCGTGCTTGGTTATCAATGCCTTGGCGATTATCATGGTCTATGTTAGAGAACAGATGTGCTCTGCTCGAGGATGTCTTCCAGACGTATAGTGGAAATGGAAACAATGTCTATTTACTGCCTGGTTGTCAAGACATTGGCTACTAACATGATCTGTAATTGAAAACAAATGTGATTCTGTTCGTGAATGTCTTCGAGAAGTTTTGTGATACTGTTGAACGTCAGTGCTAACTCGACCGCGCACTTCATTTCGTCATCGTGAATGGCCTGGGACGCATTTTAGTATAAAACCAAGGTTGAGCTGGAACACTGACAACGAGCATCACATGTTTATGGAAGGAAAAATCCGTTGTGATATTTCAGTGGCGAGCCAGCTTTACGCCATAGCAACCAATCTTGCAAGCGAAAGGAAACGACCCACTGACCAAAACAATGCAGCAAGGATCTTTTCGCCAACAAGTTTAATGGCTGGGGGGTGATGAAGCCCGTAAGTGTTGGTGGGTTTCGATGAATTGACCATGAGGAATGCATACAAGAATATAATAAAAACAGTGATATAGAGTATGTTTTTGAAGTTGACCTAGATTATACAGATCAACTTTACCGGGACCACAACGTTGATCCTATAGTACCGCAAGCGCTGTTGGTGCCCACGTGTGGCTGTGGGCGTATTAATGTAAAATCATCAATGATTCCTGACGCAAGTATACGGAATGTACTAAGTCTATTCCAAACCGGAGAACTTTGAGCAACTGCGTAGATCAAGTACGTAATTTCCAGTTATATCTGCAATTGGGTATGCATATTATGCGTTTTGAATCATGTAAGATGATGCTTCATAAGAGTTTAGATGGTGGACGGTTGCATCGTTACATAATTTATAAACATAACCAATGCCTTCTCTGTTGTTAACAAAACAGTCGTGGCCATGTTAGTGTTGAACATAAACAAATACTCGCAGGTGACACTTGCTGAATAATTAGATATCAAAGGTTCTGCTTCCTTTTATCTATTGGCACCATGTACAATGGTTAACGGGTGCTTATATGTGCTTCCGCTCTCACGATGATGTGGTAAAAACACAGATGGAATATAATTAATCTTTGGACTAAGTCGATATACATGGAAATTGCTATGTTTAAATACTCAATTGACGGTCTGGTCATTTGCAGCATAGAAGTCTTGAATCAGTTAATGGTGGAAATGTTGTTGAATGAAACGCAATGATTCTAGAACTTTTGCAAGAAAAAGGTTGTTAAAGACTCAGAACGTGACATGCATTGCATCCATCCAACTAAAAAGTGAATCACCCTAACAAAGACCTTTTGCACCCACAACAGAGCAACAACCTGAGCACCGACAACAAATACCTCCGCTCACATGGGAATTAAAAGACTAGTTTTGTACGTCTATATAACCCTCACGACTTTGCGGATCTGTCAAAAAATATTTGAAGGATTGGTTCGCGCGGGTACCAACGCAGACATGAAGCATGTAAGGTTTCTCACAAGCGATGTAATGGGCAGGTACGTTTGGCGTGTTGATGCCTAAATCTACTTTAGATACCATGATGTATATAATGAACAAAATTCGTACACTCATAATGAATTCTGAAGAGCTGTTTCTCGAAATCAGTGCTGCTATGCAGCATCACGTTGCAAACACAACTTAGAGGTTTACCTCGATGCTTAAGATCTCATCAACAAAAGCAGAATATTGTATGACTTTTTTTTACACCAAAACACATATTGTTGTGTGCCAATCACAGTTGGCCTAACATTTGAGCTCGGCCATTTGGGGTCTTCAACTCTTAAATATCATTTGTTATCTTGGCAGCGGGTGATGGGTGAGGTACCTGGAATATGTTTGTTTCCACGGGTGAATGCCAGATTAAAAAATAAATAATGAGATCCGAAGGATAATTATTAGACTCGCCAGACACAGCGACTATTAAGCGAAGTATACTTTTTTACCCAATCTGATTAAATTCAGTTCTACACTTTCCTACGTGTAGTTCTCAGAGCGACCGGGTCATGTTGTGGTGACAAATGTTATAACAATAATCGCTCAGTATATCAGCCAATCAGATGAAGTCTCTTATCGTAGCGTTACGGAGACTGAGCAGTACAGCTGAAGAGCATATGTGTATGCCTATCTGAATCACTTCAAATTTTTAAAAGCCGCATTTCCATTGGCTAACTTAAAAGTCACCAGAAAATGACCCAGGGAGGTCGCTGTCAGATCTATACCCAAGACAGTGAATATTTTATTTTAATCAAATTGCTGTTAGGCGACCTTACGATCATGCAAACAACGTAGCCCACAAATGTAGCCGTATTCCTAAGCGCCAACAACAAATTGCAAACTTGGATTTCTACAGAGTTTGCTTTTCTTTTCATTCATATGTCATTGTTTTTTCAGAGATGTTGGAAGTTAGTTTGTTTTTGGGACTAAACACACAGCCATGTTATCCCCTAAGGAAACGAAGAACGATGTAAGAAGCGTTGCTCCTAGTAAAGTTGAGTTGTCAACATTAGCATTGCTAATGCCTGCACTATTCCTTTCACTGATCATATAATCAGATGTGTTGTCGTTCTGAGTTCTGAAACCATGCCGGTGGTATCGTTTCTAACACTCATCACATCCTCTAAGTCAGACATTACTAATCAATTTCATTACAAGGCAAATAATTATCCAACACGGCATCAGCGTACCAAAACACGTGCTACTGTTGTGTCAAGATTCAAATCAGAGTGTCCGATGATGTTTCGTGTTTTATTTAAGTTGGCAAACAATCAAGTACATCACAAGGTATGGTCGTAAATGCACCGGCGTTAAAACAATGACACAGACAGGCAAATTCCTTTTTATTTTACGCCCAGATAAATTGGCTAGCAAGATGAATAACAGATAAAAGCACAATATTTGTTCAGGATCGTATATGTTCTGCTGTGTTTTCTGATTATTCGCACAGAACATAAAAACAGTAACATAACTTTTGCTCCCAATTGTTACGAATCTATAACCACAAACTAAGTAACAGAAGAAAAGCGAAACCAACATGCTTTGTAAAACTTAAAAATATAATTATCACACGTATACATGAAAATGTGAGACAAATATATATCATCATGAAGTAAATCCAAAATAATCATGAAAGTGCAAAAGAATGAAAAGTTCCAAATAAATTTCAAAACCAAAAATTATGTCAATACAGTCATAAATTCTTGGTATTGGAAATGAGTCTCTTTTGGTGACATTGTTCACTTTTCTTAAGTCAGTGCACATACTGAACGAATTATATGGCTTAGGCAAAATACTAAGAGGCAAACTCCAGTTATTTTTCTTGTTTCAGTAAGGTCATTCTCCAACGAATATTCGATTCGCAGAGGACTGAATCTGTTTAATACGTAATTTATACAAATATGGTTGGAAGGCCCTTTATATGAAATTAAAACCTTGATCATATAGAACAGATTTGAAAAAGGGTAAAGAACTTATTAACTTTGACTATGGCATTAGTCTTAAAACTCTGTCAAGGAATTCCATCTGGTAACATTGTGACACACACATTGTGGATAATAAGCACTGGTTGCCTGACTTGGCCGTAGGTGAAGAATTGACATTGCCCACCATTATTGTGCTAAATGGTTCGTCAAGTGCAAAAACAGGTTGTGAATGAGACTAAAATATATTCTCGTTCAGGTTTCCTAACATTTGATAAGTGTGACAGGACCAACATTATCTTCAGACATCACTTTTCATTTTAGGCCAATAAAAACGTTAAATCTTTTGATAGATTTTACTGATTGGTAAAGAACTAATCAAGGGAGGTCCATGTTCCAGACTAAATCTGCCCTTCTATTCGAATTAGGAACAACAGTTAGATAACTCACAGACCACTCGTTACCTGCGAGTACCTTAGATTGGCTCACTTTTCTCATAAGGACCTACGTTTTAACAAAATAGCAGGTTGGTACCTCTGCAGAATAAGCTTCGCTAATAGCCCTCTGAAACAAACAGGAGATCTAAGGATTTTGTTTCCGTTCAACAAGTAATAGTCGTTTGTCACACTGATTAGAATAATAGATTAATAGTTAAAACAGGAACACAATAATCAATACATTTAGATTGATCAGTTAGAGGAACACAAATGACTTCAACAAAAGTCTGTCCAATACACGTGTCAGTCATCGGAATAATATCCTGATCGACATGATTCACAAGGATTAATCTTGTCACAGTTCTAGTAACTGCACAAGTAGGGCATAAATCATAGATTTCCGTCACAATAGGATCACATAATTTTGTCCAAACAAGGCTTCTCAGCTACAAGTGCATTAACCACAAACATGTCTCCATTTAAGCCATTGCTTAATGATAAATGAACAACCAGAATAGGCACAAAATTCACAGCGCCGATAGTCACTGGTCCTGAAACTAATTTTGATGTTAAATTAATATTATGGAGCGAAACTTGAATGAAACCGGATTCTACTCTCTGAACATAAATACTTTCAGAGCAAACAACCTTCTCAGATAAAGGCAAAGTACCGGACGAAACAGACTCCGACAAGTCCCTGTATCGCAAAATTTTTTAATAGGGATAGGATTGGCCAAATTACTAACAAGTTCAATAGCATCTTTTGGCATGGATGGTTCATAAATCTCCATAATGGAATCATACTGGGGTTTATCTGAGCAACACATGTAATGTTCCCTATATAAGACCATGACCTCTGGGAATCAACATCCCTAGTAACGCTCTTTATTATGTTGCTAAGTGCACTTGGGAAGACATAAGGATTTCTAATCAGTCTTATAGACATTTGATTCTTAAATGTTGTACAGATTGAAATTGGTACGTAATCATTTGAGACTGCGGTGGGTTTTTAAATAACTGAGCTGAGAGATAAACCTTGTGAGTCAAGGAATAGTAGTCAGCTGTACGAGCAGGGTTTTACAAAGTGTATATATGGTGTACATCAAGGTAATTCTCGAGGTCATCTGGACGCAGTTCTTGAAATCCTTGATTAACATGAGTTGCCTTTTTAAAATGCACACTACCTGCCAAATAGTTTTCCTTTATCCCTAGCAAACCCGACATGAGGTTTAGCTACTTTTGCAATTTCAAAACCTCTATCAATATTTCTCAGATACCAACTCGTAACCCTTCAAACCTTATGAGCCTTGTCAATAAGTAGACTCTGCAATAACAAAGCCCAGTGCTCTCTTGACCAATTTTTTAAATCTTGTTCATTTTTCCAAAATGTGTATAATATTGATCTACCTCATTTACTCTAAAATTTTGTGCTAATCTTATATTTTTGGTAACATCATTTATGACTGTATGTCGCAATATACCCCACGTGATAGATCTTACTACTCAGTCTAATGTTTTCATATACCTATTAATATGACCTAACTCATTCAATATGAATAAATTTAATTCTTTTAAGATACCATCTAGCAGACGTATCCAACAGAAATAAGTCGGAACCTCGTAAACATATCACTTAATAATCTATTGTTTGTAACAGTCAAGATGTATGTAAGAGTCTATTGATAGATCCTATGCAATGTTACGGCCTTCTATATCTTAAAATTGAACCTATATGGGGTAATCACTACAATTCATGTTCATCAAATATGGTTACGAAAATAAACAAAATACGTGTGTATATAACGTGAGACAAAGACAGAGAGAGTGGACGTGAAAAGGTTAGAGAAGTACCTGGCACAACTAATACTTTGAAGGATCTAAATCGACCAATCATTTTCAGGAACTCTTTTTGAATGTCTCTAATCATCCAGATCCTTCCTTTTAAGACAGCTGAAACAAACACCCACAAAAGAATTGTCACTGAAACAAACACCCACAGTAGAAGCGTCACTGGAAAACCACATACAGTAGAAGTGTCTCTGAAACAAACAAATACAGTAGAAGTGTAACTCTCAGTTTCTTTGCTTACTACATTGGAGATACAAGCAATTCGGATGAACGGGGGTTCAGATAAGTGAATCCAACTTATTACAACTCCTCTTGTTTGGGATAGGTGTATTTGGCTTGCATTTGTATATCATTCGAATGAAAGTGGTTTCAAATAATTTAGATTCTACTGTAGATATCTTGTTGACTCTTGTCCTAATAATGCATAAAATGTTGCATATTTGTATTTTCTTTGATTTCCTTTTCGAACCTGAAATGTATGTCAAAAACCGTGATTCTATAAAATAAGAAGTATCATAAAATTAAGTATTCATTCAAATTTAAAACTGGAACAAAACACACAGGAGTAGATATGTATTTTATTTTATGAGCATAGAAGACTTATTTCCAATTTATAAACTTAAATTTCATCTCGTTTACGATACATAATTTAGACCTTGACCTTTGACCTAACTCCCTAGATACTCTAGATGTCTGCAGTTAAGCAGACCTTGAATGTAAGTTTACCCCAGAAACAGGCCATCTACTTGCTCCCACATTTTACCCAGGCAAATTGCCAGACAAAAGAAAATACTACCTGCTTTAATGTATATATATATATATATATATATATATATATATATATATATATATATATATATATATATATATATATATATATATATATATATATATATATATATATATATATATATATATATATATATATATACATAATAAGATAGGGAAACAGCGTCATATGCATTAGATAGTTACAAAGTAATCAATTCAATTAACTCAATCAAGACAAAACAACATGACAATTCTAGCATATTTGAAACAAGAAACGCAATATTCTGAACTTGAATTGGCGCGTAAGTTCTCCAAACGCTTGTACGAACACGTGAAATCTTCATTAAAGGAGCCATTGTAAGAGCTATAGGAATTCATTGTCTGAGTTCGATGCCACAGTCCTCAATCAGAAGATCATGACTGAAACAGCTGGAGAAGTATTATTTGTCCTATAATCAAGGACAAGATCGGTCCAAACAATGGCCTATTGTAGTGATTTATTATTCTCAAACAGGTGGCGCATAGTGTCCGGTTCATCATAGGTTTGCCTGCCTCATATGTCGGTTCGATAGGAAGTTCACTAAAATTCGGCAATGTACTACTCAAATAATACTTTGTACATGTTAGTCTGTTCCAAAATGTCATTTGCGAAGGGAAGACGAGCTTCCTATTGACCCAGACTGGGCTATTCCAAGCTGTCATATGCGTGGGTGGGTAGGGGGCACGAGATTCCTATGTTGACCAAGACTGTGTTCTTTCCCAACTGTCATTTGTGAGGGGCACCCGAATTCCTGCTGACCGACACTGAAGGGAAAAGTGGATAAAAGTAATACGATGTGTAAAACAGATACAACAACAATAATGAAATGGGTTCCATGCGAATTGGCTGTTGTCTGTTGCATTCACTTCACACCAAAGGATTACGTTAACGAAATAAAAAATGGTTCGTCAGAGATAAATATTTTGAAGTTAATCTTTTATTATCTATAGAATTGTTTCACGAGACGCGTACTTATTATTGCTGGCCATTGTAAACTCATAGATTCCATTAATGTTTTCAACCTCAAACAGTCAGTTAACCAACCCACCCATAAACATGGTCACATTTTAGACTGGATTCTTCATAGACCTGATGATAACATTCTACGGTCCTCCCTGGTATAACATGACCTTGCGTCAGATCACCTCTGCATTATATGCCATCTTGTCGTATCAGTCCCTAATCCTCCACCTTTATCTGCTACTAACAGAAATCTCCATATGATAAATAGAACCAAACTAATGCACGACATCCAAGCAAACCTAACAACTTGCTTACCTCCCTCAGCAGAACAACTCGATAACTGCCTGCGTTCATTGCTCGACAAACATGACCAGACAACAAGTGCAAAATATCAATTCAAAAGTGTTCTCCATTGTATAGCAGTGTTAGGGACCAGCTTCGCACTGCTAAAAGAGGCCGCCGTAAAGCTGAGTGGCTCTGGCTTTCCACCAGTTTCACTATTCATAAGCAAATATATGAAGCCGCTAAGGAGAATGTCACAAATATAGTCCATGCAGCGAAATCAGCCCACTACACTTGTAAGATCATGGAAAGTTCCAGCTGCAAAGAGTTTTTCGAGATTACTAACAAGCTATTGTCAAGGAACAAATCTACACCACTTCCAACTACCTTCTCTCCAGTCGACCTTCCAGACATGTTTGCAAATTTCTTCCGTGACAAAGTACATTTCATTAGAGATAAGCTTGACGCTACAATTTCAGTTGACTCGTCGTCACCATACAGTTGGGATACAGAATTTGAGCGGCAACCGTTAGCAGCATTTGAACCTGTCTATATGCATTTCGTTCGTACAGTCCTGATGAAGAGTGCTCCAAAGTCATGTGAACTTGATCCAATTCCAACATCACTGCTGCTTGAGTGCTTAGATCCAGTATTGCCTTCACTAACTGATGCTATTAATATCTCTCTCTCATCCGGGGAATTCCCATCATTTTTCAAAACCGTCATTGTAAAACCTCTGCTGAAGAAACCAACATTAGACCAGAACGATTTAGAGAACTACCGCCCAGCTTTTAATCTCCCATTCATATAAAAAATCTTAGAAAAGGTTGTTCTATCCAAGCTTGTATCTCGTCTGAATTCAAACAGTCTTTTTAACAATGCACAATCTGCATATCGCCCTTGCCACCTTACTGAAATTACTATTTTAATTGTAGTTAATGACATTCTTTCCGCGTTGGATAGCGGAAAGATTACAGTCCTCACCCTCCTTTATTTGTCTGCAGCATTTGACACAATAGACCATGATATATTCTTTCCCCCTTCTCCATCATGTATTTGGCATTCATGATACAGCCTTAATGTGGTTCAAGTCCTATTTGGTGAACAGTACACAAATTGTATCTGCAAATGGAATACACTCCATCCCAGTTGATCTATGTTGTGTTGTTCCACAAGGTTCTGAGGGGTCTGTTCTTGGACATGTTCTCTTCATTCTGTACACTCAGTCGCTCTCAAGTGTCATAGACCATCATCATCCAGTGTCCCACAAATTTTACGCTGATGACACCCAAATATACAAATCTGGCCACCCAACTGATGTTGACGCTACCATCCAAGGTGTAGAAAGGTGCATTTCTGATGTGAAATCATGGATGACATGTTGTTGTTGTTGTTGTTGTTCTAGGGTTTAACGCCATTTTTCAGCACAAGATAGGCCATATATGGCGGCCAGTATAACTGGTGGAGGAAGAACCCTGGAAAACCCAGGAAAGAACCACCGACCCACGAGAAGCTACTGGCAGGTTTTCCCACGTACCCACGTTAGCCGAGCCTTGGACTCGAACATACGCAGACAGAGGTGAGATGGCAGTGATCCGGAACGGTGAGCGCTTTAGACCACTCTGCCACTCGGGGCCCCCATGGATGACATGTAACAAGCTGCAGATGAATGATGAAAAAACTGAGGCCATTCTGATCACAGCACAAAGACGTTCTCATTCACATCCTTTACCTCAAACAATGAATATCAACAACACCACCATTAAATTCACACAATCAGTACAAAACCTATGTGTTACTCTGGACAGTACTCTCATATTGCACCAATTTGTCATGAACATATGCAAGGCTGCAGATATTGAGCTGAGACGTATCAGGTTTATTCGCAAATATCTTTCAGTTGATGCCACTAAAACACTTGTGTGTCCGTTAGTACTTTCATGACTGGACTATTGTAACTCAATTATGTCAGGTTCATCTCAATATCTGCTGCAGAAACTTGAAAAAGTTCAAAACACAGCTGCTCGGATCATACTTAGAGTACCACGATCAGAGCACACCTTCCCGCTGCTATGTACCCTACACTGGCTATCCATTCGATCCAGAATCAAACACAAAATTTGTTCTCTGTGCTACGTTTCACTGTCGGACTCTAGTCCATGATACCTATCCGACCACACCCATGTGTACACACCAGCAAGATACTTACGCTCCTCTTCTGACAATCGTATACTCATTATTCCCACTATGAAAACAAAGTCATATGGACAGCGTTCTTTTGCATACCATGTCCAGCAACGTGGAATGAATTGCCCACTGAACTTAGACACAAAGTGCTCTCAAAAATCTCTTATTTCGACTGCAAGAACAAACTTAAAGACCTAATAATATTTCCTATCTTAAGTATTTTCAGCATGTTTTTTATATTTTCTAATTTCATGGTGTTTGTTTTTGTAATCATATCATTATATGTTTTTTATCTTATAGGTGTTGTCTAATGTTGTAAAGCGCTTAGAGCTTCTAAAGATTAGGCGCTATGCAAAGTCCTCTTTATTATTATTATTATTATTATTATTATTATTATTATTATTATGTGCAGACTGCAAGCTGTTGAATGAGTTGGGTGGGGTATTTTCGCTTTCCCAACCTTCAGCAATACTGAGCACACTTTTTTGACATATTTTGGCATACAATCGGATGAAACGAGTAGTTAAAATAATGCATGAATGGCACAGACTACATTTCGGTATTAATCGGTGTATGTTCAAAGAGTTAAGTTAAACGTATACGTTAACCCTATTATACTGCGAATGCTGGTAATGTTCAATACACCATTTTTATATTTTGAAATTCATTTCCTTTTGAAATATTGAACAGTGTATCAAGTTAGCATATTGTATTAAATACTTCTGTGCATATGTGTAAAACCTTGTATCACTAAACCCTAACTAGTAATCATGCTAGATTCTAAGTAAACATTTAGTAATTAAATCGCTTTGTTAAGATTTGTATCTGCTCTTCATCAAAGCTTGCTTAGATTTTTAAATGAAACTGTATTTTCGTTGCGTTCACGCACAAATCCAAGCTAAGAAAAGATTAATTTGTTCAGCCGTTCCAGTTGTTTTCCCTACACAAAACCTAAGTCAACATCAAAGCTAGGAAGAGATGGTAGAGCTAGAATAAGGGATGATACAAAAGTACATCTGAAGAAAGTTGTATCGAAGATATTTATACAGAGTTCTTGCACGAATATGATTCCCAGGAAATGATAATAGAAATAATCAAATGTAACAAGTCTTGACTGATGATTTGAAAGTAAAGACATTATGACACAAACAATCAAAACTCCTACGTTGAGTATTGAGCATTTTTCTATATGTCAAGCTAGCTTCACATTTCTATAAAGGTTTAGAGACCTGCGTGAAGTTCCATTTTGTGTGAATATACCTGCTCTCTCAGCATACTACCTAAATTACATGTACCACAATATAATTGGGGTGACGGTGCAGAAATACGTTTAATGCGATTAGTGAATATCTGAATATATGCAACAAATTTTAAACTTTCGAGAATGTTTCAGTGTCTGAGTCTACAATGAAAAATATTGCCTACCCATGGATTTTATTTATGGCCAAAAATAATGATGTCTGTGTAATATACGGCCTCACAAAGTAAAGTTCGTTATATACCCGATCGGATTGTAAGACAACTCTAATTAGTGTGGATGCAGCGAAATGTCCAATAAAAAAACAATAAGAATATGTGAGCGCAAGAAGCTTCATTTTCAACATATGATAATTGTTTCACAGCTTCGTTGTTGATAGAATGAACACCAGGTGGACTTATGTGCTTTACTTCTTCAGCATGTGTTGGGTCAACAAGTGATAGGCTGGTAGTGGAACCATTTAATTAATCAGTTATTGTGATCGCAGACTTTATTAACACTAATAACTTGTTTTTTTTTACACGCAAACCATTTTTTTAAAAATAGATAAAAGTTGTTTGAAATTCCGAAAGGTGTCCAGTAAAAGGGTGCTTTTTGAAAGAGTCTTTGGTCTTGCTAAAAGGTTTCAAAATCCTAATAAATTCTCTTTCAATCACAGATTTTTTTTTTACCATCGATTGCTTCTTATTCTGTAATTTCAGGTCCGTCATTGTGTATACAAGTGTTATGGTGTTGATGGTATAAATAACAATAGCCAAAGATCACACAAGTTGTTTTTGTTCTGGCTATCTGGATATTACCATATCCTTGTCGTTTTTGTCTTTTTTGGTGGGTGGTTCTGCTTCCAAGATATCTTCCCATTCCATTTCCAAAGAGTGTCTATCATTCAGACTGGAAGAAGAGTCTTCCGTAATTTCTAATAGTCTAGAATTATTTTTCTCAAGCTGTTGATTTCTAAAGTATGGTCGAATTGTGCATGCAAGATCATGTTCATTTTCTCGGTTAGAGCTTCTGCAAACTGACGTTCCACACGCAGTTCACGGGATTTTATAGGGTGGAAATGTCTCTCCTTGCTACCTAGGTCTGGAGTGAAATTAAAAGCACACAAAGCGTAGCCTCGTGCACAAGCGTCGTACAAACTGACGTTGCTGGTGTTGGTCCCTTAATGTCCTGTGGCTTCGTACAGGAACAAGTACGATCTCATGTAATTCTTCTCGGTAAACGTAGGTTCAAAGGGTCTGGTACACAAGATCTTGCCATCGCAACAAACTTCAGTCTTAGACACTATGTAGTGCTTAAACTAGAAAACTTTGACAGTGACGGCTCCATTGAGGACTTCATTCCTGATGATACCAATATTTGGGTAACTCTGCTTGGAACATGTAATCATCGATCTTGGAACGGAGTCCAGCTGCAATGGTGAAGGTTTTCACTTCCAACGTCGTATCAGATACTTGGTGATCGCTATGATCAAAGTGGGACTGATGTCGTTACCCACGATAGGTTACCCACGAGCTGGTTTCTTTGATGACGGTTTTGTACTTGTTTGCATTGGCCATCAAATGTAAAACGGTACCATTCTGATTCAGTCTCAGGCGGATATCCACACCGTTCAGCAAATACTTTTCTTGCAACTACATATCTAAATGCAAACGATCCAGAAGTTCTAAACTAAGTCTTTGCAGGATTTTCATTCAACAGTTGTTAAGGCCCACAAGTACAAATCCACGTCGCTGAACAAGGAATGCATGAAATCGTTAACGAGAGCTACGCTAGCATCGGTCCCTGCACGATGTCGTCCGTTGTGATCACTCTGATTTCAAGTACAAGTTACTGCTATTCAGATCGATGTATTCTTCAGTCTCTCTTTTGATTTCAAATTCCATGGAGGCTGATGCTGTTAATGAAGAGACGAAATGAAATGCTACCCATTGGGATTCTTGCATCGTCATCATCGTGGATGGCATGGCAAACAGATCCATTTCCGACTTGAAACATTCGCAAGACTCTCGATGCATCATTTTCTTTATTTTATCTCTCTGTGTTTTTTCAATAATCAAAAACGTGTAAGTCTCGTATGGTTCTTCTTCACAATGCTCTAGGTGCATATTGTTTTCTTTTTAATAAACAAAAACATCTAATTCTTTTACGATTTTTATTTTCTATGTCTTGTGAATTCCTCTGGAGGGGTGTCTTCGTCGTCTCTTTCTGCCTTGTCCTTGCTGTGGCGTCAGGGAAGCAGGAATGCATGACTGATCAGCCTCGAGTGTATTTATAGGAGTTACTCGTAGGCGCAAAATGTCTTTGTTTGAAGCAAAACATTTATGCCTGATCTCAATAAGGCTTCTTTGGGATTCTTCCAAGGCCTGCAACATTCGTTTAACCATCAGCTTCAAAATGGGGGCCACAGAACGAAACGCAAATTTCAGCATACCTCCTAAACCGTGTTATCGTTGTCGAGCGAATCCTCGGTACACAGTATAAATGCCTTACTAGCCGTTAGAGAATCGTTTTCGTAAATGGAGTTTCAACGTGACTTTCCCTTTGGAGAATGCAATATTTTGTCCAATATCCACTTTTATACTAATGTATGAAACTGTCGAAATACGCCTTACTGACGGTCAAATAATGAGGATGTACAAATTCGCCGTGAACGTGATAGATGGTTCCACCTTCCTCGTCATTCGTTGTGGCATAATTCAATTTGAAAGGAATGACTCACAGAAACGTTGTGATTGTGTATCCAACCACGCTGTACTCCACCACATCAGAGTACACAAAGATCAAATTTAATCCATGGTTCCGTTCTACAGGGTAACGAACAAACTTCGAAATATTCAATTTGTTTGTGTTGGGTACTGAGTGGTACCTTGATCATCTTGAGGTCTCCAACCAAAATGTCAAACAATATGTAATGGGCAACGTTTGCCATCCGAGAATTTCATCAACAGGCGAAGAGTCACTTTATGATACTCAATGGAGACACTTCGTTTCCTTTTGTCTAAGGCTTTGCCACACAACGCATTGAATTCGGAAGCAATCGTGTCCACCAGATGTTGACCGTTAAAATACTAGATAGCAGTAATTTTCGTTATTTAGATGTACCGTGCAGTATCGTGTGACATTGGTCGTTTCAAAGAGGAATCTACAGTTTCATTTTCATTCAAGTATTATTGTACTTGGTCGTTCATAACTTCGACCTCGAAAGTGTTTTTGTTTTCAGTCATGTTTTTTAATTGTGTAGGGTGAACCATTTCGACAAAAGTCACTTTCCAAAGGGCTTCGTAATTGAATTGAGATAATTTGGCCGTGAAAAAGTACAAAGTATTGTGTTGAGAAACATCCATGGAATTGTCACTGGGTAAAGTTAAGTAAAATTAGCTATTGGTAATTCCAGAGTTCTGCTGTCCGTGTGGTCACTAGAGGTCAGAGGAGTGTCCAAAAAAGGTTTGTTATTGTTGTGGAGGTGGTGACTTTTGGGACGGTGACAGGAGCTGGACGCAGACTCAAGATCTTATTGTTAGAGTACTTTAGTGAAGGATTGGGGAGAAGGTAACCGATGGAACTGCTCAGTAAAATTGTCCACAATTGTTTTTCTGGTTGGTGCAAACTCACGTTGGCGATGGCATCACCAATAACACAATACAGAACAAAGATTTAGTAGAAAAAGATGATTTGGGTTTCTTTTGTAGATCTTGCAGAAACATACTTGGAGAAGGAGTTGTCACTGTTGTTGTTGAGGTTGTATTGAACGTCCAGATGGTGACTTCTTTTATAGGCGATGACTTGCGAAGCGTTGATCCGAGAATCAAGACTGGGAGTATCTTATTTCCAACGCATTTTGACTTCTTTGACACATGGAATTTCCCACTTTAACGGTTCTATGATCTAGAATGGTTTCGATGTCGACCACTTGTTCTTTCTTGGTTATTCATTGTAACCCGAGCAAGTAAAACGTTCCTCTTTTATATTTCCCCGATCATGTTTTCCAGTTGATAGAAGGTAGGATGACGGCCACGTCTTAGTCCAATAACATGAACCAATTCGATGGTCTAGTTGAGGTAAGTAACTTTAGTCGAAAGTACGTTTGGTTTTGCAATTGCGCATCCAACCTCCCGCCGTCAACACTCCACCTTTCTTATAGACAACCACAGTCTGGGACGTACCAAGCAGACGCTCAAAGACTATCACTTCATTGTCGGGAGTCACTTCTTCGATGGCAGATCAAAGGTTCTGATGGTAAGATTGGTTGTGCGCTTTGACCATGTGCGTTAAGTCTTCGATGTACTTGAGGGTGTGTTGATGCGTAAAATATTTCTACATATGTTCTTTCAAGTTGCGTTAAAATCATCGCACGATGCTGGCTTTGCTTTCTGGATTCTCGGTGGTAAAAAATGAAGTGTCATGTTTTTTCCTTTCTTTTTGGAAAGCTTGGTTCAGAAATTCGATGCCTTTGTCGGTGTGTAATCGAAGAGAGTGACGGATATTCTATTTCAACACACGTTTGAGGGCACGCACTAACTCACTGCTCGATTTTGAATCCACTGTCACGACCCAGGCGTATTTGGAAAAGACGTCGGTGACACAAAACAAATATACGGAACCAATATTATAGGTGGCCAAATGAGAGATGTCGGCATAATCGGCTTGCCATTGATGATCGATACCCTACATTTGGCTGGGACTGCTCCATCATTTTGTCGAATGGGTTTGCGTAAGGTGTGCGTGGCTTTTCTTGTAACCATCTGAGGTAAACGAACACTTTTCAGTCGGGTTTTGATTGAACGGTATAATTGCTGAACACATCCTTGATCATATTAAGTGCTTGCTAACAAATTCTCTGTTAGGACTTCAATAAGTCACCAACGCTTCACGGATGATACTCTGGCTGGGGTGAGGTAGTGGTTTGGAAAAGGCTTTACGCGTCCGACGTGCCAAGGTAGTAGAAGTCGACGGTAGTGGTGGTGGTGGTAATGGGATGGCTTTTGTCTTGCTTTCCTTTTTCACCTTTGGTTTGCCTTCATTCTCTTTCAATTCTGTCTAAGGAGTAGTGGACGTCATCTTTTTAACCAAAGCAGTGAATTTTTCTCCTTGAGGTGTGGGGGACTGGGTCAACAAGGACGCTGAAATCTTACTGGGGATGGGCGCCGCTGTCGGCATTTAAAAGACTTCTCGTGCATCTTCTTCCTGTGGCATGAGTGGGGCTGTGTATGTCTTGATCACTGGGTTGGTGGTGGCGGTGATGGACTTTTCAACAGGGTCTTAAAATCTTTCAGTGTCGGTGGAGCTGTTTCGTTTAACGCTTTCTGGTGAAAGAGTTGAAGTCGAAGCGATTTTTCCGTTTCTTACAAATCGCTCCGATCCATCAACGATTTCAATTAGTGTTGTAGCTTACACATCTCGGTCAAGAGAGGAATGAGAGGTAAATGCGGAATACTTCTTTCTTGCCAACGAAGGAATTCCCTCTTTTTTTATGAAGGACTAGAGTCAGTTTTCCTACATTCATTAGATTCTAAGGTACACGTCAGACATCTTTTCACACGAAAGGTCCCTTTTATCTTCTTGATCTTTTTCTATGTTGGCCCACCTTGAGAAGCATCTTTTCCTATGAGTCCTGAAATCATTATTCCCAATGAGGCTTTAAACACGGGTCCAAACAAGATATGCACAAATCATCCGCATTGCACCAACATCTTTTTCCTTTGACGGATAGGTATTTACTTTTGGACCATTTGGCGTAGAACGTATCGATGCTTGGCTAAGCGTTCTTTCTAATGCTGAGATAGGTATCGTTCCTTTCAAGACATTCAGGCAACATGCACAAACGGTATAGACGACGTCTTTCGAAGATGTTTGAATTAGTTGTTTTTGCAAGGGTGGAGTGGCTTTGGATAGGACCGACAACACGTCCCACTATTTGGCTCAACTAGGAGGCAGTCCTTTCCATTTCGTTCTTTCTTTAGGTGAACAGGGACAGGCAACAGTTGACGTTGAAGGGTTCGCAACGGACTAAATCGGGAATGTTCTTGATTGAATAAATCCAGTACACTCTGTAAAATGCCCGATATCTCTTGGACTTTTGGAGCAGGTACTTTGTTAGCAACGGACGCGCAGGTAAAGAAGAGAAGGAGGGTTTATGTTTATTTCCATCACATTAGGAATGGCGGGTGAGAAATTGGGTTTGGTTGGTAACACTAGCAACGGAGAAGTGGAAGAACCTGAGGCTTCTGAAAACACGGTCACTGTCGCCGGTCGCTGTTTGTGGCTGTAAGGTAGCATTCCGGTCGCAGTGCCTCTACTGCGGGTGAAATATATTTTCTTGCTTTCGTTCTTGGGACGTTTCTTTTTCTTGGGCTGTGACCAGGTCTTGCCATTACAGCTCTTTCCTTCTGGATATGTTTGGGTCGTGGAGTGGCCTTTTCCTTGGGACACTGGGATCCCATTTTATGAGGGAGCGAATGATGACACCTCGTAAAGAATAGCTACGTCCAGGTTTCAAAATGATTTGCTTTTTAATTTGAGTGTCGATGCGGGGATCTACCAGCTGCCTCAAGACTAGTTTGTTTCTCTCAAAAATGCGTTTGGTTTGATGATGAATGTGAATTAAGCCTTGAAGTAATTAACGTGATGTCACTGTAAACCATTATAAGACTTCTCTGAGACTGGTTTCTAGGACACGAGCAGGTATTTGTACAAGGCACGAATCAATTTGACGGGAAGATGAAACGTCATGTTGATCATGTGTGCGACGAACCAGAAGTGTCTGAGGTTTTTATATATAGATAAAACGTTTGACAAATTCGGTTTTGCCTGAGCCGCTCGGTCCAGCAATTAATATATTAAAGGGATGGCGAAGATGCAAGGCATCCCATCTGGAACAATCTAATGTTTAGTCGATGACTTTGAAAGAGGAACTAGCCACAGTAAAGATGATGTCACCTTTGAAACGAACACACACACACAAGACATGACTTTTTATATTTTTTCAGGCCACGTTTATTCCAAGTGTTTTAAAATTGAACGCGTAAAGACAAAAATACATAAGAGCACAATGGTTAAGTGCATCAATGAATACACATCAAAAAGATCAAAGTGGAATATGAATAATGTACTGTACAACATTTTTTGTGACGAAGGTGTGGTGTTAAATGAGCACTTCGTAATGTATTTAAAGTATCTATGCAACTTGGCACAACGACACAGGTGTCCTCCCCGAATGACTTTTCGGGGATGTCCATGTCAATGATGGATCTCTCCTGGATGGGGTGGTTTTCCTCGGTGTTGTGTTCTTCTTCTGGCACTGTGGCTAACATAGGTTTAAAAGGTACCTTTTTCACAAGATACTTTACGTTCACTTTTTCCTTTGAATACATAACACAAATCTTTGGCAATGTAAGCCACTTCTTTCGCCCAAGCCTGTAAACCAAAACTTTTCCAGTCGCGTACATCTTTCCAGTGAGAGTGTAACCAACAAGCAATACACACATCTTCGTAAGCATCCGGAGTGGCTAAAATTTCACAAATAAACTTTTCTTCAAACAGAGATCAGGAGGCTTGGATATGAAATAGCAACGCTTTTAATAGAGTTAGTTTGTCGTGCGCATTTAAAGGAAACATCATCGTATGTTTTGCGGTAAGTAATGTTCGAAATTAGATTTGTAGCGTCCAACACCTTCTGGTTTCGGGTATTTTATCAATGTCTGACCACTGGAACGCTTTTATCAGAATCTGTCCTTATATAGCATTCAGCTAGCAGTATATTAGACATCGGTTTTTGTAACGGATGTTAATTGTTCTTTGCGATGAACTTGTATTCTGACCAACTCTAAGTAAATGCGTTCTTTTAACTCCAAAGGCAAACCACGAATCTTATCTTGATTAGTATCCATGAAGAGATTACTAGGGTCCCACTAAAGGTAGGCAGTGACAGTGCGGAGTCCATCGAGCATGTTCCATGTAACCTGAATCTTTCGGCTCCCACTCATGAAGTGACAAATCGCAACTGAAGAACTTTATTGTATCACCTTTGCCCAAGTAGACAAATCCAGCTCTGGCTACTTCTTCGGGGGTATGTCCTCCCAGATATTTGGGCCACTTTATTTTAAACATTTTGAATTGATTTTTAAAGACGCAGTATCCAGACATGCGCACAAGCAACGACTATTCTTCTTTCACAGGTTCATTTCCATGAACATTTCGTAATACATTAAACAGTTTGCCCAGGCATGGTAGCTGCACGGTAGTATGACGTTGAGGATAAAAACCAATAAAGTGATAAGATGTACTGTAACGAGTGGCATCGCTTTCACGTTCGTCAGGTTTGACACGCACGGCATCCTTTTCCATTGAATGTGCATTAGTAGTCATAGTGAAGTTCCCATGATGTTCTGTTGAATGGCTGAGGTCGCAGTGTACGGTATCCCTGCAATCGCAAGGCAAAGCATCGCACTTCACTTGTGAATGATTCAACTTGAATTCCGTCTGTGTAAAGGGATTCATCATTCTAGCTTAGCATTTGTAGTTACAATAAACTATTGGTCTTGAACGTTTTCCTTTTTAATATGATGATCAATATCAGCGTTTTCGTACGGTATAATGAAATGGTTGAGAAGCCACACTCGCTTATAGTACACGGTTTGATACACTTTTTCTAAGGGTCGACTGACGATTTGATGTGTGAGAAAACGTACAATCATAATCTTGTGAGGTAGGTAGGTGGTTACTTTAAAATGTTGATCCTCTCCACCTTGCAAAGATTCTTTCAACACGCCAAAGTTCACCTTTCGAATGTTGAGATGATCTAGAGTCAAACCTTTCACATTTCACTCGGTATGCACTTCTAGTTGGTCCCTATATTCGTAACCGTAATTTTTTAGGACCGCCACTAGCAAAGCTTACAATGTTGTCGTCGGGGTGCTCGTTTCTCAGTCTCTTAAATGGTCTCCTTCGATGTCGTCGGGGTGCTCGTCTCTCAGTCTCTTAAATTGTCTACTTCGATGTCAAGGTGACATTACCAAAGGCGATGTATATGCAAATGTCCGTATCAAAATACAGCACACGATATCTTAACTGGTGTAAGGCTTCGTACAATTTGAAATAAACATGGCCTGTCAAGTACGCCCCATTGATGTCATTTCCAAATTCGTCGGCTTCTGTAAAGTCTAGTTCTTCTTCGTAACTGACCAGGATCAAATCTTTACGAAGGACGTCCACGTGTTTCATGTTTTTGGTTATGTCATAAACACATCTGGAAGTAGCGGAAATGTTCTGCCAAATGCTCCATGTTGTACTAATTTTCTCAACGAACAATTTAACATAACTTTGGCAAGCGATCGCCTTCCTTCATTTTTCTCCACGTGATATAAAGTGATGCCTTCCTGCTGAAAGTATTTTACTTCGAATTTCTTTTGGTCGTCGAGAGTGTGGCACCTGGAAGGATAGTCTCTTATTTTTATTTCAGTCTCAAAAACACAACCACTTTTATTAGTTTGGTCACCTTTGTGGTACTGTTTGTCTTGTGAAAGTGGTAAATTTCGTACACCTCTTACAGTTGGTATTCCAGGTCCAGAGCATTAAACAATTTTACTCTGACCCACTTTTGTCAAGTCCCGTTCTTCCTGGATATGCTGACAAGGATGGTCTTGGTTGCACGCTTTGGCACACCGACGACACAAGAACAACATCAGTTTCCCTTGGCAATGGTGAGGTAAATAGGGATGTACAAGTCGGCGGGAGTCAAGACTTTGCACTCGATTAATCCTTTGTATTGTCGAATGTTGTACACGTTGTGGGTGCGGTAAAGTGGCAATATTTGCGCATGTAAGAATACAGCGAACACACGTCCAGGTATTTGATTTCTTCTGTTTTCTCCTCGTCTGCATGGTACAGCAATCAGGTGGCTATCGTCCGTTCTCTATAGAAACTGTACCCCGAGTTCAGAGGGTCCATCAGCTTGTAACTGTCCACGATGCGCATAAATTCGTAATCGGTTTCCAAACGATGGTCGTACTCGTGTTCCCACATTTATTCGAATTTATATCATTGCTTTTCTAACATTAAGCGGCGCTGACAAGTGGACTCGTGCATGTTTTCCATGGTACGTTGTAAACACTCATTTTGGGTGTCATGCATGGGGTAGCAGATTGGACATCCGTAAAATAATCAATCGTTACATTCGTACACTATCTTAGGGTTTTTAATTCTCAACCATCCACGGAATATGTTCAGATGATCTATTTACCTCTTCCGTTTCGGGTATATTTGATCCATTTGTCTGCCTTGTCACACAAGTAATGAAACCAGCTGGTCGCTTTGACCGACTAGCGCCCTTTGACAAAATCGGTCGTTAGAGGATGAATGAGAACCAGGGTAATCTTGGGCATGAACCGCTTGCGGTACACTAAGGAACATGCTTTGGCAATGGTGCAGGTTTTCTTCAAAGGATCGATCTCTCCTTGATCCACAGCAACGAAGTAAAATGTCCACGTCCGATCGACAACACATTATTATTTCTTCCTGAAAGTTGAAGGGGTCCGAGGCGTGAGTTTGCTACCAAGCGTAGAAAGCTTCTCATTGTCCGGTACTCAAATTGTCGGGTTCGTAGTAGTGAGCATCATGCAAATATGGTAGAAAGATTTTTTACGTCCTCTAGGAATATTGCTACCGTGAGGGCAATGACGAACGATCGGTTCTTGGATGCACTTATCGCGCGCACAATGAGCCACGCAGAAATTAGGAATGTGAATGCATGCATTCTAAATCGAAAAATATGAAATTCCCGTTCTAGTGGCCATCTTCCTCTTCCTATTCCTCCTTCTGTTGGTGTTGGTATCTTGAATGTAGAATTAGAGTTTCAAGTCTACGATTTGCTGCCAAATGTGACAGAGTTTCTTTCATGGACAAATGTGTGCCTTGGAAATATTGGACGTATAACTTGTCCACAAGTAGGGAACAATCCCATGAGTTGACAGGCACTTTTCTGCTCTGAATCTTGCTTCTTCAGAGTTGTTGGTAACAGGCTTGACTGACAAAAGTGGGCTGACAAGCTGGGCAATGCACGCGGTTTTTTTTTTGTCCTTCGTCAAGACATGGTTGAGAGGCCAAAGATCATGTACATTTCGATCCACAATTCTTGTGTTGCTCTCGAATGTTATAGCCATAGTAACATTTCACACAGTAATAATCGTATCGCAAGAATCCGGTGATAGTGGTAATGGCATCGAAATTTCATCGTGATGATAGACGTGAATGTATTTTCTGTCTTTGAAACGTTTGCCTCGAAACAACAGTTTTCCACACACTTCTTGAGGGTGCACTTTCAATGTGTAGGGTGGTGCAAAGACGTCTTGCACTTTTAGTATTTCAAGAATGCTACATGTTGTGTTTCTAGATAGGCCAGCTTGCTGTAACAGGAGTTCAGCATTTGTATTTTTCGTTGTTTGGTTCGGTTCGATTTTTGAATAGTTTGAAAGGTTTTCCTCCATTCTACTGTGTCATTCTTGTCAGCTTACGTCGTCCCACTAAGATAACCATGGCTAAACACATCTTGTCCTGAGTGTCGTTAATTAAAACGAGGCACGTTTTGCTGCTACGAAGGTCGACCACCATTAACACCTTTTTGCGACTGGTTCCTTTGGGAAGAGAAACATTGGCCATGTACATTGTCGCTTTTCCATCTGTGAGGTGAAACTAGTCGTTGGACTGCTGATTGTGTTGAATCTTGTCGATGACTTCTGAATGTGTCAATATTGCTGGCCTGCTAAACACGATCCAAACGGGTGACTTCAGACTGTAATTATAAATGGAAAGAGTCAAGCGATAGTTTTTGTTGGCTCGATATTGCCGTTTCAGTGTGCTTAACAAAGAATCCCACGAATCGGTGATGAACCTCTCTGTTTTTCAACGGTACGTCTGACTTGAACTCTTTAAATTTCGCCGTGTACGTGTAAGCTGTGGTTCTAAATTTTATAGAGCAGCCTTTATCCGTCTCTTGAATGTGGTAATACTTTTCAGGTGATAGTGGTGGTGGACTTTGGTTTGGCGTAGACTCTCTCGGTCTTGATGCAGACATGACGGTTGTGGATTCTAGCTCACTCATGTCATCTTCAAAATCACTGGCATGGATTTGAGACTTCAGCTACTGTGCGAGGCGAGGCTACTGTTTCAACGAAATAACACGATTGTTTCATCTTGGTTGCAAAAGATCAAATGACTAAATTTTAAACACCTTGGTTCCCAATATATAACGTAAGGTTAGTGTCTTCCCTATATAAAGGGTCAGTATCTTCTCTCAAAGTATTCTTTTCACTCTCAGTCCTTCCAGAATCATGGAAGAGCCTACACATATTGAAATTCTGATCAATTCTTTGCGATGTGTCATTAAAAGGATTTCTTTAGAGAAGCCGATGGACTACTTTCACTCCTTTGGAGATATGTCAAGAAACTTGCTATATCTTTAAGAAGAAAATGCATTGGGCTATATAACGTCTACAACCTCAAAGCAAGACACGTGTTAAGAGAGACAATAGACAAGATACATGTCATCATTGTCAAGAGAAAGGACATTGGTCTTCAGAATGCCGTAAGAAAAAGTAGAACAGATCCACGAAACACGAGGAACGGGAAGAAAGGACTTCCGAACATGACGAAGAAACCTGCGATAAGGAAGAAGAACCCATGCCCACCCAGAAAAAGAAGAAACGAAGACGAGAAGAAAGTGGGGAAGAAGAAGAGAAGACAGTGTAAAGTAAAGAAATGAAAACAGGAGAAAGAGTGAAAGGAAAGGAAGAAGTCAGTGAACTTTTTAAAGTGATGTGTTGTGAAAATTGATAGTAATTTGTACCAGAGAATACAGCAGAAAGATTAACGTAAGTATTTCTTGGTTTTGGTTTTAATAATAATAAGGACGTTCACGCATACACTCACACACGCACATCATTGGGAAAAAGGTATTTTAATTTTTGATTTGGTGTAATTCACTAGTGCTGGTATCTCAGGCGTAGTAAGAGTGTTAACGGGTTTGGAGTCTGTCGCCCAGGAAGGTCTTTTTCTCTTGGGTCATATTAAATACGTATGATACCTTTGTTTCATACTCCTTAACTCTGCCAAGATATCTAAGATTACCGTGACCGTTTGACTTTCACCGTCCTCATTCTCTCCAAGACCTTGTTTCGTTTTTGCTTTTTCTTTTTCGTGTCATTTTCTTCTTACCTCTTCTTCTTCTCGCTGTTGCTGTTGAATGACAAAGGCTTGTTCTGCTTCTTTCTGCTGTTGCAAAATCTTTTCAATTCTTCTTTCTGCCTCTGTTTAAAATCCTCGACATACGGTAAGGAAGAAGAAGGAGGTGAATGTGCAGGTACCGGAATAAATTCTTGTGAAGAGATAAAATCCGCTAAATCCCAATGAAAATCATCGTTCTCTTCTGAAAGTAGGATTGTGGTGGTTTTAGTAGCCACTGCTATACCATCGCTTCTCGTCTTCACGGCTGGTGGTCTCCAATTCATCGTCTTCTTAGTTTCCGTCATGTTTCAAAACTCTGTCGCATTGATTCACTGCGCACATACGCTAACGCACCTACAGGGAATGTGACGTCACAGGTAACTATCTTCCGATTGGAAGACAGACTCCGCCCTGAATGATTTTTGTAACAAGTGCTAGGATTGGTTCACCTCATCTATTAACATGATCTCGTCACAAGATGTGGACTAACGTTGAATTGTCTACCTTCCTATCGTCGATTCTGTTCAACCCGGACTATCCCATGTGTGTCAGATCATCATGGGTTATCACCAAGATCACCGATACGACCCATGGAAACGAAAAATCTATATGTAGAGGCAGCGCTCTCTAAACTGAGTCTAATTCTATGGCCCTGATGTCAGACTAAGTTTTAAGAAGAGAATAAGGCGAGTGTGTTGCACTCTATGTTACCTGGATGGTGTTGACCAAACAAAACAAAGGCCCTTTACAGGGCCACTCATCCGTCTTGAAAGAATGTCTATTCTCTCTTGCCTAAAAGTTGTTTTAGTCGGTTGTATCGTCGTTTGTGTGATAGATTTATGTAGATAAATATATGTTTGTGTGTTAGATCTCTGTCCCTATGCGTGTCTATATCCCTGTCCTAATGCCTATGTCTCTATTGTATTTGTCCCTTCTAGACTAATTTGTGTTCAGGACAGCCATTGCAACAATGTTCCGCCCGATTGAGGTCAGCCACTTACAGCATTGTTACCATTGTTTCCCCAGTGTCCAGTGCCTTGACATCACCCATGTCAAATTCCCATTGTCTCTGTAATGTCCCAATGCATTGTCACTATACATTCCTTATGTTTGATTTCCCTTGTCCGTAGGGTACAAACATCCACATTTAACATAAAGTCTTCGCGTACGTAGCGTATCTCCCTATACTACTAACAATCAGTTCATATTTGCTTACCGCATTTTGAGTGTCTGACATGTATTGTGATATGGACATTTCTTCATATCTCAAATCATGCTTCAATGGTAACATTTACTATTGACATAGCAAGTTTTTTACCCTGTCTGCTTGTTCATTGGCTTTACAAATGTTACCAAAAAAGGAGGAGGGCAACCACTTGGTCCTTGCATTTGGTGATAAATAAAAATATTTTGGTGTTCTACAAAAAATAAAATGAGACCCCAATTTCGTTTAAAGATGAATTTTAATGTGTACGAATACAAGAATTTCGATATGCTTTATGCTGTTAGGACAGTCGATAAGTCACGAAGAGATTATTTTAGTTAGACCTTTGCGTCGTATTCAATATTACTTAAAGTATTACGTTGCTATGACACCAGGAAATATTTGCTGGGTAATATAAAACTTTGTATTCTAGATGCGCAGGAGAAGAATGAGGTTTCTTTACTACCATAAACATAAATAGACAATCAAGTCCCATTGTATATTTATTTACCTTCCTTAATTTTTTAAACTATCTTTTCTTTCACCGTCACATGTACTGTATTTTTTCCTTAAGCACATTTTCACTCACTTTTTATCTTCTGCGCAAAGACAAGACTTAGTCTAACATTTTTACGAAGATCCTAAATGATACATTTTTTTTATATAAAAAATTGGCACTTTCACCCGCACAGATAGTTTATACCGTCTACCACTAAATGCTGTCTTGGTTACGTTTGATGCCTTCACATAAACTCAATGATTGCATAATTGGCATTCATAGTCAGATCATTGTGTGAATAAGAATTTCCTTATTTGCCAATAATTTTATCGATACTAGTGTTGATTTCAATATGTAAATCACAACTTCCATGTACCATACCAATATAACTAACAGTCTCGATCTGTATATTATTTGCGATCTGTTTATATTGTTTTATTTAGCCCTATGTGTATCTGCCAATGTAGGTTCTTCCTCCACCATTAATACTGGCCGCCATGTATAGCCTATCGTGTGCTGAAAATGGCGTTAAACCCTACAACAACAACAACAACCAATGTACGTAGATCTTGATATGTAAGCGCCTAATCGTCACAACAAAGACAGAAATAAATCAATTTCATGTCCGTCTCATAGATTTGATCATGTTTTTACTCACGCTTAATTTGCTTTTGTTTATGATAAATTAGTTTTAATTTACAACTATCAAAACGTATTAGCTTTAGCAGTAAGTTTAGTTTACAACGTTTATAAAACCAGGCTTACATTAGCACACTAACGTTCTAGTGTCTTCAGTGTTCTGTTTCCTAACGTAACTTAATTATTTATGTAATTGTCGAAGTTGAGATTGCGAAGCACTGCAATTTTTAGCGAAGTCTATATTTCCTCCCGGTCCGTTTCTGTATCAATGCTTATCCTTTGTTAAATGGATTACAAATACTTTCCTATGTTTTTCATATATCCAAGTCTTTTGTCAAACAGTTTGTAAAGTTTCTACAAGATCGGAACGAATTTAAAACCTCTTGGTAAATAATTCAGGGGCTTCTAAAATCTTCTTTTTTATGTCTGATTTCGTCGGCACTTCGAAGGGTTTGTTTGTCCTTTAATTTCATGTTTGTTCAATTGCAGATAAATTTATTAGCATTGTGACTTCACCATGACTTTATGTATTTCAAATTAGGATCTTCCAAACTCGTGTTGGTATTTGTGTCCAGGTCACTTCTTGCACAAAAGTTCTACTTGCTATATAGGATCCGGTTTATTCCTAATAAGGTCGGCATTTTAGGCTAAGTCGTTCTGTAATTCTGCGTCATCTTTCTCGCCTATTCTAGAAGCTGCCTCTTAAATTATATTATTTCCTTGATATGAAAGCATACCTAACAGTTATATTGTTGGAATCTATAACATAAGCATACCGCTCCGACTTGCAAACGAAACAAACACTACAAAAGCGAATTGAAAGAACACTTCCAAGACTGACATGATTACAACATTTCCAGTATTTTAAAGTCATGTTTGGCCCTTGCATAAAATACGTGGACAACATGAGTTCTCTTTTTATGTGCAATATTTAAACGGACATGATTGTATAATCCTATAATCATATAATTCCTATAATCCGAAGTATTAATACTAACATTATTGACGCTTAAAGCCGATGATTCAAGACTGATCAAACACTATTATTACATTTTACGTCACACATAGCTTTAGAGAATAATGTACGAGCAAGTAATTCAAACAAATTGTTTCGCCAGATGTTTCACATGAATGAAAACATGTGTAAATATTTATATATAAGCATTAAAGCCGAATGTCGCAAATTATTTCATTATCCGTTAATTAAATTTAAATTATACCAGCATTTAAATAACTTACGCTCTTTGATTTTCACTCTGACATTACTGCTCTCGCAATACATCGATCTGGGTATGAGTACATCCGACTGTTTTTGAATGCGCCACATAAAACGTAAATTTAAGCAATACAAAATGCTCTATTTTTATTTTGTTTTAACATTATTATTTGGTTTATTGTTATATCAAATTGTTAGTCGCCCATGGCGCAGTAATGCGTATATAAACATTATTGCAATCGTGTGCTGTTGATTTTAGAGCAATGATGAATTTTCACACAGTAATCATTAATGACATATGAAAATAACGATAAAAAGTACTAAAAATTGCATTTTTAACTGAATTGAATATGGTACACAATTTTGTCGCAATCCTTTCTCCTTTCTGTCCCCTTCTCCTCTCATGCATAACGAGAAATAAACCACACATAAAGTGTGAAGTGAAAGAGAAGAAGAATGTGTGGTGCATGAAAACCTTGAAAGGAACTTATTTGTGTAGCCAATCATGTGCTGAAAATTGCGTTAAATGTTACAATAACAACAACAACAACAACGAAACATGGTATATAGATGTATTACAAAACGATTGGTAGTTGTAGTGTTTGTTCAAAGGCAACTAACTAATTGTAATAAGTACGCTCTGTACATGCTATTCCCAATGTAAATGATGTCCATATATAATGTTTGGCTCCCTGTTCAAATCAAACTTCAGTAACAGGTTGAAAATTTTCGTACTTGTAAAATTGCTTTTAATTCGTCATATTTTAGTGGTATCCCTCAATAAATTATACTTCTCTACTATTGTTGTTATCAATGTCTTACCTTTCGATCCAGGTGAACGTAAAACTGGTCTCTTTGATATGGATGCTAATTGAGACAAAACACCTAGCTACTGACTTGGATATACCTCTCACCCAAAGAAGCTCACACCACTGGAACAACCTCTTTATACGTGGTGTTTGAGCTAGTAAGATTTCCTCTTCCCAAACGTAGTCTCATGTGGACTGATTGGAGGACAGTTCCGTTGATATATGCGACATAAAATGATTAGCTTGTTGATCGCGCATTTTTATTTATATACATTTATGACTTTGATAAGCGAGGAAATACAATTCAGCCGCCGGCAACCGTGAGTAGACAGTGTTGTGGGCTTCCGTCCGTGGCTTGAGTATGAGGTGCCGTAGCGGAAAAAAGCTAGTCCAATTAGAACGCTTAGAACGCTAAAATTAGAAATTTTAATATCATATGTCCAGAATTTCAATTTAACGTGTTGTATCAGAAATGCTTGTCCTTACAGTTTTATTTTTCTAGGTCGAGATTTTAGAATGTATCTGTTGAATTAAACAGTAGTCGTTGAAGGTTATATTTTCTATGCCGAGGTGTTAGATTGTGTCTTTGAATTACACTGCTGCGGTTGCAATTTCAATGTTATTAGCAGATAATACCTAATTTACGTATTGGATCAATGGGTTTATGTTGAAAGTTCCATTTCATATGTTGAATATTTAGATTTTATTTGTTGAATTGCACAGCGCTGGTTGAAATTTCGATGTACAATGTCGAGTTTTTATAATGTATCTTCTGAGTTACACGACGATTTTGAAATTGTAATATCATATGTCGAGAGTTTCAATTTAATTTGTTGAATCACATTGATTGTGCTGAAAGATCCATTTCGTATTTTGAGTTTTTAGATTGTATCTGTTATATTACACAGCAGTGGTCGAACATTCTATTTTGCATGTCAGAATTGTTATTTTTATATGGTGAAAGGATATGTTAGTGTTAAAAGTAACATTACGCAATGTCCACTTTAACAATTCAAAATAATATCTAGTTTTAAGATACATCATTCATGTATTCAATTGTGAGGCGCCATTGCATTTCGTGCAGTTACAGTTTGAAAATTACCATCCACGGGTCGAGAATTACTATGAAATTCTTAGCTACAGATCGCTCTTGTGAACGGACCGCGTTTTTTTTTAAAAGGAGGCTGCTTCACGTTTCTGTGAAATTCAACAGATAAAATCTAAATACTTGCTGTATAAAATGGAAGTTTTATCACAAAGAGTGAATTATGGATTCTCGACATGCAATATTGACATTTCGACAGCTGCTGTGTAATTCGAAATATACACTGTAAAATGTCGATATAGGAAATAGAACTTTAAGCCACCACTGTTTAATTCAACAATCTAAACTTTCGATTTTGAAAGTGGAACTTTATAGACATGCATGTTGATCCAACACGTGATATTGGATTTCTCGACATACGACATCAAAAATTTCAAGTGCAACTGTCTCATCAGAAGAGATTTCGTCCGCTAAGGCGCCTCATACTTACGGCGGTGGGTTCTACATGCCCAATGGCCAAGCTGTTTATTGTCAATATTAAGCAATAACTCTGTCAGATTTAGTCCGCAAGCTGTCCGATAACAGCCAGTAAAACTGCGCAGCTCCGAAGTGATGGCAGCAAGTGTCAGTAAAATAAATGAAGCTGCAAAACGAGCGATTCAAATGATTAGCTGGTGGGCCATCTCTGACAAAGAAGAGGCAGCCGAGATGGAATAAAATATAACCGCACACCTGATAGCTGGAAATGATCTGGCCCGTAGTCGTCGGTGATTATTGATCATTTTAGACCGCAGCGAATATAATAAAAATGTTTAAGTTTATGTCTGATCCCTCATTCGACATAGATGCACCAATACACAAAGAGGAGTTGATACGTGATTATCAGTCTTCTAATGAAACAACGAGAACCAAGCCAACGTAGATGGGGGGGGGGGGGTGGGCAGTACATCCAGGTATATTCTACCCACTTGGCCATTTATTGAAGTTCAGAGTAGACTTTTGAGAGATAACAATAATCCATAGGCTGTAGGTGACAAACATGGATTTGTAAATAACGGTGTTATGGCGTTACTTAAAAGTGTGTTGATCAAGACTGATAGTAAAGAAATCGATGTATGTCACAATAACGTCAATGTTGCAACGATGATACTAGCTTTTGCAAGATATTCTGATGATTATTCATGGTCTGCTGGTTCATCAATGATGTTCTCAAATGATATTACTCTACATCATAACCATACACAGTATGACATAAGTTGCCCAAAAACACATACCAACGCCACCACTGACGCCGTCGTAACCCCATGGCGGCAGTCCAGAATTTAACTTGGGATTTTCAGCACGGCGATCTCATAGTGATTGTCAAGGTTGATCCAGCAATGTGATACCACTGTCACATATCTTCGGATTCCGCAATTATGTTAGGAAAGATATCTTTGGGGCCAAATATACGGTTGAGTTAGTTCGAAAGTCCACCGACAACGATGCTATCTAGCGAGATATAGATGCGGCTGATGGTAAAGTAATGCTAACAAAACTTGAGTTGTGGATGCCAGCAATGACTCCATCAGTGACTGGAGAAGTGCGGTCGTCATCGTTCATACATAGTGGTGGTAAATCAACGTTGTCGGGGCTGACAGTGACAACAGACTCAGTTACAAGCACAGGCAAGAACCATTTCTCAATATGGAATTTCAGCACAACGACATATATTCGTTGCGTTTCAGGGTAACATAAGGCTAGGAAATCAAGAAAGAAACTTAATGGACTACCGTGTGGACTCGAAAGATAGGAGGAATTTATTTTATAAGTTAATAGTAAAGGAGGCTTACTCTAAATTTTATAGTTTTCCACATTGTGCTGGGGACCTGATGGCTGGGTTTAGCCACCTTATCCGTCTAATTTGTTTTGGTCCTATATCTTCATTAACTGATTTCAATTGCCACATTGTGCTGCTGAACCGGATGGCTTTGGGTTTTTAGCCACCTTATAAAGCTAATTTGGGTTCTTACGTTATATTTGATAAATAAAATAGTTAACTCTTGACTGTGATTTAAGCCACGTTATTATAACTACGTTTAACGGGCCAGTTTTGATTGCTTATTTGGTGGTGATCCACCATAATATGGGTTGTAGAAGAATGAAATTGATAGTAGCTGTATTGGGGATAAATTGGGATGGTTTGGCTGCCGACCACATTTTTTATATGCAGTTGTAGTGCATTGCTTTACGAATCACAGTTCCAACGCCTATAGGTTCGTAGTAGGTGATAGGTGCAGGGTTAGCATCAGCGCGGACCACCCCTACTTGCGTGAAATGCTGTATGCCACCTCCAAAACCTCTTCCCCCTCAGGGGTAATTCATAAACACGTCTAGCAAAAATATAGCCGTCTGTATGAAAGCAGCATCAGTGATAGTATTCGTTTTGTGTGATGTTAAAGTTAGTACTGAAACAAAAAACGGGGTGTTGGGGTTGGTAATGCTATATTAATTGAAAAATGTATATAAATAAATCTATAGGAGTGAAATCAAGCATTGCTTATTTTACTATCGCTTTTGCATTGCTTATTGAATTCTCATACTGCATTGCTTATTGATTACCTGCAGTCGTATTGCAATGATTAAAGAATCAAACTTTCGACGCCGAGTGCAGTGTCGTAGTGGGTGATAGGTGCAGCCTGCACACAGCCTGGACCATGCCTACTTGAGTGATATAGCGTATAGCGTATGCCACCTCCGCACCTACTTCCCCACTCACGAATAATTCATAAAGATGTCTGGTAAATTCGTAGCCGTCTTTATGGAAGTGGCATCAGTTAATATTATTCACTTTGGGTGAGGATTTTGTCTCAATTTTGATTATTTTTTTTAAACGAATAAGGATATGTTAGGGTTGGAAGAGAAGATAAAATGCAAAATGACTAAGATAAAATATAGGTGTGAAATCAATAATTGTACTGCAATGCTTGGTTACCTATTCCTTTTTGCATTGCTTATTGAATTGTGATAATGCTTTGCTCTATTAGGATAGGATTAGATTTTTCCTATTTGTCTATCTCTTTGAGGAAAATCAGTATCGATTCGTTAGTCAGTTCAGGGTTTGTGTTGTTCTGGTATAATAATTCATGACAGGAGTAGGGAGAGACAATGTGCTTAAGAGAACGGATTAGTTTTTCCCTTTTCCCTAGGGCAAATAATAAATACGTGCCGAACATCCTCACTAGTTGACTAATAGATGTAGTTGACTCCTCTTTCATTATTAATTTGTGTATATTTCCCCATACTACCTGCTAGCGGGGTTTTGCCAGTTTTGATCCTATTTATGGCACGTTGGTTGTGGTTTTTCTTGTTATTGAGGCTTTGGTTTTGCAACTCATTGTTTTTATGTATCGATTGCAGAGTACAAACTTTGGGGCATGACCCCCACTAAGTTTGTCATTTTGATGTGATTTGTTTGGATATATATATATATATATATATATATATATATATATATATATATATATATATATATATATATATATGGGATGCTGTAATCAATTTGGGCCAGGTTTGGGTCATTAAGTTTGGTCTTTGCTGCCACGTCGGCTTTGTCATTGCCAGGAATAATGATATGGGTGGCACCCACATGAATTCAACAATTTGATCTTGTTTCATCATGTTTCTGTGAAGCAATTATGTTTCTTTGACGAGTTTTCTCGCCCCTTGAATTTTCGGTTTCTGTGGATTTTAAAACGTTAAGTGAGTCGCTGATTATTTGCGTTTTGTGAAGTTTTTGGTAGTTTGCCAATTTTAGTGCTTGAAATATGGCCCAGAAGTATGCTGTGTATATAGAACAATAGTCAGGGAGTCTGTTTCCTAATTTCTTATCTAATTCTGAGATAGTTAAGGCTGCAGCAGTTCTGTCTGGGTCTTTTGATTTTGATCCAACTGTGTAGATTTTGATAAATTTTCCATAGGAGTTTTCAATTATTGTTATGATTTTGGATCTTATCTCTAGTGGTTGGTATTGTTTGGAGCCAAACATCCATGGTAAAGTATCTGGGTGTTTGAGGGGTTCTGCTTGAAGGCTGTCAATTTTCAGTTCTTTCTTTAATGGATCTTTTTCCTCGATTGTGGGAAGTGAACGAGGCTCTGGCCAAATAAAATATTGCATCTACTGATGATGCCTCGTGTGTGGTGACTAGGGCCATGGACTGAGATTCTGGTTGCGTATCGTAGGGTCAGTTCTTCTCTTCTCAGTGTTAATGATGTTTCGCCTGAGAGTATATGTAGTTCTTTTTTGGAAGTTTTGTTAAGGGAACATATACATATAGGCAACCTTTTGGCTTGGATTATGTCAAACTGTTTGATGAAGGAGGGTGTGTATGAAGCGTAGATCGAACATTCATAGTCCAGTCTTGACCCAATTAGGTCCCAATAGAGCAATGAGGCAGTTCATCTTTTGCACACACGACAGAATTCCATCAGTGTAGGAACTGTTTTTCAAAACGTAATAAAGTTCTCAGGTATCCATTTTTCCACAGGTAATGATGAGTCATCATTACAATTCTGACTTTTTACTTGAAAATTTCTGACAAGTAACCGTTTCTTCGCTTCGTCTCCGCACTCTGAGCCAAGAGAGCTTCGATGTGATAGATCTCTAGAGCAATCAATGGAGGATAGGAATGATCACGCAATTATTTATACCACTGATACAACACTGCGTCTTCCAAGATGAAACCCCAAGCGTCCTCCATATATTCGTCCATGTTTTCTTCTTGACTCATCATCAGACATGTATCGTGCTGAATTTGACTGGGATTATTGTTTTGACATCCACAGCAATCTCTCTTGATCAATTACGTATTGTTTTGCTAGGTGTTTGACAAAACAGGAGACTAAATGTTGTTTTTGTTCTAGCCATCTGGACCTCATCACTATGTCCTCCGCAGCTACTTTGTCTTCCTCGACGTCTACGATATCCTCCCATTCCATTTCCAAAGAGTCTCCACCATTCAAAGAGGGATATGTGTCTTCCATAATTTCTAATAGTCTAGAATGACTTCTCTCAAACTGTTGTTTCGTATTGTTTTATCAAATTCGGCATACAAGATGATGTTCACCGTTTCGGGCAGAGCTGTAACAAACTGATGGTCTGCACGAATCTTGCCGGATTTTATAGGGTGGAAATGTCACTCTTTGCTCCCTTGGTCTGGAGTGAAATCAAAAGCCCACAAAGCGTAGACTCCTGTATAATCGTCGTACGTATCGCCATGGGTGTCCGGTAGCTTCGTACATGGACAAGTACGATTTCAAGTAATTCTTTTTGGCTCTAAAGCCAGGTTCAAAAGCCAGGTTCAAAAGGTCTGGTACACAAGGTCTTGGCATATCGACTGGCTTAGATTTTGGAGACGTCGAAGTGCTGAAACTCGAAAGGATTTTGACTGGGAGCTCCAATGAAGGCTGCATTACCAACGATACCAACGATTAAACGTTTGGGTAACTGTCCTTGGAACAGATGATCATCGATCTTCGATCGTAGATCAGCGGAAATGGCGATAGTTTTCACTTCCACGCGTCCTATCTGATACTTGGCGATAGTTCAGCTCAAATTCCTAGTGATGTTGTTTCCCACTTTATTAACACTTTAGTAACCAGCATCCCCTGTCATCAAATGTAAATGTTTTTCTTGTAACCACATGTCCAAAAACAAGCGATTCATCAGTTCTAATCTTCGGCTTTCATCAATTTATTTTTGACGTCGATAAATATCGGATTGTGATCTTTCCTTGGATCCAATTCAGTAAAGTTAAATTTGCCTGCCGTGTCAGGTTTCCATACCACCCACACAAGCGTCCAGATTGGTGTTCTTGGATTCTTTTCCATACGTCAAGTAATTTTACAGATACGTTGTATAAGGATCCTTATCCATGCTGCTGCTGGTCCGTTTGTTATTAAAGTAAAAATCCACTTCGATGAACAAAGAATTCATAAAATTGTTGACGGGAGCTACTGATTCATCTTCGTCTAGTTCGTCGGGGATGCAGGAATGACTGACTCGGTAGCGTCCAGGGCATTAATAGGAGTTTGTTTGCCTGCTCTCAAGAAAGCTTCTTTGGGGTTTTGTTCGTCGATGATAACATTTCGAAGAAACTCTTTACCTTGCGTCAAAGTTGCATATTTCAAGGCGTGCAATCCTTGCGTCACCATTGATTTCAAAACGGGGGCCACCGAACGAAATGCTGATTTCAGCATATCTCTTAAAGCATGTCCTCGCTGTCGAGCAACTCCTCTGTACACAGGATAAATGACTTACAAACCGTTAGAGAATCGTTTTCGAAAATGGAGTTTCATCGTGACTTTCCTTTTGATGAATGCAGTATTTTCTCCTAGATCTCCTTTAATGGAAATTTGGACGATGTCGAAATACGACTTACTGACGGACAAATAGTGAGGATGTACAAATTGGCGGTGAACATGACAGGTGTTTCCACCTTCCTTTCCAGCGGTCGTGGTAGAATCCACTTTGAGAGGAATAACTCGCAGTAACGGCACGGAGGTGTGTCCCACCACGTTGTATTCCACCAATTCGGAGTACACAAATATCAAATTCAATCTTTCTTTCAGTTCTACAGGTGTTCTATGATACTTTTAAAATTATGTATTGTAGTTGGTCTTTGGGTCAAAATGCGGTGCCATTTTTCGTTTCTCCACCCAATATTTCAAACACACTACAATTAAATTTGATGGACAACGTTTGTGGAACCTTAAATCTTATCAGCAGGCGACGAGACACTTTATGGTACTCGAGGGTGTCACTTTTTTGACACTCTTCAGCGCTTTGAAAAACACTGACTCGAACCTAGCAGCAATTCTGTCCACCATATGTTGACAGCTAAAATAATAGCCTGCAGGAATTTTCACGGTATACATGTTGAATGATGAATTGGTTGGTGATGGTTTCTAGGAAGGGAAATATTATTTTCATCCAATTGGTTTTATACTTGTTCATTCAAAACTTCGACATCAAAAGTGTATTGAGTTATAGTGATGTTTTTGTTTTTTCTGTAGGGTGAATCCTTTTCACCAAAGCCACTTCCCATTGGGATTTGCGATCCAATGTGAGGGTCTTTGGTAATTTGTCCATGAAACAGCACAAAGTGTTATTGGGAAACACCTCCATGGAACTGTCACTGGGTAACATAAAGTAAAAATTTTGGTGTTCATAATTCTAGAGTTATATTGTCTGAGGGGTCACTGGAGGTAAGGGGAGTGTCCAAATGGGTTTTTTTGTTGATCGGGTTGGGAGAGTGGCCGACGTTAGGCGCAAGGGTCATTTTGTTCCCGTTAGAGGAGTATTTCAGAGAATGATTGGAAAGAAGGAAACCGATCCGACTGCTCAGTAAAATGGTCCACAATTGTTTAACTCCTTGTTGCAAACCAACATTTGCAATGGCGGTACCGATGACACATTACACCACAAAGATTTGGCAGAAAAAGATGATTTGTGTTTTAAGCACACGTTCTCCACACCACACCCACAAGGGTTACTTTTGTAGATCTTGCACAGAAGAACTGGGTGAAGGAGCGGTCACTGACGTAGTGGCTAAGAATGTTTTCTTGTGCATTATGGTCACTTGGTTTTATATCCGATCATCTCTGACACGATGTTTACCCACTTTAAGGGTTCTTCGAGCGAGAATGCTTTTGATGTCGTACATTTCGTCTTTTTCTTAGGTCACGTGTTGTAACTCGGGCAAGTTAAAAGTTCCTATTTTATACTTACCCGTTCATGTTTTCCAATTTATAGACGGCAGGATGACGGCAAAAGCTGCCCGTAACGTTGCGATTTTTCCGTTTTTGACAATTCTTCGCGATTCATCAACATTTGTAATTCGTGCATCAACGATTGAAATTCGTGTTGTAGCTGGAACATCTCGGTCAAATGAGAATTGACAGGTAAATTCGGGATCCATTGTTCTTGCCAACGATGGTATTCTATCCATCGTTTGTAAGGCACTAAAGCCAGCTTTCGTCCTTCGATCGGATTTAAATGGTCACATCTGAGATCAGATCTGAGATGTGGCTTTGAGTACAGATGCTAAAAACAGGTGCACAACTCTTGCGTGTTGTACCAACATCTTTTTTCTTTTGACGAATGGGCATTTTATTCTGGACCATTTGGCGAAGAACGTGTAGATGCATCCTTTCTGATGTGGACACGAAGATATCGTGCCTTTCAAGACATTCGGGCAACATTCGTACACCGTATCGATGACGTCTTTGTAGGCGGTTTGAATCATTTGTTTACATGGGCTTAGGCGCTTTGGACAGGACGGACAACATATCTCAATGTTTGGCTGAACATGGAGGCAGTCTTTTCCTTTCTTTCCTTTAAGAGTAGGAAAGGGAATGTTAATGGGGGTGATATTTTTGTTTATTTGTTTGTTCCTGGGAACACACAATAAACAGACTGACGTCGATGACTTGGCACACGCCCTTTTAATTTATTTTTCTGGACAATCGCTTCGTCAAAAATGTAACAACTTTATTTTCTATATCGCCAAACCCTACTCCCCTTTCGTTGCTTCTCTTTTTCTTTGGACGAGGGTGTCTTTTCTGGGTACACGTCTATTCTTGGCGAATCGATTTCTCGGATGAGGAGACTGTCTTTTTTTTCCCTTTTACTTTTTGGGCAGAAGAACGATGATGGTAACGGTGTGCACTTCTTTGAGTGGACATCTTTTGAGCGTCCAGGAGAATAAAATACACTGAATCTATGGTTTGACATGCGTTTTTTAATACATTGTTTGTAGTCGTGTTCTAGGATTAATTGGGCAGATGTGTAGCCAGTCTTTTTGAAAAACTCTTGGACCATATCATTATCGCCATAAAGAGAAAATCATCCATTTTGGTTGCTCCTCCTTTTCTTTGGACGAGCGTGTCTTTTCAGAGGGCGACATCGATGCTTGGCGAAGCGTTTTTGCGAATGAAGAGACTGCCCTTTTCTTTTTCCTTTTCCTTTTTGGACAGAGGAACGATGATGATGAGGATGTGCAATTCTGGCGGGTGACATCTTTGGGCATTCAGGAGCACAAAAACACTGATTCCAATTTATACAGCATGTCTATTTTATACTGGAATGCGTCGGCACTAATTGTCTTAATGTCGTATTAATTTGATAACAGGTATCACGCGTCGTGGAGGGGTTCGCAACCGACTAAATCGGGTCAGTTCTTGCTTGGATAAATCCAGTAAACTCTGGAACATGCCCGATCTCTCTTGGATTTTGATTTGGGGTGGCAGATACTTTGTGAGCAGCTGCCTCACAAGCTAAAGAGGGTGTCACCGATAGAGGAGGGGTTCTTGAGATACGGATTTCTATTGTTTCATCAAACGAGGAAGAACGGGTGTCAAATTGGGTTTGGCTGCCGTTACCAGCAACGGAGAAGTGGAAGAACCTGAGGGTACTGGAGACGCGGTCACCGTCGCTGCAGGTCGTGGTTTCCGAATGTAAAGTTACAGTATTTCTCTTGCTGGTTGAAGATGTTTTCTGTGGGCTTTTCTTTTTCTGGGGACATTCCTCGTAATGTGGCCCTGACCTGGTCTTGACACCACTGCCCTTTTTCTCTTTCTGTTCCGTTTGGATTTTTTGGAGAGGACTTTGGGGGCATTAGGATCTCATTGTAAAGGGTCAGCTAATAATGGCACCTCATGTAGCACCGCTACCCCCAGATTTCAAAATGATTTGCTTTTTGGTTTGACTGTCGATGCGGGGATTGACCAGTTGCGTTAAGGCTACGTTTCGCTTGATGTGGACTGTGAATGATGCCTTCCAATAATTGACGTGCTGTCACCGTAAACCATCGTAAGACTTCTTTAAGTCTGGCTTCTAAGACACGAGCACAAATTTGTGGATTTTGTTCCCGACTGATGCCATAAAAATCACGAATCAATTTTACTGAAGGTACGTCATGTTGACGATGTGTAAGACAAACCCAAAGTGACAAGGGTTTTATGGATTTTTTGGTTGTTTAGTCGACGATGAAGACCAGTGCATGACAGGACCTCCGTCTTGGCACCAGTGGTGAAACAGATGGGAAAGATAAAGCAAATAATCGGGAGTGGTAGGTTCTAAATCCACGAGTAAATAATCGTATGGGGTTTGAATGGCATCGGCGTACACATGGGTCAGCCAAGGCGTTCCTAACTATTTGGCTAAGACTTGCACTGTTCCATTTATATCTAGGACTTTTAAACAACCCCATGCAATGAGCATTGAGACTGATGGTACTATGGGATTCACTTTGTTGAAACAAATTTTTGGTCGTGTATATGACACTCATAATGATGATGTCCTTTGTGTGTAAATTACAGGTTAATCTTTTCTTAAACTTCTCCTAACATGTCATCGAAGATGAATATATATGAATGACTGGAATCACATATGATAACGTCGTTTTCGCCAGGAATGCCTTCCACAAACACAGTGGAATCGCCTTGACTTTTTTGCAGGAAGCGGTAAGCCGATTGCCACTCTTTATAACACTACACGATACGTTGAGGGGGACGATCGATCAAAAGATATATATGTTCGATCAAGCGTTTGACAAATTCGGTGTTGCCTCAACCGCTGGATCTTGCTAATTAACATGCTACAGGGATCACAAAGATACAAGGCCTCCCAAACGGCACTATCTAAGTTTTCGTCAATGACTTTGAAAGTTGAAGATGAGGAAGAAGGAGCAGAGACAGCAGAGGTAGCCGTAGTGCAAGGACTGTCACTTCTGACAAGAAGACAGACAAGAAAGAGTTTTTATAGTTTTTACAGGACACATTTATTTCAAACTTTAAAAGTGAGCGACACGAAAAACAAACATACATAAAATCCAAATGATTAAGTACATTATTAATATACACATCACAACAATCAAGGTGGAATATAAACAAGTCTTTGTACAACATGATTTTGGTTAAAGAAAATGTGTCCTATGGACAGTGTGTTATGTTCTTACAGTCTCTACACTAGGTAGGGATACACAAAGGTCCTCTCGGAATGGTCTTTTGGAAATTTCCATGTCGATGACAGACCTGTCCTGAAGGGAGTGGTTGTCATCGGTTTTAGTTTCCTCTGGCACTACAGTTAGCACGTGTTTAAAATTTACTTTCCTCACTTAACGTTAGACTTATGGATCACAAATCTTGGGCATAGTTAGCAACGTCTTTTGTGCAAACCTTAAAACACGAAGATAGACAGGACAAGAGTTTTTTGTTACTTTTTTAAGGACACGTTTATTGCTAGTCAAAATGGAACAACACGAAAGACAAAAGTAAATAAAAGCCAAATGGTTACGTACAGCGATAAAATACACATTGCAACGATCTAAGTGGAATATAAATAAGTCACTGTAAATATGTTTTTGGTATTCAAGGTGTCCTAGGGACAGTGTGTAATGCTCGTACAGTTTCTAGATTGGGTGCAGTCACACAGGTGTCCTCCCGAAATGAACTTTCGTGAATAATCATGACAGTCCTCTCCTGAAGGGAGTGGTTGTCCTCGGTGACGGCTTCTTCTGGCACTTTCATTAACACAGGTTTAAAAGTTACTTTTTTCACTGGACGTTTGAACTGAGGATCATAAGTCTCGGGCGTAATTGTCCACTTCTTTGGTCCAAGCCTCAAAACCCTAATTTTTCCTGTCACGTACATCTGTCCAGTGAGGTTAAAAGTCACAAGCTACACACACACCGTCGTGAACATCTTCAGTGCCTAAACGTTAACGATCCGTTTTCCTGTAAAGGTCGTGAAGTATCGAGATGAAAGCTAAGGCTTTTAACAAAATGAGACTATTGTGTACATTTAAAGGTACCACTCTCATGGTTTTGGTGATACTACGCTTTACAGGTAGTAAAGAATCCACAAAGAATTGGCTGCTAAACGAAATCCCAGAAAGTAAGTCACTAATACACACACCACACCACGACCCAAATTCATGGGATACAGTGCAGTAAAAAGCGTTGGTATTTCATCGCCGCCTAAATATTGTCATTGATTCACTTCCACGGCATAGTTGTATCTCTAATTATAAAGTTTGTGGCATGGTAACCACATTTAAGTGTACTTTCTGCACAGAGATGATCGTATTCCAGTGGCGAATCTAAAGTGTTTACTCACTAACTTGCACATCACACACCGTTTACAAGTGTCCTCTTGAACTAAGTTTTCATTATGTAAAAGATTTTGGCAACCCTCTAACTCTTCCTCTGGATTTTGTTGCAGTAAGTCTACCTTGTAGTAAAAAGAATTAGAAACACTGTCGTAAGAAGAATCAGAAACACTGTAGTAAAAAGAATCAGAAATCCTTCATGCCCACGAGTAGTTGATGAATGTCTGAGCACTGAAACATTTTCGTCAGAATAAGTCCTTTTATAGTATTCAGATACCAGTTTTTTTAAACATATTTGACGTAGCGGATGCAATTGTTATTTGCGTTGCACTTGTATTATGACCAAATCTGGGTAAATGAGTTCTCTCAACTCCAGAGGTAAATCAAGAATGTTCTCTTATAAAGTATCCATCCAGAAATTGCTCAGGTCGTCCCACCAAAGATAGGTAGTGACAGTGCGGAGACAATCAAGCAAGTTCCAGGAAAGCGGAATTTTTCGGTTCCCACTGTTGGAGTGAGACCGCAACTGAAGCCCTTCACTTTATCCCCTTCGCCCAAATGGATAAATCCAGTTCTGGCTAATTCTTCTGGGGTAGGTCCCCCCACCCCACCCCGATATTTAGGCCACTTTCCTTTGAACGTTTGGAATCGACTTTCAAAGTCTCACTATCCAAACAAGTGCACAGGGATCGAATATTCTTCTTTCAAAGAAGCATTTTGATAAAGCGGTTGTAATACCCGTAGTAGTTTGCTCAGGCATCAATGAGATTCGTTCTACAGTTGTACGACGTTGAGGATGATATCGACAACGAAAACCAGTAAAGTCTCCACGATAACAAGTGGCATCGATTTCGCATCCATTAGGTTTGACACGCGCAGCATCACTTTCCATGCCATGGGAGGTATGGTAGTAGTAGTCATAGCAAAGTTCCCATGACGATTTAGTGAATCACTTAGGTCACAGCGTACGGCATCGTAAGGTACAGCATCCCACTCCACTTGAGAACAACCAAACTTGAATGGTGGTGTCTGTTTAAAAGGATTCATCTTTCTCGATTGGTCTTTTGAATTACAATGACGTTTTCGACGTTTTCCCTTTTCACATCCCTACCAATATTGGCGTGTCCGTACGTTAAAGTGAAATGTTTGAGAAGCCCCACTTGCTTGTGGCACACGATTTGATACACTTTTTCCAAAGGCCGACTGACGATTTGGTGTGTACAATCTTGTGAGGGTAGAAGGTCGTGACTTTAAAATCTCGATCCTTTTCAAACTGGAAGGCTTCTTTAAAGACCCAAAAGTTCACCACTTGACTGGTGCGATAAGTCAGAGTCAATCTTTTCACTTTACATTCCGTATGTACTTCTTGTTTGTCCCGGTATTCGTAGCCATAATTTTTAGGACCGGCACTATCAAAACTTAGGTTCTTGACGTGTGGGTGCTCTTCCGTCCAGGCTAATGAACGGTCTCCTTCGATGATAGGGTGACGGTGACCAAGACGATCGATGTAAATACAGTACACGATCTCCTAGCAGTTCTAAAGCTTCGTACAAGTTTAAACTAGCATGGGCTGTCACGTAAGCCGAAATGATGACATTTCCAAATTTGTCGGCTTCTGCAAAGTTCAGTTCTTTGTAATTGGCCAGGATCAAGTCTTCAGGAAGGACGCTTCAAGTCTTTGGTTTTTGTCATGAATCATCTGGAAGTTACGTGAAATTTCGGAGAAATACTACGTCTTCGGTAAATACGGTCGTTGTGCCAGTTTGCCTCACAAACAATTTGACATCACTTTAACAAACGATCGCCTTCCTTAGTTTTTCTCCGTGTGGTTTAAAGTGATGCCTTCCTGCTTCCATTATTTCTCTTTGAATTTCTTTTGGTCTTAGGGAGTGTGGTACCAGGTATAATAGCCGCTGACTTCTTGTTTAAATTTCAAAAAGGCATTAACGGAGTCTGTGAAAATGCCTTTCTGAGTCGCATCGCCTATGTGGTATTGTTCTGTGTTGGGAAACTGGTAAATTTCATACACTTCTAACAGTTGGTATTCCAGGTCCAGAGATTTATACAATTATACGCTGACCCACGTTACCGTCAAGGCAAGTTCTTCCTGCGTGTGCTAACAATGTTGGTTCTTGTTTGCACGTTTCGGCACAAGTACGTCAAAAAGGAAACCTCAGATTTCCTTGGCAATGGTGAGGTAAAACGGGATGGTACATGTCCGTGGGAGTCATGAAATCAAATATAATGAGTTCTATCCTATTGTCGAATTTGTCCAGGTATATGTGTGCTGTCAGCAATTGCGGGTGCCGCGGAAAATTGATAATATTTACACACGTACCGATGCACTAAACACACGTCCAAATATTTTATTTCTTCTCCTTTCTCCTCGTCGGCTTGGTACAGCAAACAGGTGGCATTCGTCCGTCCTACATATATCTATCCCACAGGTTCAGAGGTTCCACCAGCTTGTAGTATTCCATAATACGTTTTAACTCGGGATCGCTTTTCAAACGGTGATCGTACTCGTGTTCTCACATTTCCTCCGCTTGTTATCCTTGCTGTTCTAACTTCAAGCGTCGTTGACAAGTGGTCTGGTATAAGCCGTCCATGGTTCGTTATAAAAACTGATTTTTAATGTCACGTTGAGGGTAACAGATGGGACATCAGTGAAATATGCACCATTTAAACTAGTACACAATTTGAGGGGTTTTCAAGTCGCAGCTATCCAACGAATACCTTCCGATGGTCTTTTCACCTCTTCTGCTGCGGGCGCGCTGGATCCATTTGTCTTCCTTTTCGCACAAGTAATGCAGCCAGCGTTTGACAAAATTGGACGTTTGAGAGCTGATGACAGCTAGGGTCTTTTTAGGCTTGAATCGTAACACTAATGATGGATCCCTCAGTGCTCCATGAATAATTCCCGAAATTGTCCACAGCCTCGCCGTAAAATGTCCACGTCAGTACGACAATACTTTAAAATTATGTCCTGAAAGTTGAGGAGATTAAGAAGCGTGAGAGTGGTATCAAGCGTGGGAAGCTTCTCGCTGTCAGGTGTGCATGTTGTTGGGTCGTAGTAGTGAGCCTCGTGCAAACGGTGTGTTTACTAGATTCGGTATTGAAAAAGTGCGGAAAATAGACTTTGGCCATTTCTGCCATTCCCAACGTTTTAGGCATTCGGCTCAATGGCATGGTCAAGTAGCTCGTCGAATCCTTAAATTTCACTTGTCCCATTTGCATGGAAATGATTTTGGATCCGTTCAAAGTCATTTTCGGACGTGCGGTACTCTGTTCCGTATAGTATCTGAGAAGAAACTGTCCATCGTACCCCGAGAAATTGTGATTAATCACCGTGGCATAGCGATCTCCATAACGTTCGATGTACTCTTGATTACACGTCTCGTCTATGGAGTTAAGATCAATTGGGCGAAATCGGTCAGCGTATAAGGTCCCCGAATTTTTTTCGACGTCCTCCACTAATCTTGCTGCAGTTATGTCAATGACTAAAGATAGATTCTTGGATGCAGTTCTCCTACGCTCGATGAGCCACGCAGAAATTAGGAATGCGAATACCGGTCTCTTGTATGCATTTGAAATCGAAAAAGATGAAACTGCCTTTCTTCCGGTGATCTTCTTCCATTTCCTGTTTGGAATGGTATTTTTGAATGAAGCATTCGTTTTCCACGTCCTCGATTTGGTGACAAATATTCCTGAACATAAGTGAGCCTTGGCATTATTGGTAGGTATCACGTGTCCGCAAGTAGAACAAGCACTTTTCCGCTGTAAACCTTGCATTTTCAAATGTTGTTGGTAGCAAGTAAGGCTGATAAATATGCGCTGACAAGCTGAGCAATGCAAACGTTCTTGTCCTTCGTCAAGACAGGGTGAGAGGCTAAACATCCCTCACATTTCGATCCACAATGCTTGTGTTGCTCTAAATTGTTATAGCCATAGTCACATTTCTCGCAGTAATAATTGTATCCGACGAGTGGGGAAAAACTGGTAATGCTATCGAAATGTTCATCGTGATGATAGACGTAAATGTATTTTCGATCATTGAAATTATAGACTCTAAACAACAAAGAGTGTGTACTTTCAAGGTGTAGCATGTTTCTAAGACTTCTTGCAATTGTTGCATTTAAGGGTTTGTCTTTGGCCATCCCAGCTAGCTGCAACAGGTGTTCTGCTTATCTCGTTGTTTGGCTCGGGCCGATCGTTGAATAGTTTTCCATGCTCTTTTCCATTCTGCCATGTCGTTCTTGTCAGCATACGTTCATCCTACGACGATGGCACGGGATAAACACATATGGTCTTGAGGGTTGTTAATTTGAACGAGGCTCGCTTTGGTGCTGCGAAATTCGTCAACCAATAACACATTTTTGCGTTTTCTCCCGTTGGGGGAGACACATGGGTCATGGACAGTGTAGCTTTTCCATCGATGATGTGAAACATGTCGTTGGATTGTTGCACGTGTTGAATCTTGTCGAAGCCTTTGGAAGGTGTTTATTCTGAAGTGCTGCTAAACTCGATCCAAACGGGGGACTTTAGACTGTCTTGATCAAAAGAAAGTCTTACGCGATCGTCTTATTTGACTTCGCATTGCCGCTTCAGTGTGGTTAACAAAGAATCCGACTCATCGGTGATGAACTCTTTTTCATTCGTCAGCGGTACGTCGGACTTGAAATCTTTGCACATCACCGTGTACATGAAGGCCGTGGTTCTAAATTGTCTAGAGGAATGTTCATCAGTTTCTCGAATGTGGTAGTACTTTTCAGGGTTTAGTGGTGGTCTTTGGTTTGGCGTAGACTCACTGCGTCTGGATTCAGGCCCACTCATATCATCTTCTAAATCGATGTCATGAATTTGAACCAAGACTTCAGCTACTGAGCGAGGCGACAAGTCACGTTTACTTTATTCCCCTTTCTCAACGCATGATGCGATCGTTTCATTTTTAGCGCTAAATGTCAAATGACAAGGTTTTAAACGCTATGGTCCCCTATATATTTATTCAGACGAGTGTCTTGCCTATGTAAAGGGTAAAGTCGTCCCTCCTTATATTCATTTCACTCTCAAACCTACTAGAAAGTTGGAAGAATCAACACAGATCTAGATACACTTCTGATCAGAGCTTTGCGAAGCGTCATAAAAAATTTTTGTTTAGACAAACCGACAGACTACTCGCCATCATTTCGATATAAAAGTCAAGATACTTGCTATATCCGCCAAAAGAAAGGCATTAGTCTTCAGAATGTCCACAAAGTCAAAAAAGCAAGTAAGGCATTAAAAGAGACAAAGGTCAAGATACCTGTTATCATTGTCAAGAGAAAGGACATTGGTCTTCAGGCTGCCCTAAGAAACAACAGGTGCAGGAGGATGGGAAAGGGATTATGAACAGGAAGAAGAGGTGCCATTCAAAAAGGAAAACCCCAAACACGTAAATAAGGACAAGAAAAGAAGACGAGAAGAAAGCTAGGAGAGAGAAGAAAAGCCTGTGAAAGTGAAGAAATTTAAAAAACAGAGAGAACAAAAAAAATGCAGAAGAAGCTAAGGCACTGTCTAAATTTATGTTGTGTTGTAAATTAAATTGTATATTTGTACCAGAATAGGCCAGAAAGAAAACGTAAGTGTCTCTTAGTTTTAATTTAATAATGGTAAGAACCCACTCTCTCTCTCTCTCTCTCTCTCTCTCTCACACACACACACACACACACACACACACATGTCCATCATGGTACAAAAAGGGATTTTGAGGTTTAATTGATTCTGGCAAAATAAATACTATCTCGTTTCGAGAGAGGTGGGTGGCCCTGGAAACGCACTCAGGAACGAGAAGTAATCAGCTTTACCTGACTTATCCGTTTGCCACGGCCAAGGCCTCCTTCTGGACCTGTTGCTGTCGATGATTTGATAGAATGCACTATAGTGGGTATCTCAGATGAAGCAAGTGTGTGGACGGGGTTGGGTTGTTTGGCTCGGGAAGGTCTCTTTCTCTTGGGTCGTATTAGAGAAGTCTGATACATTTGTTGCAGACTCCTTAACTCTGCCAAATGTCTAAGAGTACCGTCACCATTTGACTTTCATCTTCTTCATTCACTCATCTACCTTGTTTCTTGTTTGGTTCTTCTTCTTCCTGTCGTTTTCTTATTGTCTCTTCTTCTTCTCGGCTGTTGCTGTTGAAGGAGAAAAGCTTCTTCTGCTTCTTTCTGTTGTTGCAAAAGTTTCTTTAATACTACGTTCTCCTTCTGTTTGAAATTTTCAAAGTGTGTAAAGGGAGGAGAAGGCGATAAGGGTGCTGGTACAGGAACAAAGATTTTGTGAAGAAAATAGAAAATCCACTAAAGCACAATTAAAATCAGTCTCTTCTGGAAGTAGGACTATTTTGGCTTGGTACCGCTTCTTTGTCAAGAGAAAGAGACCTTCCCGATACTACTTTCTCCTTCTGTTTGAAATTTTCAAAGTGTGTAAAGGAAGGAGAAGGCGATAAGGGTGCTGGTACAGGAACAAAGATTTTGTGAAGAAAATAGAAAATCCACTAAAGCACAATTAAAATCAGTCTCGTCTGGAAGTAGGACTATTTTGGCTTGGTACCGCTTCTTTGTCATCACTTCTCGTCTCCACGCACCCCAATTCATCGTCTTCTTACTTTCCGTCTTGTTTTAACAATGTCACATAGATTAAATGCGCATGGACGCTAGCGCATCAATATAGGGAATGTGACGTCACATGTAGCTCTCTTTGGATTGGAAGAAAGATTTAGCCCTGTGACTACATTTTTGTATCGCGTGTTTGGATTGGTGAAAGATCTCAGTCCGTTTCGATCCCCTCCTTCACTATAAATAACCATGGTTCACTTCATTTCCTTCGCCTGTTCTCGTTAAAAGATGTGGAAAAATGTAGAATCGTCTACTCTCGTATCGTTAATGATGTTCCACCAGGTCTATCCCATGTTTGTCAGATCATCATGGACAATCACCCGAATGACTGATACAGCCCTTCGGAAAAGAAGATTCTTGTGGAGAGACAAAACTTTCTTAAAAGAGTCCTCGTCAACGGACCAGAGTTCAGACGAAATTTAAGGAAGAGAAGAGGATCCTTGAGATGCCCTCTATGTTAACGAAATGGTGTTAAAATAAAAATCTTAACGCTCGATTCAGGGCCACTCCATTGCCTCGAAACGATAGCTATTCTTTCTTGCCATCTTTGTGTCTTTGTGTTTGTGTCTTTGTTAAGTTTGTGTTAGATATGTCCCACCCCTCCAAGCGTTCTCGCCTGTATTTCCGCTGTTCCGCCCGATTGAATTGTCATGCCTTTGCCACATTGTTTCCAATGTCCAGTACCATGACGTCACCCTACCTGTTCCATCCCTATTGTCGCTAAACAGCCCCAATATTTTTGTCGCTATATAGCCCCAATTTTCCCATGTTAAATTCATCCTTGTCACCATACAGCCCCACGACCATTTGACTGGGTTTTCCATTGTCAGCAAACTTCACTTCTGCCAACACAAACAGAGCTTCTGGTCAAATGTTTGCGAGGCGTCATACGAAGGTTGACTTCAGAGAAGGCGATTAACTACTTGCCCTCCGTTCGATATAAAAGTCAAGATATTTGCTATATCTGTCAGGATAAGGGACACTGGGCTACAAAATGTTCACAACGTCAAAGCAAGACATGTGTAAAAAAAGACAAAGGTCATGAAACCTGTCATCATTATCATGAGAAAGGAAACTTGTCTTCAGTTTGCCATAAGAAAAAAGGTCACCGATCAAAGAAACAAGCGGAGGAGAAGACTTCCGAAAATGAAGACGAACCCTTCAAAACGGATAAACAGCCCAGACCAGTCCTGAAAGATAAGAAAAGAAGATAAGAAAAAAGATAAGAAGAAAGTGAAGAAGAAGATGAATAAACTGTGGCAGTGACTAAATTTATAACTTAGTAAAGCAGAGAGTGAAGAAAAGAAGAAAATATACTTTTAGTGATGTGTTGTGAAATTACATCTTAACTTCTACAAAGGAAAATGCCAGAAAGAAAACGTGAGTGTCTCTTGGTTTTGATTTTTATAATAATAAAGACCTACACTCACGCAATCATTGTCTAGTATGCACCTTTATATACACATACATAACTTCCCAGACTAATTTATTTTACACAGTTTATATTCTTTTCACCTTTACTCTCCTCAGTATAGCCGTGACGGTGAAGAAATCTCAGCAATGTTCTACACACAACTCGCTTTCTCGTGTATTTGAGTTCTGTGTGTAGCACGAGTATATTGCGCTCTCGTTTTTCATTCCCAGTCTCAGTTTCATATGTATTTCAGATAGTATTAATTGAACCTAAATTTAGGCTTTCCATTCAAAATAGGACTAAGGTTTTTGAATAGAATGTACTAATGACTCTTTGTACTTATTTAGCAGAATTTAGTTTCATCTAAAATTATTGTTTGTTTTTTTTTTTTTTTTTTTTGTCTTGTGTGTGTTTTAATGTCGAGAGGTGTCAACTTCCAGCCACTTAGTATTCAGTACTTGAATATTTCAGTCTTGGGAGCAGCACTAGATTATAGTGTTATTCTCATTTCATTGATAATTCTTTGATTTCCAAATATGTCTTAATTAGATTTGTTTTATAGTTTTTCAAAATCATTTGAAATAGCAGATTCTCTTTCCATTTAAATTTGATCAGGTGCAACGAAGATTATCTTATGACCTGAAACATATCATGACAAAAATAACTGTTGAACGTTTGGACATTAAATTAGTATGCTCGTTCTCAGGAACGTTTAAAATTAATTTAGAGAGTTCTGATCTTTATTTAGATCCTTACCTGATTTAGAGAAGAACGTTTCTCTTGTGAGAAGTTCTTAACTTTTATATGAATTTAGTATCATATCAGGTCATATCATAAAGTAGTTCGTGAAACCTCCATTTTGAATACACCTTATTTTATATAAATCTTGGGTGTGCGCTCTGTTATTTATCACTTCTTTGATGCTAATGTCGAAAATAAAACAAGGCCATATGATGGGAATCAAACTGGAGAATTGCTTCAAAATAGAAGTAGAGGGAAGGCGAGAAATAGAACATAGTGGCATACCATCCACCCGGATGCCAACCTATTGACTTTGGGGATAGCAGAGTAGAAGAGTGCCCACGTCCAACATATACCCTGAGGACATTAACATTTAGAGAGAGTAAAGTAACAGATATTGATGGAGACTAGATGGAAGAAAATGTAAATATTACATGCACACCAAAGGAGACCATCCCAACAGGGATAATCACAGTAAATGGGAGAGTAGCAAGGGTGCAATAAGGTTCCCCAAAAAACCAGAGAGGTAGAGATCATGAGTGTATAAATACACATCTCATGATTTCCCTACGAAGATATCCACATAGGAATTGCGAGATACTGTGGATAATCAATTCACTGTTAAAATATTGCACCAAAACCCAAAACTGTTTGGGGAAATCTGTCCGTCACGTCAGGCGCGCGAATATAAACCGTCCGAAAAGAGACGGCAAAAAAGGTACCTACCATTTATTACATAATGGCGTAATGTGGTTCATTTTAAAAACATGGTACAGGGCTATAAAAAAGAGACGGCGCTCGAGATGCCAAAAACAGAACACGCCAAAAGGGATTGTCCTAACCTCCGAACTAAATTGTCATAAAAGCCGAACAAATAAAATGCAATTAGTATAAACGTGAACGGTATAAATGAAGAACAAATTAATAAAATACATAAAGAAACCAAAGAATATAATGTAATTCTGCGACAAGAGACCCATAACATAGATACTGAGATGATAAGTAGCAATAATAAAATAATGAACGCAATAGTTCTAGTACACAATTACCTAGTAAAGACTAAGGCAGGAGTGGCGACAATTTTAAAATTAGCAAACCCACACCTCATTGGGAATGCTTGAATGTCAAAGAACACTTCAAAATGTACGTTTAATACATATTAAAGTGAAGTATTGCCATATTTTAAATGTGTACCTTCCACTTCAATAAAGTACAGAGAAAATAGAATTCATGTAAACACAGATAGACTACATGCAAAATTTTCAATGGAAAACTTTATCATAGCTGGAGATTGTATTAAAGTGGAGTCGAAATTAGATAGATGCACTGGATTTACTGAAAAGGATTTTTAAAAAAGGAAATTATTTTTAATTTTATTACCTAAAACAATCTAAGAGATACCAATTAGGACCAAAAGGAGGATATATACAAATAAAAATGGGACTGACAATGAATGTAGTCCAAAACAATTTTGTATTCACAGAGAGTGACACAATACGACAAAAACTCGAAATGAAAGACTTAAACATATCTGTTACTTTGACCAAAAAAAATCAGAAGCAAGGGAAAACTGGGGACGGGAGTCGTGAAAAACCAATAACTTACTTCTCAAAGATGCAGAAAATCAAAAATCTGATAAAAACAAGACTAACTAAATTAATATACAGAGGACAGTACAATATATTTGATGAATGAGATGGAGATAAAGCAACAACAAGGAAAAAACAAAAACACTGTTTCATTTCCATGGTGTTAAACTAAGCAAACAAAACGAACGAACACCATAAGGATTTTACAATTCCAACAAATTATTTATATCACCTTGAATGCAAAATGAAACTTTAAAAAGAACTTAACCGTATTGTGACTTAATTCCCAAATAGTCATAAAAGTTCTATTACAAGTCCAAAAGGTAGGAAGTTTCAATTGAATTCCAGTGGTATTCCAAATAAATTCAGATGTTGAATATGTTGATGTGCCTGTAGTCTCGAACGTGTTAATGTGTCAATGGTCTGGAATGTGGCAACGTGTTAACAGTTTGATCCTTTTTTTTCGGGAGGGGGGTGTAGATCGCAATAATATTATCCAAAATTATTATTGACTAAATTCACTATTATTTCAAATTATTGTTTTAGTCCAAGAATATTATTAAGTACATTGTAATTCCAGTGATTAATAATTTGAATAAATAAATCCACTCGAATTAAAAACAGAAGACAATAGCAGGGCTGATTATGTGTCAGATGTTAAGGTAAGAATGAATAATCCTAACATAAACAAGTTTATGTACCCCTTGCTTGTCCTTGGTAGCAATCGCTATTTTCTGGTAATACTTTGTCATCTTAAAAGGACATTTACTTTCTGGACGTTTCTAAGGCCAGAATCAGATTTTATCTTTAAATCAAACTTAAGCAAATATGTTTGCAATTAATCATAAAATGTTAGCTATGTATTATATTGTTTACAAAAATGGTCACTGGTCAGGTACACCATGAGTTCAATATGGACGAGGTCAGGTACAAAAAAAATGTATACATAACATATAATCATGGAGAGAAACTAGCAAAAACTGCAAAGTAAAGGTACATGACAATATTGGTTGGTGAGAAGAGGGCTAGAAACTTAAAAAAAAAAACTAAGAGCAAATGAAAATTATAAGCGAAATAATCGAGAACGAGGAATCAATACAAAGCGCAAAATCAAAATATAAAACAATACAAGATTAGAAAACACAGAGGTTAAAAATAAGGGCGGGACAATGTGGGTATCTCTACGAAACAGCAAGAGAGACATATAGCAGAGAAAAATTAATGAGGTGCCAAGGGAAGTCATTAAAAGTATTGCAAGTAGGAAACACAATATACACGGATGGAAACAGTATTTTAGAACTGGTATATCCATTCTATACAGAACTAAATACAACTATAAATATATACGTGGATGAAATACAGAAATACACACAAGAAGTCCCATTTCAAAAAATAAAAGAGAATCAAAACAAATTGTTAAGAACCTATAACGATTAATATGAAATAGAAGAAACCATTAAAAGTATACGGAGTCCGATGCTCTAACCTCATTATTGTTCCACACATTTAACAAAGAACTGACACACCGATCTTTGAATTTTTGTACATAAACATTGATTGTTCAAGACAAAATATGAAATACCAAAACTGAAGTGATAATAACTATTTTATACTAGGGGAATGAAGATCATGATAACCATAAAAACTGGAGACCAATATCTCTACTAAAAATTGAGCCACTAAACAGGCATGATCCTTGGTACTGTCAATTTTGTTCAAGATATTAGCAAATACATGGACCTCGATGCAATTTTCTTATGCCATCATATTAAGTGTTATTACGACTCTATCGTCGTAAACTAACTGAAAAGAGCTAAAATTAAACAAATAACATTTTCCGTATTGTTCAAAGTGTAAATTTAAAAAGAACTTGTAGTGTTGCGAATTAAATCCCAAATATTTCAAAAAGTTATGGCGCCAGTCCTAAAGAATAAAGTTCTAATTAAATTCTAGTGGTGTTCGAAATATGATCAAGCGCTAAAGGCGTTGATGTGTCTGTAGTCTTGAATGTACTAATGTACCAGTAGCCTGTACGAACAGTTTTCCATGTAATCAAAATAATATAACTCAGTATGTCCCTGTCTGAATTCACTATAATTCCGAATGAATAGTTCTGTCCAAGAATATTATTTAAGAGCACTTTGTATTTCCAGTTAAAAAATAATTTTATTAAATTTTTTCCAGTCAAATAAAATATTGAACACATCAATAAGACTGATTTTCGCTTCATATTTTATCGCATGAATGAATGATTTCTCAGATAAACAAGATATAAAGCCCTCTATTTGACCTAGATCACAACTAGCATTTTCTGGAAGTACTACGACTTAATGAAATCTCCGTTCTAGAAAAGTCTGATTTTTTTCAGAAATATACAATTTGTTTCTAAAACTAAAACACAGATATGATAAACATCCGGTAAACTATATATTGTTACGAGGAATACCAATGGTTTAACAATACTTACACGCATATCTGACAGTGTATCATTTCTGATGTTATATTTTTACGTTAATACTGTTCAGCATTTGTCTTTTTACTATTTTGTCATGTCATGGAAAATCGGCAAATATACAAGCATGAATATTTGTTTCAGTTTAAGTTTAATTTTGAAATATTGTATCTAATAACATTAGAGTGAATTCAAATAATTGAACAGGTTAAAAAGTATCGAACTGACATATCTTGTATATAAAAAACATGACCCTACGTAGCGATTAAATTTATTTTGAAATACAACCGAAGCATATTATGTTGACTAAATCGTACTGAGACATATGACGCATATGACTTTTTAATTTCCGATAGCAGTGAAGATTAAATTATGTAATTAGATCAATCTTTCTTAGACATTGCCCAGTATATTTTATTGTATCCATGAAACAAAGACCGAAATTGGTAGAAATTAGGAATATATTAAACGAACTAGAACAACCTCAAGCAATATATATATATATATATATATATATATATATATATATATATATATATATATATATATATATATATATATGTGTGTGTGTGTGTGTGTGTGTGTGTGTGTGTGTGTGTGCGTGTGTGTGTGTGTGTGTGTGAGTGTGTGTGTGTGTGTGTGTGTTCCATATGAGTTTTAACCCTTCATATTTGCAGTTGCTGCCACTGGATTCCTTTATACGAGATATATTGAGATATATATCTTATTTTCTCACCCATACGACGGGGAAATCTTCCTCACTTTACTTTTCTCGTCTCAAACTGGTTATTGCAGTTCGATTGCCTCTGACATGGTGTGACACACGCACTTTACTACATTTCAGTGGAAGAAACCATTGTTTTCTGCTGGGCCTGAAGGAGTTGTTTTAAAACCAAAACCACACTCATAAATCAAGTTAAAGCCTCTCCAACTTCGTTAACACATCATACAAAACATTTATAGAACAAAAGAGAGAGAGAGAGATAGTCCTAGTTTCCTCTTACCCTTGCCACCCCATTTTTGATGCTTGGATGTTTATGTTAGGGTGTAGGGTCAGAGTCCATTCCCTATCGAAAAGGTGGAATTTGCCGACACCATTTGGTGTCGGCACACGGTATCCGCTTATTAGCCGGCCTAGCAAACTTTAACGAACTTTCACCGAGATATATCTGCATGAAATCGATGGGAATATGATCTATTTTCTCAGATATTGAGAGTAGAGCATTTGCTATATCTTTGATCAGCTGACAGACTAGCCGAAACAATAGCGTTGATGAAATTTGACCTGGAACTCGCCATTTGCATTCCGAGTCGGACCGCTCCTATGGCCTAGTGGTTAGAGCGTCCGCCTCGGATTTGGGAGGTCGTGGGTTCGAACACCGGCCGAGTCATACCAAAGGCTTTGTAAAAAATATTGTACTAACAGCTGCCTCGCTTGACGCTCAGCATTAAGAGGTTTGTGTTAGGACTGGTCGGCCTGGTGTCAGGATAATATGACTGGGTGGGACATCATGCTACATGTCTGCGGATGATGCCCCAGTGCTAGATAACACTAGAAACTGCCACACTGCCGACATCGTAGCGATATGTACCAAAAAATGTTAAAGCTAAGTTAAAATCCTAATCACACACATACACACACACGCATTCCGAGTCACATGACTACACAAATCTCGCGACCTACATGTCAATGACATACGAGTTTAAATAGTCACGTGATATTAACAATAAAGCATTGCTAATGTTGCTGCAGGAAAACAAATTGAACATATAAATGAAAGTCACGTACTATTTACAGAAAATGAAAGAACATAAACTTCTACAAATATTTGTTCTGAAAACTACCACCAGAAATCTGTAAATGTTGCAACTTGGGAAAAAACATATTCAATAAGCGGAGACAGGTCATTGCGGTAGTCACGTGATACCAACAAAATATATTGCAGACACATGCTTAGTACTTGATGAATCTGGTTTTCTCCATCTTGCTGCGATACCGACAGGTTTCTAGTCGTTGTTCTCAGAATAAATATGTTGGGAATTAAGTGTGCGTTATATTTATGTACAAGTATTACGTGACCTTTAATTAATCTTTTCAAATTCCAAGTACAACAACTTTCGAAATAGTATTTTGTTGATATCACGTGGTTATTGGTCCTCTGATGTCATTGACATGTAGGTTGCGAGATTTGTGTAGTGATGTGACTCGGAATGCAAATGGCAAGTTCCAGGTCAGATTTCATTAACGCTGTAGTTACATCCCCTCTGTCAGCGGATTAAAGTTATAACGAATACTATATTTGCTATTTCTGAGAAAATAGATCATGTTCCTATCGATTTCATGCAGATATATCTAGATGAACGGTCGTTATAGTTTGCTAGGCCGGTTAGTAAGCGGCTACCCTATGCCGACACCAAATGGTGTCGGAGAATTCGAACTTTTCGATAGGGAATGGACTCTGACCATACACCCCAACATAAACGTCCAAATATCAAAAATGGGGTGGCAAGGGTCAGAGGAAACTTGGACTAAGAGAGAGAGAGAGAGAGAGAGAGAGAGAGAGAGGAGCGAAGTCTAACTGTTTAGTAGAGCTTATGAGTGTAAGTGTACTTAGAGTCTTTTTTAAGGAAATCGAATCTGGAGTTTTCACGCCAATATTTAACGCATGCGCGATCAACGTAGGGCAACTTTTAAGCGATAGTCAACATATTGTATATTCGTGAAGAAAGTTTCAAACAAGTTTGTAAAGGTTAGACATCTGTATACCGTTCACATAAATAGTGTGTTTACAAATCATGAGTGGATATTTCAGTAACCTACCTAAAACAGAAAAGTAGATATGAGCACAAACTGCATCAGTGAGGACCAGGGCAGCGGACTGGATTTATGGATCCCATAAAAAATTATCCAGTAGGCTCCAATGAATTACAAAATTACAAAATGAAACAGCAGTGGATCCCCTGGCCGTTGTGGCTCCCTTGAATTTGTCCTAGTCTGTCCGCAGTTCTGGATAGGAATTATAAAGCTTGATGATCCATTTTTGAAGAGACGGGTGGATGAACGATTCTCCTATGTGACCATTACAATTTGTACAAATTTACATGTATTTAGTTGACTCTTTGCACTATATGCTCGCGAAAACACGAGGGCTTACAAATCTCTTTGAAGTATATAGTTAATTTCAGAGAAGTCGTTCGAGTTACACGGAGCTGATAGTACTGTTGTATATAGCCATTGCTCGTGTATCGTAGGATGAATTATCTCATCAGTATTACCATGTTTATTCAATGTGTCAACAAACTAAGAACATGTAGAGAGAGAGAGAGAGAGAGAGAGAGAGGGAGACAGTAAATTTCTTTGACAATCCGATATATCATGTGTAGTTTTGGGATTCACATCCATTCCCATTTAATTTGCTAACTCAAAGACAAGTCTTTGAGGAAGCGGATTGCTTACTATGTGATGTGCCTCCTTTGGTGTTCATTGATTGCTGCTAGTCAGACAAGTTAATTTGTTTATTATCGGAGTATTAATTACCATGCAGTCAGATGAGAGTCACTATGCAGTAGCCTCAAACAATATATACTCATTAATTGTTAAAATTACTTGGGGAAACAGGGCCGGCCCTAGAGAAAGGCGAACGAGGCAACGGACTTGGGCGCAACGCTACTTCGCAATGCAATTTTTTTTAATTGGGGCTCCGATGCTAAACGCTTGCTGCCTTGGGCCCCACACATCCTAGGGCCGGGCCTAGTGGAAAACGTACAGTTTAACTCTAATAATAGTGGGCTAGCATATTACTGTTTACTAATATCTGCGGCGATCTATAGTGACAAGTATTCTACTCGTGTAAGACGTGTAGGTCACTCGAGTTGCCCTACGTCAAATGCACTTGACCGTACCGGATGCGGCAATGGAATAAGTTTGGCCAGCTAAAAATAGTATCGGAAAATTGTCTATATCAGGGGTGCACAACCCCCGGATGCAGCCCTCAAACGTGGCAAATTAAAACAACAACAGAAATCTGGCCCGTGAAATTACTGTTTGCAACCCTCGAGTGATCTTAGAAAATGCAATCTGGTCCATCAATGCTGATCAGATAACTAAACTGTTTAAATTCTCGCCCTTGGGCCATAATAAATCATCTACTTTATTAACCACTTTATGATTTAAAAATATGTCTCCTTTGGGGTACAGAGAGGGGGTGAATAATCCATATACATCAGGGGGTATATATCTCATTAAAGCAAGCTTATGAACCAAATGTAGAAGATTTCGAGTTTAACGAGAGAAAAACGGAAACACGAAAACGGGGGACATTAGCACAGGTGTGTGTGTGTGTGTGTGTGATTTGGATTTTAAACGTAGCTTTAGTAATTTTTCAATTATATCGCTACGATGTCTGCAGTAAGGCAGTTGATAGTGATGTCTAGCATCATGTCCCATCCAGTCACATTTTTATCGTGACACTAGGCCGACGAGTCCTAACACTAACCTCTTAAAGCTGATTGCCTAGCGAGGCAGCTGTTGGAAGCATTATTTGTCTCTGGTATGACTCGGCCAAGGCGGACGCTCTAACCACTTAGGCAACCGTGGCGGTCCACATAAACACATTGTACGCTAAACCCATATTTCCAGAGAGGTGTCCTGTATCTTCGCATTTTATAAGAACAAACGTCCCATATTTTATAAGAATAAATGTCCCTGTTATTGTTATTGACCTTTCTATGGGCACCAGTTAAGGGAAGAATGCTATGTACTTTACTCAGAGAGAAGGGAAGATAAAGAATTTCTTGAATAATTGGAGAGGCATCTAAATCTTAGTTGGCGAAAATGAAAGCTAATCTGTTGACGCGAATAAAATCGTTGGAGAAGCTAGTGTCTCATTCTATCTTGCTTTGGCATCATTGTAACTTACACGGACTGCACACACAAGACTGTCAGATAGAGCTTCACATGTAAGAGCTTAAAAATAGTCGAGTGCCAATAAACTCAATGAACTAATTTTAAAATGCACAACTTGAAAAGAGAGATCTCCTTTTCAATTGAAGAATTACCTTAGCATATATTCGTAATGGATAAAACTTCCCAGACCAATGCTCATAATATTTTGAAAGAATTTACAGAGATCTCAGATAACAACATCGTTCTTCCTGATGACGGAATATAAAAAATATTGCAGAGAAGCTTAACTCACCGTTTCATTGGAACGCATCATAAAGCTTTATCAAAGGTGTCATACATTTTCAGACACATCATTCGGAACCTATTAATATATTAATTAACTTAGAAATGATCAGCGATGTCGGCTTTGTCAAGCTTTTGAGCAGGAAAAGATAAACACTGTATTTGATATTGTGCAAGAAAAAACATGAAGCCCCTGGTATGCGTCACATCTGAATGAAGTTAATACTATGAAGATCTGAACGAACATTCTAGCAGTAACTAAGATCGACAGGAGCAAATCAAACAGAAAAATGTATTGGTATATAGCAATATCATCTACATTCACTAATCAACAAAATATCTTTTACACAATGATTCAGAAGTAGAGCAGCGCGAGCACTTGATGAAATTCGCAACAGCTTTTGTCAGACACAAGAAAACAAAACCTATTGTTGAAATTTGCAATGCGTTATTGGATACACGCATGCAACGTCTGGCTACAGTAATCTAGGTGGTGTAATGTTGATTGGTCATCTGAGCTTATAAATGCTGACTCCTTTTAATTGTACCTAATAACTCAAAGAATTTTATGATGAGGACCTTGATGTACGCGAAATCAATTATTTGAAAAGGACTGATTCACAATTTTATGTTACTGTCATCGGATCCATGTCTTTTTGTACAAAATAGCAGCGGAGGCTTTTTATGAAGAAAAAAAAACAGCAAGAACTGAGGAGATAAAAAAAAAACTGTGTTGACGCCTGATAAACATGACATAATTTTTTTTAAAGATCAAGCGCATTGTGACGCAATCACTATAAAGGTGTATGCATTGAAAAATATTAACTATTTGGCAAAATTTGCCATAATCAATACTGTAATTTACATCTGCTCGCGTATCGTGTTGTTACAGTTGCTTGAGCATGTCTTAAATGTGATATCCGAGTCAAATAATGTAATCAACTTTGCGGACCATGACGATATGTTCGTGAATATTATAACATGTTGTAACAATATCTTGAGTGCCCACGTTAGATGTTCGCAGCTTTCTTGTTCTATATTCAAATAGCACAAGCTTGCCCGGGTCGACATCAATAATATCCCGGGTCGACATCATTAACGTCCCGGGTCGACATCGTTAACGTCCCGGGTCGACATCATTAACGTCCCGGGTCGACATCATTAACGTCCCGGGTCGACATCATTAACGTCCCGGGTCGACATCATTAACGTCCCGGGTCGACATCATTAACGTCCCGGGTCGACATCAATAACACTGCGACTAAAATCTAAGTCAAATGAAGCTTTGTTGGCAAACTTGGTGGCAATCCTGGCCACGATACAACAAGTCCCAGGCGGGTTTTGTTATACCTTAGTCAGATGCCCGTGGCATCTGACTAAAGTATAACAAAACCCGCCTGGGACTTGTTCAGAGACTTGATTTGTGTCGTTAAAACCTTCCGTTGTAATCAGATTCCCCCAAGAATGTTAAGGCATTCGAAGTTTGCATAGACCATGTACGGAACATTCATTTATTGTTCCATTACAGACTCTATTATTTGGTTTTGGCACAAAAATAATGGCGAATTTACTTTTACTTGGTTCTATAAAATATTTCTCCAGGAAAATTTTAATCTCTTTTTTCAAATATTTCTGCTTGAGAGGATTCATCCTGATAGGATACTGTTTCACAGGTGTTGAATCTACAATCTCATTGTCATGATACATTGTATTTGTTTGTGTGTGAACATCAAACAACAAGTGTTCATATTCATATAATTGCCATTTCGGTTCACTCTTTCCCTCTTGTTCTAGACGTACAATTTTCGGGTCCAATATGGTCGAATAATATATTCGATATTTCATAATTACGAAAATTGTTTCAACCAATATCGGTATTGTATGCCATCGTTTACATGCACAATGTGCATAATATGGACAACCAAATTGCTTAAAGAGTTAACTGTGTAGAATAGGTTCAACCAAATTGAATATTTAACTGTGTAGAATAGGTACAACCAAACTGAATAATTAACTGTGTAGAATAGGTACAACCAAATTGTTTGAATAATTAACTGTGCTATCTATGTCAGTATACGTGTTTAACAAATTTATATGACAAATTTCTTTCATTTTCAGTCTCTCAAAAGTGTTAATGATACAATTTAAGTCATTTACGTACTTTTCAATGGCATAAGGACCATACAATTTAGACCGTAGACCGTACATCAAGTGATCTCCCTCTTCTCATTAAGTAACACCTTTATCGCGAAGTAGTAAACTGAAACTTGTGTGATTTTAGTATCGCTAATAACCCCCTGAGACAAGCAGGGGATCTCATGATCTCGTTCGTGTTCGGCAGCGAGTGATTGCCTTTTGTCACCCTGATTAGAAAAGAGAGAATAGGTACTAAAACAAGAATCATTGTGATTGATACTAATTGATTGATCATTGCTAGGAGCAAAGGTGACATCAAAGGACTGACCAACGAAAGTGTAAGCTTATTGAATAATTTCCTGATTAACATCATTCACAAAATCTATTTTTGCCAGATATCTGGTAACTGTATAAGTAGAATATAAATCGTGCTTGCTTTGGCACCATGGATTGTAAGATTAGTGTCACAAGCAAGACAATCATTAATTACCGCTAAGATGATACAAAGAAAACATGACGGAGCCTCTCAATCTCTACGATTAGTCAACATTATTCGTGCCTGCCATTGCATGCCGCTACACGGCAGAATTATGGGGATATGAATATGAACAAGACTGAAGATATCCATACCAAATTTATTGCCAATATTTTTAATGTACAGCAAAAGAAGTTATATGCATTTTCTAGATATGATTACAACCCCTTTACTCTGTGCATTCAACACTTTCCAGAATATGTTAAGTACTGGATAAACCTGAACAGAATAAGAATTGAAGCAAATGCAAATTTTTACAAATAGCTGGTGAAGTTTGATGAAACTTGTAGATATAATTTGGTCTCCAAAGTCGATGGTTTGTTACACAGATGTGACTTTGGTTATGTGTGTATCCCACATGACTTTGTGATGAGACCCTTTTTATTTTGTCCTTTACGCGATGTTTACTAATAACTTTTTACACCAACTGGCTTGAGATATCAAATTGTAATAAAGCTTGCTATTACGTGTATTTGAAAATTTTAGTTAAATACTGAATATTATTTTAGTACTGGTCAACTGTCGGAATTACATATTTTATATCTTCTATCAGTATCCGAATGATTGACAGTGAAAGACACAGCAAATCCACACATCTGTAATATAATGTATACACATATGTACTGAATACATATATACTTCAAACTGTACACACATTTGTAACGTATTCATATCTATACTGTATACTTTATTCACATCTAGACAGTGTACTGCATACAAATCTGTATTTTATACTCATCTGTACTTATTATATATATATATATATATATATATATATATATATATATATATATATATATATATATATATATATATATACACACACACATCTGCAGTGTACACACGTCTGTATTGTATACTGTATAAACATATGTACTACTACTGGTTTGACATCTGTACGGTATACATATCTATATTGTATACTATACTATATAAACATCTGTACTGTATTGGTTTGACATCTGTACTGTATACACATCTGTACTGGATACACATATATTATGTATATTCATCTGTAATGTATACACATCTATACTGTATGCATTCTACGCATCTGTACTGTAAGTGCATCTGTACTGTATACACATCTGTACTGCATACATTATACGCATATATGATATATGCACATCTGTACTGTATACACATCTGTACTGTATCCTGTATACGCATCTGTACTGTATCATGTATACACATCTGTACTTAATACACATCTGTACTGTATCCTGTATATGCATCTGTACTGTATCTTGTATGCGCATCTATACTGTATACACATCTGTACTGCATACATTATACGCATCTATGATGTATGCACATCTGTACAATATGATGCATTACAACTCTCTCTCTCTCTCTCACACACACACACACACACACACACACACAGCATAGCTATAATCCAAGCCATAGTATTGTCATTTAGGAATAAATATTCTGATGTGAGGCTTCCTGTTATAGTGTTCATAACATGTATTTGGGGCGATATATTAAAATTTATATTAAAACAAAACATGTCATTGAGATAATAACGTATCCACTTTGATATAAACAAACCTGAAGGGGCGTATCATTATATATATATATATATATATATATATATATATATATATATATATATATATATATATATATATATATATATATATATATATATATATATATGTTCTGATATCGTTAATTATTAAAGCGTCATCATTTCTAGATTGCTATTGACATACGGATACATTTGGGTTATTGCTTATTTCTTGAAGTAAAAGAGTTCTTCCTCGTTGCACTGTCTTTCTCAGAGTCATAATGACATTTTTTCATTAAGAGTAGAATGGTGAATTATGCATGTACGATGTAAACAGAATGGTGTGGCCGACAATACTAGACAAACTAAAATTATGGTATAATCGGAAAACTGCGTATCCAAATATCAGAAAGCAATATAATCGGAAAACTGCGTATCCAAATATCAGAAAGCAAAAACAAGCAGTGTACTCGATAAGAATATTTTTTTATCGATGATATCATGCTTCCGTTCGATTTCCTTTGCATGCATGGTTGGCGGGGCATCGTCATCGGCAGAAACGTAGAAAGCAGCAGTTTTAAAGCAGAGTGTATGAGGAAACAAACAGCAATCTGATTCATTGACATCCTTGTTAAGTCACACGTGCATTTTACAGTGTCTGTTCAAACACGACAAATACTACATCGTAGGGTCGGCTCAGTGCAAATTTGTGCACATTTTATATTAATATCAACAGCTAATAGTTGGGGTAGGTAACACTTTAAGAAGTGTTAAAAAAATTAATTTTCGTTTGTTTTCTCTTTGATTCAGAGCACCGAAAAGTCTTTAGACTTCGTCCATTTTAAGGACGATGAAAATTGCATTTCAAATGGGTCAAGGTTAAACGTATGTATGGGTTCCTACATCTAGGCACGGCCTGACGTGAGTAATGTAGTCACGTGGCGCCTCAAAGTGTAGTGATGCACAGATAGCAGACAAACCGTGAGAGAGACAACGAGCTAGTATTTTCATACGTTCCCGTTAATTCCTGCGGTAGATAAGGTAAGAAAATACTTTCTACTAATGGAATGAAATATATTTCATGTACAGTAATATATTCTCAGAGGAGTAAAGCAGTTGTGATAACGCAATTTTAGAGCAACAGATACAACATCTTATTGTTGCTGTTGGAATGGGATTGCGGGGGAAATGCCAGTGTCTTGTTACCAAGTGAACGTTTACGCTGTAATGTAATTTCTCCCACACTAGTACTGTGTACATAAATGTATGTAGCACTTAACAGCACCTGGTCAAAACAATAGCAGTCATTGCCCCAAGTAAAAGTAAAGTTCTCAAATTTAAAGATAAAGAATTTTCACAGACACTTTAAAATCTGCATTTAGATATAGCCAACGATCCTAATTGCTTTGACTACATACGCCGCACACTCATTATCGTAATTTGCTCAATTTCCTCGGCGCTGTGCTATGAATGGCCATGCAGTCTCATGTGTACTTTCACATTGATTGCTGATGTGAAGACCCATGAAAAGTTAAACTGAAACTGTAATGACCTAATGATTTTGCTATACTGGTTATGTAGCGTTTGGAGTATGTACTCTACAGGCGATGCAAATTTTCGTTCTACACATTTTCCTGTTGGTTCATTCGTAGCGCATTCCTTTTAATGTTGATCCATTTATAGACGTCGAGGGTATACAACTGCTTTACTGTAGGACGTTTGAACACCTTTGACAGTCTTGAGACATTCAGATTGGGGGAAATCTAACAAAATTCAACTTCATTTTATAGGTTGCTGGTATTTAAGTCATTTGTTTTCATAATTAAAAGTACTAGCAAATAAAGGAATGGCAATCTAAATGAATGTGATGGCACTAAAAATGTACTTAAAGAGATACAGTCAGTTATTAATATTATTTAATAGGAATTATTAGTATTATTGAATAGGAATTATTAGTATTATCGAATAGGAATTATTAGTATTATTGAATAGGAATTATTAGTATTATTGAATAGGAATTATTAGTATTATCGAATAGGAATTATTAGTATTATCGAATAGGAATTATTAGTATTATCGAATAGGAATTATTAGTATTATTGAATAGGAATTATTAGTATTATCGAATAGGAATTATTAGTATTATTGAATAGGAATTATTAGCATTATCGAATAGGAATTATTAGTATTATTGAATAGGAATTATTAGTATTATTGAATAGGAATTATTAGCATTATCGAATAGGAATTATTAGTATTATTGAATAGGAATTATTAGTATTATTGAATAGGAATTATTAGCATTATCGAATAGGAATTATTAGTATTATTGAATAGGAATTATTAGTATTCTTGAATAGGAATTATTAGTATTATTGAATAGGAATTATTAGTATTATTGAATAGGAATTATTAGTATTATTGAATAGGAATTATTAGTATTATTGAATAGGAATTATTAGCATTATCGAATAGGACTTGTTAGTATTATTGAATAGGAATTATTAGTATTCTTGAATAGGAATTATTAGTATTATCGAATAGGAATTATTAGTATTATTGAATAGGAATTATTAGCATTATCGAATAGGAATTATTAGTATTATTGAATAGGAATTATTAGTATTATTGAATAGGAATTATTAGCATTATCGAATAGGACTTGTTAGTATTATTGAATAGGAATTATTAGTATTATTGAATAGGAATTATTAGTATTATCGAATAGGAATTATTAGTATTCTTGAATAGGAATTATTAGTATTATTGAATAGGAATTATTAGTATTATTGAATAGGAATTATTAGCATTATCGAATAGGACTTGTTAGTATTATTGAATAGGAATTATTAGTATTCTTGAATATTAATTTTTAGTATTATTGAATATGAATTATTAAGATTGTTGAATAGGAATTAATAGTAGTATTGAATAGGAATTATCAGCGTTATTGAACAGAAGTTATTAGTATTATTGAATAAGAATTATTAATGTTATTGAATAGGAATTATCAGCATTATTGAATAGGAATTATCAACATTACTGAATAGGAATTATCAGCATTGCTGAATAAGAATTAATAGTATTATTGAATAGGAATTATTAGTATTCTTGAATATTAATTTTTAGCATTATTAAATATGAATTATTAATATTATTGAATAGGAATTATCAACATTACTGAATAGGAATTATCAGCATTGCTGAATAAGAATTAATAGTATTATTGAATAGGAATTATTAGTATTCTTGAATATTAATTTTTAGTATTATTAAATATGAATTATTAATATTATTGAACAGAAGTTATTAGTATTATTGAATAAGAATTATTAATATTATTGAATATGAATTAGTAAAATTGTTGAAAAGCTTTATAGTAGTACTGAATATAAATTATTATGATTATCGAACAGAAGTTATTAGTATCATTGAGTAAGAATTATTAGTATTATTGAATAGGAATTATCAGCATTATTGAATAGGAATTATCAGTTTAATTGAGTAGGAATTAATATCAATATTGAATAGGAATTATTCGTATTATTGAATAGGAATTATCAGCATTATTGAATAGGAATTATTATAATTATTAAATAAAAATTATCAGCATTATTAAATAGGAATTATCAGAATTATTGAATAGGAATCATTTGTATTACTGAGTAGAAATTATTAGCATTATTAGTGGTACTTAGTAAGTATTATTTGTATTACTAAATATATAATATTATTATTTCGGAAAAGAAATTACTAATATTAACGATTAGGAATTATGAGCATTGTTAAATATGAGTTGATGACAGTACTGAAGATGAACTATTCATATTTCTGAATTGGAAGTTTACTTAACCTGATTCTGTCTTATGAATATTTGATGAATTTATTATGACATATTGGGAAACTAAAAAGGAAACTATTAAAGTAATCAAGTTCACTAAAATAAGTTTTGAAAATAAGATTTTACGGTAACAGTTAGTTCGGTTTGTAAAATTGGGCAGCAGTGCAATTAGCCAATGCCGTAATTGTTTGTTATTTTTGGCTTTAGCCCAAGTAAGCCACGGCATTTTTGTACATTGTATCGCTTTAGCCCAAGTAAGCCATAGCAGTGTTTTAAATCTCTGATGTACACCAAGAAATACATTATTTGATGACTCTAAACATATTTTTATGATAATTGATACATTCATAGACAGAAAAAAGAAAACCTTAGGATATTAGATATTTTAATTTGTAAAATTAAAATGATTTTTCATGCTATTTGCATTTCGTTTTTATTGCTTTCGGTCAATTTTTTGCTTAATTGTATTTTATTCTTTTGTTAATTTTAGATTTATTTTCAAAGATTATAAACCATAATGTTTGCTCGTCTCAAAGGACGGTAAGCCACATTAAACTTTTTGTGATTTTTCAGAAGTGGCCCACACAGTGATGATGTACCAAATTAATTTTCTTACTTGTTCTATATATCGTTTCGAAGTATAAACTCTCAGGTCACATCCTGCATATGTCAGAGAAAATTGAGAGTGCATGGCATTAATATAAAAGGTATGTGTACTTCTATCAGTTTGTTCTTATTATTTCTTTCTTGAATTGCCTTCTTCGCATGACTTCGGGGTTTTCAAATAATTCTTGTGATAAAAAAACAATAATGTTTTTTATTAAATTTCATTTGTAGCATGAAATACAAAGAGTATGTACATGAAATAAAAACAAAAGGACAAAAAAATAGAGAAGGCCAGTTACAAGCGAAATGAAATTGGAAACGTCATGAAGTGCATAGCTTTCGTATCATTATATATCATGTTGTGACTTCCTTACTCCATAACGGTGGTTTGTTAACACGGTATGGTCATGACGTGAATGGGATATACATGTCATTGGAATAATAGCTTGCGGGAATGTATGTGATCTACATTCAAAAGCATGACGTTCAGGGAATAAGGTAAGCAAGTACGTATTATTTTGTATATTAGCATAGTACAAGTACGTATTATTCTGTATATTAGCATAGTACAGCCACGTCTGGCAAATGAACCACAAACAGAATTTTACTTGCTCACCACGAATGTTGAAAAGGAATAAAGAACAATTCGCCTCCTTTGTCTCATCTTCTGTCTGTCCGTCCGTCCGTCCGTCTTTTGTTTTATCGGTTTTGTATTTACGCATGTGTCTCGTATGTGGATGAGCATCAAAAATATTAAAATTTCAAAGCAAAATGCGGTCCTTACTAACAAACGTTATAATGGAGACTTTGTTCAACGAGTATCCTTTCTTGCTTGGAAACACTGTCCAGCAACATTGGATGGTGGTGTTGCACCCATGGCTAGTTCGTGTCAATAATTACTGCAAAATCTATCAATACACAGCACAAAGAGGGCACCAAAAGTTTGTATTTTGTCGATGAATATGAAACTTGCGAGTAAACCTCTGGACAGTGAATTCATAAATGATATTCCTTTTGACCAGATCTCAGTAATTAGGAAGTGTTTGCGACAAAAGTATTATCTATATTGCATCATAAACTTCAATTCCAAATAATGAATGTGTTATATTTATTTACAAATATGAATAATAATACATTATAAAAGAGAAATAATTAAATAAATAAGCCATATTTAAGGAGGCGATATTGATATACGTTAATTACTACATAACAGGTTGAGGTACAACAAAGGTTGAATAAAGTCGCATTGTTATTTGTGTTCCCGGTGTTACGAGTCTATGCTCTTAAAATAAGTAACATATAAAAAGCGAATTTATTTCCCTCGAATATAATGTGAAAATGATAAAAGAACGTACGGTATTGGGAAATAAATCCCAAAATGATCCTAGAATTACAGACACAAGTCCTAATAAATTAAAATTCTGAATAAACTTTAGCAGAAATCCAAATTATGTCCAACGTTGAAGTGTTGATGTGTCTGTGATGGCCTGTATAATACGGATGTGCCAACAGCCTTTGGTTGAAACAGAGTAATATAATTCCAGGTTAGAGTTCATTATAAATGACAGTGAATGTCTCTGTCTGAAAATCTTATTTGAAAGAGCACTTTGTATTTAAAAGAAAACAATCACTTGAATATAATAATTTGAAGAAATAAATTCCTGTCCATGTCATCTTCTGGTCGGAACAAATACAAATTGATTCTGCTAAATCTTAAGCACGAATGAATAATCTTTCCAGTAACATCATTATATAGTCACAATTAACATTTTCTAAAAACAAAAACAAAATCAAACAAACAAAAAACATTACCTGCTGGAAAATAACCTTCTAAAACGTTCTTAACATTTACCAAATAAAATGTATAGTTAGCAGTCTGTTACTAAAGTTATATATCCTGGATAATGCCAGGTACACCAGGTAATTTATAGGGGAATCCCAATATTCTAGACCCAAACCCAAATAAACATATTTGCTTCTATTAATAATTATCCTGATAATCACCTCATACACACAGAGAATATTTAGTTATGTATAATTGTTTACAGAATATTAAAACAAATCAATAATTCAGGTCAAGTAGAAAATGAGATTGATTTTGACAAGGTCAAGTCCAATATACAGTGCTACATTACAATAGAAAAAAAATGAAATAATAAAAATCATTAAAAAATAAAAAAATAAACAGTGCAGATTAAAACTACACAACACTGGTTACATGTGAGGAGAACCCAATTAGTCAATTATTATGACTGACTGGTTTGATAGTGTGGCTCTACAGTTTCAAATTCACGATTTCAAAGTTCTGTTTTTAACAAGTCCAGTTTCACATTCGGAACAGATGTTTTTCTGCTTATATTTGCCGTCAATGTTAGATAAAATAAGAATAGATATTCACCCAAAGATTACATCAAGATGGCAAGATTGTAATATGACGGTAAGATATTAACCTAAAATGTATAATATAACAGCAGGTTTTTGTTGCACATTTTTATATAATCTCAATAGGGTTGATTTTAAATGCATAACTCAAAATGTAGCAGCACATTAATATCTTTCAATATGTAGTTAGTCGAGTGAACTGCATTAGAAATTTTTGAAAGCAGTAATTCTTAATTAGATATTTTCAAATCGTCACATGTATTTTAATAGGGAATAATATTTACAGGTAACAAAATTCGATACTATTTAGAAGCAATAAGGCGACAAAATTAAATACCGTTTACAGGCAAAAAGGCAACAATATTAGATACTATCTAAAGGCAAAACATTGATCTTTTAAATCATATTATCACTGATTATTTATTACAAAAATTCGACGTAGAAGATCTTCTTTTGGCAAGTACATACATACATACATACATACATACAGGGCCGTCTTAACAACATTGATGGCTGTGGGCAAAGCAATGCACTGGGGACCCCTACCGGCCCTAACCACCCACAGGAATTCCGCTAGATATCACTATTTTTAAAAATTGGGAAACGTGCTTCCCACTGCACTTTTAAAGCAAATTAAATTGCCAAAAGATCTTTCAATATTCATTAACAATATGGGCAGCATGATGCCCCTAGAAGCGTGAGGCCCTGGGCAACTTCCCAGTGTGCCCATGCCTTAAGATTGCACTGCATACATACAGCATACATACATACATACATACATACATACATACATACATACATACATACATACATACATACATGTGTGAATATTAACGGTACATAAAGTAAGACCAAAAAGAGAAACGTTGGGTCAGGAAGCATGATGTTATTCAAACTACTGTCATAGGAACGAAGGCACTACATTCAGCTAATGATTACCTGATTAGTTCATATATTACGGACTTCTGAAGAAATTTTGCAGCGTGTACACTGTCAAAAATCCCAATTTTATGTTAATACAGTTAGTAAAATTTCGACAAAGTTTTCTTAGAATAAGCTTTAACGTCAACATCCCTTTGGCCCATATAGATAACCAAATTACGAAACATATACAAGTGTTTTTAAGTTGCCGGTGAATTGAAGTCGATATAAGTTGAATTATGCAAAACTGTTGAATGCGAGCAGGAACTGAACAATTATAAACGACAGCCACTCCACTTGCTAAAACTGTTGCATACATCTAAAACGACGGGAACTGTTGCATAAAGCTAAATAGTAGCTTACCGTATGTACTCTCTTTTAAGACATCCAAATGCATGCTGCACAGACCCAGATCTGCCGTCGCATATCTGGGTCTGTGCAGTTTGTTAGGAAAAATCAGTCGAACAATTAGCATAAAGCTGATCTGCAGTCGCATCATGCTACGACAGATCAGAGTTATTGCTGTTTGTAGTTTGATTCCACTTATAATTAAGTACATAATGTAAATTCATTGGTATTTCATTCCAAACTAGAATAGCAGTTCCCGCCACAAATCATTACCCAAATCAGGACTGCGGTGGTCCTCAGTAGGATCGCCAAGGGTCATCAGCAGAAATCATGTTATAAGCGTGAGGGCTGGGTGTTTCTGTTGGTGGTCAATTTAGGGTCACATAAAAAAATAGGTTATGAAATAACTTTAAATGTGATCTCACAGTGCCGCGGTATAGTCTTCTTGAACGAGACTATCTTTTATTTCGGCCTGATAGTTTCCCGTCATTCATTTTCTCTCTTATGTGTTTAATTTACATAATAAAATTGTTGCATCAATAAATTGAAGGGCGATTCTCAATGTTTTGATTTTACTTTTGCTTAAGTACAGTGGAACCTAAAAAGCTTTAATATCCATGGAAATCTCCAAATTTTCGACATATCAGTACTTTGGTGAAACGAGGTTTAATGCAGATATTTTGTCTTATTTTAAGCACAAGATCAAGAAAACCATTCTGTGCATGTCCCATAAAAATATAGGGGAATGATAATCATATATATATATATATATATATATATATATATATATATATATATATATATATATATATAGTTAGGTGTTTAGGCTCGAATAAACGGTAACACAGAAAGGGTGAAAACAACAATCTTTTTAAAATTTAACAAATAATTTATTTTCCTGGAACAATTCTGTAAAAATGAAAAAAGAGAAGAACTTACGGTTTCAAGAATCAGATCCAAATAAAATCTAGAATAATCCACGAATTAAATTGCAGACGTCCTAGCCATAAATGTTCTAATAATTTCTAATTAGAATCCTGATGTAAAATCCAAGATGGATGACGATGACGTACTGTGCTTATCTACAGTTCCTTGTAGAAATACAAATAATGGGACTCCGGTATTGGAAATCCAAATTGTACTTGTAAACAATGTCTTTCCAAATTATGCGTAAGCACTCTTCAAATATTTCCAGAGAATAAAGAATTAATCCTTTGAAATCCAAATGATCTGAAGAGAATTAACTCAAAATCTGGCAAAAACAAAGAAAACAACTTGATACCAAGTGTAAAAGCCCGAAAACTGAGAAATCTGTCCCAAAACAAAGGTTATATTGTATCATAAGACGCAGTTTCGAAATTCTCCCAAGTTGTGAAATCAGAAGGGGGTCACGTGATCATGTTTATATCACATTCACAGAATATGGCCTTGCTTAGACCAATTATTTTCTCTAAGAAATAAAAAAATGAAAAAGTTCCGAGATAAGCTTACTTTCAAGGTCATTTTGTACAGTTTTTCAGGAGTCAGGTGAGATGATTGAAACATTGAATTGGTACGAGGTCTCGATTACGTGACGTCTATCATCCAAACGTATTAAAATTTACGTTCCAGTATACAATTGTGGTCTGTTACTATTTGAAATGTGATGTCTATCACCATCTAAATTAGATGTCTAATACCATTTGAAATTGTATGTCTATTACCGTTTGAAATATGACTTGTACCACCATTTGGAATTTTATGTATTGAAATTTGGTATCTATTACTAATTGAAATTTGATGTATTTCACCATTTGAAATTTGGTGTCGATTTCCATTTGAAATTTTGTGTCTATTACCATTTGAAATTTGATGTGTATTGCCATTTTAAATTTGGTGTATATTACAATTTGAAATTTGATGTGTATCACCATTTGAAATTTGGTGTCTATTACCATTTGAAATGTGATATATATTACCATTTGAAATTTGATGTGTATCACCATTTGAAATTGGATGTCTATTACTATTTGAAATTTGGTGTATATTACCTTTTTGAAATTTGATGTATATCACCATATGATATTTAATGACTATTACCATAGGAAATTTGTTGTCTATTACTATTTGAAGTCTGCTGTGTATTACCATCTGAAATGTGAAGTCTTAAACCATTTCAAATTTGATGTCCTTTGCCATTTTGAAATTTGATGTGTATCAAAATTTTGAAATTTGATGTATATTTCTATTTGAAATTTGATGAGTATCACCATTTGAAATTTGATGTCTATCACCATTTGAAATTTTGGTGTATATTGCCGTTTTAAATTTGGTGTATATTACAATTTGAAATTTGATGTGTATCACCATTTGAAATTTGGTGTCTATTACCATTTGAAATTTGATGTCTAATGTCATTTGAAATTTGGTGTCTATCACCATTTGAAATTTAATGTCCTCCACTATGTGAAATTTAATTTTTGCCAATTGAAATTTTATGTGTATCATTTAAAATTTGATGTCTATCACCATTTAACATTTGATGTATATTGCCATTTGAAATTTGGTGTTTATTAGCATTGGAAGTTTAATGTGTATAACCATTTGAAACTTGGTGTGAATTACAATTTGAAATTTGATGTCTATTACCATTTAATGTCTATTTACCATTTGCAATTTTATGTGTGTCAGCATATGGAATTTGATTTCTATCACCGTCTGAAATTTAACGTATATTACCTTTTGAAATTTTGTGTGTATTGCCTTTTTGAATGTTGATGTCTATTATCATTTTGAAATTTGATGTCTATTACCATTTTAAATTTGATGTGTATTACCATTTTAAATTTGATGTAAATCACCATTTGAAATTTTGATGTCTATCACCATTTGAAGTTGGATGTCTATTACTATTTGAAATTTGGTGTGCATTACCGTTTGAAATTTATTGTATATTACCATTTGAAATTTGGTGTATATTACCTTTTTGAAATTTGATGTATATCACCATATGAAATTTAATGACTATTACCATAGGTAATTTGTTGCCTATTACTATTTGAAGTCTGCTGTGTATTACCATCTGAAATTTGAAGTCTTCAACCATTTCAAATTTGATGTCCTTTGCCATTTTGAAATTTGATGTGTATCATAATTTAGAAATTTGATGTATATTCCTATTTGAAATTTGATGTGTATCATCATTTGAAACCTGATGTCTATTACCATTAGACATTTGATGTCTATCATCATTTGAAATTTGATGTGTATTACCATTTTGAAATTTGATGTGTATTACTATTTTGAAATTTGATGTGTATTGCCAATTTAAATTTGATATCTATTACCATTTGAAATTAGATTTCTAATACTGTTTGAAATTTGAAGTTTATTACCATTTGAAATTTCGGTGTGTATTACCATTTGAAATTTGATGTCTGTTACCATAATAAATTTGATGTCTAATACCATTTTCAAATTTGAATTACCATTAGTAATTTCACAAGACCATTTGAAATTAGATGTTTGTTACCATTTGAAATTCGATGTGTATCATCATTTGAAATATGATGTCTAAGACCATTTGAAATTTGGTTTGTATTATCAGCTGATTTTTTGGTGTCTATTATCATTTAAAATTTCATGTGTATTACCATTTGAAAGTTGGTGTGTATTACCATTTGAAATTTGATGTTTATAAGACCATTTGTAATTACCCTTTGTAATTTGATATATATTACCATTTGAAATTGTGTCTGTTACCGTTTGAAATTTGGTGTATTACAAATAGTTTTTTTTAATGTTTATTACTATTTGAAAGTTGGTGTATTACTATTAGTTTTTTATGTATATTAGTATTCGAACTTTGATGTATTACCATTAGTTTTTTATGCATATTAGTATTCGAAATTTGGGTCAAGGTTCCAGATACATATTCATTTACCAAATCGTATGTTTTCGTCAAAAGTTTCAGAAATGAATGAATGCTAATTATATTCTTAGTATTTTTGAAAGATTGTTTTATATGCATACATCCCTATATACATGAACATAGAGAACATTCGAATAATGACAATTAATCAACAAAAAGGACACAATCAAGACTATTTTCAATATAATTCAGATTAATTGATTTCATCTGAATTATCTGTTTATCAAATCAACTCCATATACCACCAGTGAGCAGATCTGGTATAACAGGAATTTACTCTTTCTAGCGACTTGTGTATATCTTTGAGAGCAATATACACGCAGTTACATTGGGTTTGTATGTAGTTTGTATATATACCAGACAGGGATAGACGAACACTTACACTTCTACTGTATGTACTTTTCAGTTGTCTTTAAAAGAGGGACATGAACGACGTAGCGACACTTAAACCAGCACCAGAAAATGAGTCGTCACTTTAGAAGCTGCAAAATAGTCGTTGGGTCAGGTAATTTGATAAATACGTGTACATTATATATATATATATATATATATATATATATATATATATATATATATATATATATATATATATATATATATATAGAGAGAGAGAGAGAGAGAGAGAGAGAGAGAGAGAGAGAGAGAGAGAGTTTGAGCAATTCACAATAACGTTTCCTTGTTAATGTTTCCTTGTTAATATAGACTGATGTAGAAACAACATAATATATTAATATATAATTGATGACATATTTTATTGATGACATGTTTATCTTCCCTCTAAAATTGCATATCTTTATTAATATGAGCTTCTCTCTCTCTCTCTCTCTCTCTCTCTCTCTCTCTCTCTCTCTATATATATATATATATATATATATATATATATATATATATATATATATATATATAAAGTTAAATTTAGTAAATCGACTGTTATCAGAATTGGTATAAGATGAATTTTACTATTTTTAAACATATCTCTTCCAGTATTGATTTTTCTGACAACGTTTACCTTCTACCTAACCATCGTAAAAAAAAATCCAACAAACGTGACTTACAAACCCTTTCAAGCAACAAGCAAGAGTTTTTTACAGTTTAGTCGGGATTTCAATTCCATCAGTGATAGATTGGCAATCATCCCGAATTCTGACAGAAAAGCTGATCCTGTTATAGCAAGCCTGCACTTAGTAAACCCTAAACCAGGAGCAGTACGTCTTTCAACTGGACCTGAAAGATTAGAGAACATGGGATGGAATAACCCAGCCTCAGACAAGTATATTGCAAATAACCAGAATGGCCCACCTTCAGACAAGTCTATTGCAAAAAGCCAGAATGACCCACCTTCAGACAAGTCTACTGCAAAAAGCCAGAATGACCCACCTTCAGACAAGTCTACTGCAAATAACCAGAGGTCAGCAATACTTCATCAGCGTATTAATCCAACAGATCCCGGAAAGAAACTTGACGCACATCACGTGGACATTGAAAGGGATGGACTATTTCCCTTGAAAACGAATGCTAATGCCCGCTCCTTGTCTAAAGAGTTGAAGAATTTCCATAATAATATCGTACATGAAAAAAGAAGCGAAAAGGAAATTTATCAAAACCCAAAAGATTCCATCCCAGTCCAGCTTTTTGAAGCACTGTCACAAGATAAAGCCGAGAATGAAAATCTAAGAATGCACAGTTTTACTAGCGATAATATCCAACAGAAAACATCACACTCACCAGCTGAATCTATGCAACAGCATCAACGACACTGGGAGTATGACATAGACATAAATTCTATGAATCATATAATGAATGAAAATGCGCAATATAAACAGGGCATCAGGAATAGAAATACTCAAGCTCAACACCCGCCAGTGAAAGTACAGCAAGTGCAGATAATTGCGCAAGAACATAGTACAGACAGTTCATCGCTAGGTTATTATCATGGTCCAGATGTATACTACCACAGCCCTTCAACTACTACTTCAGCGCCTTCCATTATCAAAGACAGTAGCAAATTCCGTGTTCAAAATTTCGCTGCATTCAATTTAACTCACAAGGAAGATATGAGACATATCTACACCTTACACAACCTGTATCCATCAAGCGAAGGTAGGAGTTTCCTATGCATTCCTACGCATACAATACCGTCCTTTACAATATGTGTATTTGCTATCCAGAAAGATATATACGTATCAGGTTCGCTACAACAATCAGGAATCTGGGATTTACAACAGACGCAGTTAATACAAAGAGCTTTAAATGAATTTCCTGAGGCAACTTTCATCGATGTCGGGGCTAATATTGGGTATTTCAGTTTACTTGCACGGGCAATGGGGCGAACTGTAATAGCTATTGAACCAACAGATGCAAACTTTCTCAGACTTCAAGAAGGAGTTGTAAGGAATAAGTTTTCTGATAACATTCTTCTGCTAAAATACGCCATATCTGACGAAAGAACGACCGTTGTAATGGGTGAAGATGACCACAATCAAGGTGGAATTGCGGTAGACAGAGAAATTAGCGGTCCGGCTAATATTTCGCGGTCAGTTGAAGCTATAACCTTGGATGACCTCGTCAACCTTATTCTGGCCAAGGAAATCATTATAAAGATGGACATAGGTAAGCCAACATTTAAAAGAAAGTCTATATTCTGGCTAAGTTTATCGACCTTTTCTTTCTACAGTTTAATTGGTTTATTTACAACCAAAGTGACTGGATGTGAACAAGGATTATCCAAACTTGTCAAGGGTCATCTAACTTGTCAAGGGTCATACACCCATTCATTCTTAACAGGGAAGTACGTTTCAATGAAAATCAATGCAAATCTGTTCAGTCAAAATTATAAATAATCCAACATTTCTCATTAGATTTATTTTGCCCGATTTCTCTCTCTCTCTTTCTCTCTCTCTCTCTCTCTCTCTCATATTTTCATCTACCTTTGAAAGAATAAAATGTACTTTATGCAATAAAACTTTAAATATCCGCTTGCTGTTCTATAAAGTAATATAGTTTCATGATCGAGTGAATTTTCGAAGGATGTACTTATTACATGACCAAACAGCACCCATGTTTTGGTTCATTTTTAAGTCACCTTTAGTATGTATTTTTCCTATTATTTGTTGGGTGTTTTTACATGACCAGTGTAATACTGTATTCAGAATTGTGACCTGAAACAAACTTTCTTTTGTGATATTTCCCAAAATAAACGTGGTTTATAGCGGTCTGTTATTTCTAAAATTGTTGATAAGGAACCAGTTTCTTTATTTTTACTTTATGATATGCTGCTAATTGGATTTGAAATGTTAACGAAAATCTGGACGAGAGAGAGAGAGAGAGAGAGAGAGAGAGAGAGAAAGAAACAGTCGAGTGCGGTAAACCGTAACCAAGACCTCCACGTCAAGGTTTTTGACTCTGAGAAGGTTTCTTTTTAATCTTGCTTGATCGATTGATCAATGATATGATAGCAAAATTTGCTTGGCATATTTAGGGAGTTTGTTTTCTTTTGATTTTCAGGAGGATATGAATGTAAATTATTATACTCCATGGAATTGCTGCAGAAATTCCATGTTCGCTCTATGTATTGTTTAACTTCTCAGTGAGATGTGAATGTAAATTATTATAACCCAAGAAATTGCACCAGATAGGCAGGATTCGCTATAATTTGTTTGTTTGCTTGTTTTACCTTTCAGAGGGTTATGAATGTAAAGCATTATATTCCTCCATGGAATTACTCGAGAAATTCAAAGTCCGCTACATTTTCATGGAATGGCTCATTATGCCTCAGAACCAGGATAAAAAGGACACTCCGTGTCCAAAGGTGAACATTCTGCACACGCTGGCCAACATGTATAGCTTGGGATTCAAACCGTACTCAGTGCACGGCCAGGAGCTTGACATAAACAATAGTGGAAGTTGGAAAACAAGTGATATCTACTGGAAACCAGATGATTCGCCGAGACTTAATGAAGTACATTTATTCAATTAGTTGGAATGTTAAGAAGAATTACAGCTTTTTCAAAGTTACGTTAGTAAAGCTGAAATAGCATGAATATATTTTGCAACTGAGACATTAATGTATTTTGCGTCCAAATGATACTTGCCAAAAGTCTGGTTCTCTAGAAGGGTTTACTATTACGGAAATTCCTCAAAATTAAGGTTAAAATGATTGTTGAGTGGCTTAATCCTATTATACTTTTTCTTAAGCCACGCATTCTGCGGTACCTGACGTTACACCTTAACAACCTGAACATCCTTTCACATTCACCTGACACCGCAGCCGCCGCTATTGACGATGAAGACGTACGACAAGGTAATCCATGTGGATATAAACTGTTTTCATAGAAAAATATACTGAACTACTATGCAAGTCGTAGCGTAATTCCTGCATGTAAGATTTTGACAATTTTTTAAGAAATGTTTGTATGCACGTGCATAAGTGCTGCAGAATTGGCGTGTGTTGTACCTGCTGAAAAGCTGCCCCAAGTTCTTTTAAACTTGTATTTTAGGGATTGACATGTATATTTATGTTTGGATATACACAGGATATATCGTCGGACCTGTGTAGAATTATAACATTGTGGATTCAAAGTTATGTATTCATTATGTGAAATGATATAATGGTCCTCCACTATTTTTCCTTTATCTTAAATTCTGGAGGATTATTAGCTTGGGAAATATACATAGGCTGATTAAATAAATAACAATAGTAACTAGCCGTCAAAGACTTCCAGACTACTGCAGGTGGCCGAGTGTCCTACTGCCATCTCACTTCTGTCCACACGTGGATATGTGAAAAGTTTTCCACTAACTTCGCATTGGTCGATGATATTTATCAGTTCTTCGTCCACGAGTCATACTGGCCACTATTTATTTTTTTATCTTACGCTGACTAATGTCGTTAAGCCCACAACAACATCAAAGGCTACGACACTGCTTCAAAGATTCAGCTTTGTACTACAGGCGATACAGTGGTCACAACCCACTTTGTAAACAAATTAAAACTGTCACAATGTCTACGATAGTTGAAGTGATATATAAAAAGAAAGACAAGAAAGAAACAATTACAGGAATCCATTCTGCAATGGTTAAGAACAGACAGCCAAAGAGAGTACACACACACACAGACACACACACACACACACACAACATACAAATATATATATATTTGATTCAGTTTAATTGTTTATTTGTTATTTTGTAATTCAATTACATGATATTGTAATGTAAATTTATTTACTTGAATTTGACATTTTCCAGAAATTAGTTTGACCTTACTGTTTTTTATTAAACCCCTAATTTTAGAACTTAATATCTTAATGCTGACCTAGTTGCTGACCTTGATTCACAATCTGTAAAGAACTTCTTTTTTTAAATTCATTCTTAGTGTGAAATTTAGAGTGCAATCGAGGCTGTACTGGGAGTACGTGACTTTAAACATGTAGAAAGTCTGGTTTTACTGGAGCGTAGACCCTTATCCGGGCGTCTGTTTTCCGCAGTAGCCAGATTTAATAGCGATGTTTTGAGAAATAATTTAAGTCGGGCTTTTAAACACTTATACGTCAAGATGTTAATTCTGTTGTGACCAGTTGGAGTTAAATTTTAATTTTTCTTCAAATTATTTTGATTCTAAGAGATCAATTCTTTTCCCTGGGAATATTCTTGGACAAAGACATTTATTGAAATTTTATTCTGAATTCAAAACTGGAACATTGTTTTCTGTGGTTCAACAAAGAATTGTAGACACATCAATACATGTACTATACTGGCTATAGCATTCGTCATCGCCTTCCATTTTGGGTTTCGTCGGGACTCGAACTCAAATTCATATGAACATTTTATTACTAACACTTCTAATTTTTAATTCTTTGATTATTCTTTGATTTTTTGAGGGGATTTTATTCTTGAAACCGTAAGTTCTTTTTTTCATTTTTACCTTGTTTGTCTAGGGAAAATTTATATGTTAAAGTTTCCAGAGCAGGTTTTTCTCACTTTGTTCTTGTTACTGTTTATGAGAGCCTAAGCACGTAACTATGTGTGTATATATATATATATATATATATATATATATATATATATATATATATATATATATATATATATATATATATATATATATAAACACTTAGCAACACACACACACACGCACATATATATATGACATGACATGTCATCTCATTTCACGTGGGTTCTCGGGCTCAATTATCGCAGGTAAGTGATAAAACATGCCCTGGTTTGGGGGTTCTTTCCGGGGTTCTTAGGAAAACTGCGATAAATTTTTAATCTTTACATAAAACAGTATCATCATCATCATGATCATCATCTTTTTATCATTATTATTATTATTATTAGTAGTAGTAGTAGTAGTATTTTCAACTGTCTTCTGAAACACCTTAATTAAACATTTTCGCTCTGCCTTCTCCACACTTTACGGAAATATTTAGGTAGATATTGAAGTTTCTTGTCTTTGAATGTGTAGCGAACAACTCTGTGATCTTAATCTATGTAACAGAAAACAACGAAGAAAAAAACAAACAAATTTTGTAAAATTCAACAGATAATTTAGTTCACTACAAAATAAAGTGAAAACTTTAAAGAACCTATAGTATTGTGACTTAAATCCCAAATAGCCCTTAAAGTTATATCACAAATCCAGAAGTATGGAGTATTCCGAGTGAATATCAGCGGTGTTTCGAATGATTACCAATTAATAAATGTGTTGGTGTGCCAAGAATCAGGATAGTGTTTATGTGCTAAGAGTATCGATGTTTCACATTCATATATCCTAAAAAGTCCTTGAAAGAACTCTCAATAATTCCAAAATGGTGATCTAGTCCGAAAATATTGAGCACTTTGTAATTCAAATGATTAATGTAAATAAATAAATCCTCTCAAATTAAAACTGAACACAACAATAAGAATGGTTCCAGTTTGGTTATAAGAACCTTTTTCAAAAGTTCTTTATATTCGGTTTAGAGTTTTGTTTACGCGTATGAATTCTTGTTGATTGCACCTGCTACGTGGCTATATATAAAATGTGATTCTCTATCAATAACGTAATAGCTGCATCAACATCAAACAAGTAATTTCATCAATGGTAGGCAATCTAAAGATTTAAATATTCCACAACATAGGATCAAAACATTTTATCTAAATTAGCACATGTGTTCTGAGTAGAACCTCAGACTTCAAAGCAAAAAATGACTCTTCGAATGTACGCTTTCAAAGAATAGTTCAATGTGACTTGGCCAATGCAATAGTGTCAAGCCTCGTGAGTAACCAATTTTCATTTCTTTAAATCTGTTTTCTTGTTCATTAACAGTTTAGGCTACCTACAGTGGCTGCTCACAAATTTAATTAAGACTATCGGTAAATGGTTATAGTAATTGTGGTCCAATAGTCAAACAAAGTAAGACATCAACGCTGACGGCGATGATAGAGGAGTGGCAGAATCTATCTCAACTCACCTCCACCCCCACATCGTACCTTCAGTGTTGGCATATTACATTGTAGGAGTTTGGATCCAATTGTTATCGTGTTAATCTTTGAACCCAACTCCTCACATTCTTCCAATCCGTGTATCAGTTTACCTGTACTTCTAATTTTATTTGTGAAAGTGATGTAACTCCAATGTTCTTCTTGGTAGATTTAGAGTTTCACAGCTCTTATATGGGGTTCTATATGGGGATCTACATGAGAGATCTTACTCCTTTAGAGACTTAAATCGTTGTGGTTTCTGGTCGTCCTTCCTCTTTGCGAAATTTTAATTCGTTTTAAATTGTGATCATCGTGCTCTCCAACTGGCAAGTGGCTACAGTTTGGTTATTTTATTCGGAATGCTTGATAAATCAGTTCGTGAAATATCGTCCATTTCAAAACAAACTTCAGATACGGATGCGTCAGTGTAAGTAGTGCCTCCATCGATGATTTGGAACAAAATCTGTATGAATTCTGACATTTCCGACAAAATAGATGCTTGCATAATACCGGTCACACAACATGCCATCATCTAGAGTAAACACAACATCTTTGGAGTACCTACTCGACTCGTGTAAGAGGATTAGTATATTCATTGTATAGGTACGATTAGGTGACGATGCAGATAAGGGTCAGTTTGACTATAGATGGATAAAGTAAACTGATTACGTTTTAACTCCTGGGAATACGTTTCCCGTCATTAAGAGCTTCAAAGTACGTTGTTTTACTGTATTTTCAAATCGTACTCCATTTTCCTTGCTAATATTTACTGAGACATTGGGGGAGTTGGAAGAACTATTTGATCGTGGTACGACTGGGTTCAGAGACCAAAGTTTAATCCACGAAAAAGCTGCAAGCATATATTAAGAAAGAATGCATAACTTGGTTTAAATAGCATCAACCATTATATATATATATATATATATATATATATATATATATATATATATATATATATATATATATATATATATCACAATAGTGATCCTAACAATTTAACATGGGCATGACCCACTATGACACTCTACCCTATTACTATGTAAAGAAACGGCAACTCTTGGCTGTCGAAGATCGAGATAAGCATTCTGTCGCAGTTAAGAGGCAAATGGAGAAAAAATTCGATCTGCATAAAAGTGAATCTTTTGGTTACAAAATCTGCTGATCTGGTGACAGAAAGCAAGTAATTTGGAACCATAAGGATTAAATTATTACGGTTGTTTATTTCTCGATGTGTAAATTGTTACCCAATCACTCACAGAGTTAACACAAAGTCTTTCGTACCGTATTTACTTTATGAGTGATTAGGTAAACTTTACACATCGATAAATACCCGATCATGATCATTTAATTATATAATGAAAGCTCTTTCATTAATAACAAATCCTTCAAATCAGATGTAAGTATAAGGAACTACACAATGAAGAATAAATAATATTGAAGGTACTGCCCAACACGTAAGTTACATTACAACAAATGAAGAGGGCAAATAGTGCATTTCCGAACATAAATCCGTGTGAATTTGTGAATCATTTTAAAAGTCCGAAACAAAAATACAAAGGAAATGAGTTTTCAGCCTGGTATTAGAGTTCTGGCTCTCTTTCCCGTGCCACTAAATCCTCTTCAAACTAAGTACTATTCCTTACATGTTTAAAAAGAAAATAAATGACTTAAATTATATCATTAATACCCCTGGGAGACGAAACCAAAAGCAACTTTGCCATATAAATATGTTAAAGGAATATGCTGATAGAGATAGCCAGGTTAGCCATGCAATCAGTTTCATTGTACCTGTCCCACACAGTGAAGATTTAAGCGTTGGAATGCAATCAGACTGTAGTGACTTCAGAGTAACAATCTTCAAAATTCAGAAATTATGCACACAAAAATCTGGATGAGAAACTTTCACATTTGCCAAAAGAGGAAAAGAATGAACTAAAACAGCTATTGCTTGAATATGACCACTTGTTTCCAGATATTCGTATACGAACAAATAAAATTTACCATGACGATGAAATTTTAGATTCCAAACATGTGAAACTTGATCCCTACAGGATAAACCCTTTCAAATATGAATGTTTGCAAATGAAATTCAGTATTTGCTGGAGAATGATTGCATATAACCGAATAAAAGTGGTTGGAGTTCACCATGTATACTTGTTACAAAACCAGATTATACCTTTCGCAGTGTAACTAAAACATATTCATTTCCAGTTCCAAGAATCAATGACTGCACTGATAAAATTGGAATGACAAGAGTCACCAAATTTGACCTTCTGAAAGGATTCCACAAAAAAAGGGCGAAGAAAATTTCGGTATTATTTACTCCAGATGGACTTGATCAATATAAAAAGATGCCGTTTGGGATGAAAGGTTCGCCTTTTACTTTTCAACGTTTTATTGAACATGGTTACATCTGGTCTAGATAACTGCGATACTTCCATCGATGATGTCATCATCTTCAACGACACCTGGAACGATCATCTAGAGACGATTAAAAAATTCATAAACAGACTCAGTGATGCAAATTTGACAATTTATCCAAAGTGAGTTTTGCCGTGCTTGTGGTACATTTCTAGGACATATCATGGGACATAAGTTAAACATATAAATGCTTAGGTCAAGGCTATCTCTGAATTCCGAGTGCGCAACTGATACGATTTTTGGGCATGGCTGGATGCCATCGGCAATTCTGCTCCAATTTTTCCATAATTTTTGAACCCCTGACACATTTGTTGAGCAATAAAACCAAGTTTCATTGGTCTCAAAAATGTCAGGAGGCTTTTGAATAGTTAAGGGCCATAATTAGGAGTTCACCAGTTCTTTCAGCTCCAAATTGCAGACAGTTATTTAAAATAACCATAAAAACAAGTGATGATGGGGTCTGGTGCAATATTGATTCATGAAGACAAAAATAGTGTGGATGATGCACTGTGCAATATTTCTAAGAAATTAAAAGCGCACCAGAGCAATTAGTTCACTATCGAGATGGAATGTTTTGCTTTGATATTGTCTTTACTTTGAAGTGTATATTAGTTCAGCTCCTTCTCCAGTTAGTGTGCTTAGTGATGACAATCCCCTTTCCTTCAATAACAAGATCAAACACAAAAATCAGAGACCATTAAGGTGAAGTTTGATGTAGCATGACTATAATATGGACATTAGGCACGTTAAGGGAAGAGACAATTTAAAAGCAGATACACTTTCACGGATATAGAAATAGTACACTGTTTCATATATACGTTGTGTCATTCATAAGATTTTAACGTATGTAATGTTTTGACACATGTGTAAGAAAGTTTTATTGCATAAACCTTTATTTTTTTATGACAGGAAGTGTTATGTAAAATTATTTTGCACATATTTGTAAGTTGGATTGTTTTGTGGGGACGTTTTGTTTCTTATTTCATTATATGTTATTGTAATGTAACACTGAATGTTGGACTTAACCATGTCCAAAATCAAGTTTATTTCTACTTGACTTGAATTATAGATTTTTTATTCTGTAAGCAATACATAGCTAAAAGATTCTCTATGGGTATGGGTTTAATATCAGAATCATTATTGATAGAGGTATATATATGTATGTTTTGCTCTGGGTCTGGGTTTTATATAATTTTCCTACAATTTACCCTGTGTACCTCACATTGTCCAGAATATATATAATAATTTTAGCAACATTTTCTCTGATAAGAACTAATATTGTATTTTATAAACATTATAAACGTCTAGAAGGTTATTTTCCATTATGTAATTATTTTTAGAGGTCAAGTAGAGGACAATATAATCTTTTCACTGTCTTGTCATTCGTGCTTAAGATCTAGCATAATCAATGTGTATTATCATTGTGTCCAGTAATTCATTTGGGCTGGAATTTAGTTCTTCAAATTCTTCGATTAAAGTGAATTATTTCTGGAAATACATAGTGCTCATTAGAAAATAGTATCCTTGGACAGATTAATTCAGTGAGATTTATAGTGAGTTCAAACCTGGAATGATATTACTATGTTTCAATAAAAGGCTGCTGGTAAAGCAGAACAATACAGGCCGCCACAGGCAAATCGAGACATTTAACGTTGGACTTACTTTGGATTTCTACTAAAGTGTATTCAGAACTGGAAAGCATTAGAACTTGAGTCTGTAATTCATTCATTTTCAATCTGTCGTATAGGGAAATGTATTATTTGATGAATTTTACAAAACTTGGTGCTTCTAACTCCTTTCTGGTCATTTTTTTAAGAGCATAGACATGTAATATATATATATATATATATATATATATATATATATATATATATATATATATATATATATATATATATATATATATATATATATATATATATATATATAAGGCGATGGTCCAGTAGCTCCCGTTGATATCTGTACATAGAGGAGTACTATAGGGTGGTGGTCAGATATCACGCTCTCTTCTTGATTTTAAGTAGTGTGCCTTTTTAGCGCATTATATTATGTACATGACAGCAAGTAATCTGATTGATGAAGAACCTAGAAAGACCCCGGGAAGAACCACAGACTCGAGATAAGATACTGGTAAACTATCTGATATACCCTCGCTATCAGAGCCAAGTATCTAACCAATGCAGGCGAATGCCTCCTGGAAGCACATTAATATCAAACATATCTAGACGACTTCAGCCTCCTGGAACCACATTAATATCAGTCATTTCTAGACGACTTCAGAATTCGCGAAGCACACTAATATCAACCATACCTAGACTACTTCAGCCTCCTGGAAGCACATTAATATCATCCATATCTAGACTACTTCAGCCTCTTGGAAGCACATTCATATCAACCATATCTAGACGACTTCGGCCTTATGGAAGTTCATTAAGATCAACCATATCTAGACGACTTCAGCCTTATGGAAGTTCATTAATATCAACCATATCTAGACGACTTCAGCCATATGGAAATTCATTAATATCAACCATATCTGGACTACTTCAGCCTCTTGGAAGCACATTCATATCAACCATGTCTAGACGACTTCAGCCTTATGGAAGTTCATTAATATCAACCATAGCTAGACGACTTCAGCCTTATGGAAGCATATTCATATCAACCATATTATAGATGATTCGGCCTTATGTAAGTTCATTGATATCATCCATATCTAGACTACTTCAGCCTCTTGGAAGCACATTAATATCAACCATATCTAGACGACTTCGGCCTTATGGAAGTTCATTAATATCAACCATATCTAGACGACTTCAGCCTTCGGGAAGCACACTAATATCAACCATATCTAGACTACTTCAGCCTCCTGGAAGCATATTAATATCAACCATATCTAGACGACTTCAATCTTCTAGAAGCGCATTAATGTCAGTCATATCTAGACGACATCGGCCTTATGGAAGTAAATTACTATCAACCATATCTAGACGACTTCAGCAACGCAACAAACACACCCGTTAAGTACTTTTTGATAAATTATTCTTTTCTATCAGATTTTATTTTAACACAAATAAATCATCACGATTGGTAGGAACTAATTATATCCTTCTGCAATAGAATTATTGATACAAAATTATCCTCCACTAGCTTCTCTTTTTTCAACTCTGTCTTCTTTAAACTTTGATGCCATGCTAAAAATCTCAAATCTCAAATATATATTTCTAAATGTTCATTAGCCCAAGTTTCATATATCTTCAATTTCAAACAATAATATCTCATCTGTTTCTAATCTATTTATAGATTTAGTTGAGAGTATAGTCAACAGAATGATTCGTAATAAGTTTATCTCCCTTTTTGTTTACTGTAATTGTTTTTTATGCCCAAGGCTCTGGGGAAAACCTCCATAACTTTGCTGCTCTTATATCTCATAGTGATTATATGAAATATCCTGATCAGTTACTGTCCGTGAATACATACACGTGTTTGAAGTTTCTGCTCATATTCATTCAAATATAGATCAAATTGGCTGATTATTTCTGATTTTAATAATAAACTGGTTTTTGTCATATATCGTCGCATCTACTGAGCGCTTTGCCCATGATCCATCCGTTTCAGAGTCTCAGAAATACAAATGCTATTCATTGTTAGGTTAACTCATTAAGACTTAAACAAAGTAGACCATTCTAACTGTATTTCGTTTAAATAGATGCGTTATATCATACAAGAAATGATAAACCAGGAAGCTTTACTATCCGATGAAACTGTCAACATACATGTATGTATACCATCCGGTGAATAATTTGTCCTTTATTTTTTTGGATGGAAAGAATTATCACATGCATTTTTGATATTAATATGAGATTGTTTGTTGTTATGTTTTTCGATAACATGGAAATTCTTATAACTAGCATTACGTGACTCGGATACAACGAGTAGTACTGAATCAGGAGAATTATAATATTTGCTAGTAGCTAAAACAAGGACGCTTTCGGGCAATCACTAATTTCAAACAATATCCTCAATTGCTGGTATTATGGATGTGACAGCTTCACTATCAGAATAAATGCGGTCCAATAAATCAACATTCTCGTTACCTGACCGTAGTCGGCGTAACGTGTCGGACACCACGGCCAGAGGAATATCGTCATCTTCAGCATATACGTCACTGATAATGACGTGTGTTTGCAAACTAAGCTTGACAAAACGCAATGTGTAGACACGGTACTCCATTTGTATTTAGTTCACACTTAATTTTCATTAAAGCCCTGAATCTATTCCTCATATTATATATATATATATATATATATATATATATATATATATATATATATATATATATATATATATATATATATATATATATATATATATATATATATATATATTGTTGTTGTTGTAGGGTTTAACGCCATTTTTCAGCACACGATAGGTTATACATGGCAGACAGTATTAATGATGGAGGAGGAACCCGGGAAAACCCCGGAAAGAACCACCGACCCACGAGAGGCTACTGGTGACGTGGTCTGAATTAAACGATAAAAAGTATTAATAATCCCCGTTTTCTAAGTTAATTTAACATGGTAAACAATTTCATCGCAATCCTTTCTGCTTTCCTTTCCTCTCTCCACTCACGTGTATAAGGAACAAAATACGCATAAATCTGGAGTAAGAGACAAAAAGAATTTTGGCTTGATGAAAACTGAACTTACACCAAGAAATCTACAAGAATATTGTTCATCGTAACGGTATGTGTTCATATTCCTTGGGATTTATCTACAGTGCTTATATATTCGATGCATGAAAATACGGTGTCAGCATGAACCATAATTATATGGTAAATACGACATAAAGAAATTATTATTATTATTATTATTATTATTATTATTATTATTGACCGCTCCGGTGGCCTAGTGGTTCGAGCGTCCGCCTCGGATGCGGCAGATCACGGGTTCAAACCCCGGCCGAGTCACACCGAAGACATTTAAAAATGGCACTAACAGGTGCCTCTCTAGGCGCTCAGCATGAAGAGGTTATTATTAGGACTGGTCGGTCTGGTGTCAGGATAATGTGACTGTGTGGGATATGATGCCCCAGTTCTACATATCACTAAAAACTGCCACAGTGCCGACATCGTAGCGATATGGCTGAAATTTTTTAAAGCTACGTTAACAATTCAAATCACACACGCAAATAACACAGCCATAATCATACGAGTAACTTTTAACGATTTAGCTAGATACTGAGCAAAATTATGTGCGACATTCATAGACTTATAGAACCTAATGTAATTTATATTACACCGAATATTCTCTGCAAGGAGTTATAGAATGTAATGCCATTTGCATTACATTGAATGTTCGCTGCAAAGAGTTATAGAAAGTAATGAAATTTACATTGCGTTTAATGTTCTTTGCAAAGAGTTATAGAACTTATTGTAATTTACATTACAATGAATTTCGGGGGATAAACAACAATGTATCAAAATATATTACCTGTACTATTTAATAAGAATGGACAATTATCATAGCAAGTGAACTAGATAACAGAACAACTATTAGGGAAATATTCATTATCACAATCATCCTCGGACTAACAATTATCACATCACGTCCTTCCTGAAAACATGTATAAATATAACCTAATATCTATAATAATAATTGATATTATATATTGCACTGACAATATATAACTAACTATAACATATACTAATAATATTAGTACTAGCAATATATAACCCATTATAATGGTTAATTCCATATAGAGCACTGACCATATATAATTATTACCGATAACAACAATTTCTACTATACATAGCACTAACCATATATAACTGTAGCCTATAATAATAAGTGTTGCTATATTTAGCACTGACCATATATATATATATATATATATATATATATATATATATATATATATATATATATATATATATATATATATATATATATATATATATATATATATATATATATAACTAGGAATTATTGTTATGCATGTCTAATTTGTATAGTTCTGTTTTGGCTTTTCTCCATGATTATATGTTATGCATATTTGTATTTTGTACTTGACTTTTGTCCAAAATTAGATTATTGGTTGCCTGACCAGTGATATTGATTTTGTAAACAAGATAATACATAGCAAATATTTCTCTACGAGTACAGAATTAAATATTCAGAGAATTACTAATTGTTTGAGTTATAGATACAGTCTTTATTCTACCTCGAAAAGTTCCAAATTGGAAATCTCCCAGGAAGTATTTCCAAAAAATGATAATTGCTACCTTGGTCAAGGGGAGGAATATATAAACTTATACATTAGGATTATGCTGTCTTGACTTAACATCCATGGCAGAATCAGTATTAATGTTGTGTTCGGTTTTAATCTGGTGTTTTTATTTATTCGGACAAGGACATTTTGGATTATATTATTGTGATACATCAAAAGACTGTTAAGACATCACCAGATTCCATGCTATTGGCACATTAGCACATTCGAAACTACAGATACATCAGCACATTTAATTTAATATAGGAATTTATTTGGAATGCCACGGGAATTCAATTGTCACTTCATATATTTAGAAGGTACTCGAGTGGCCGAGTGGTCTAAAGCGCTCTCCGTTACGGATCACTACCATCTCACCTCTGTCTGCGTGGGTTCGAGTCTCGGATTCGGCTGATGTGGGTATGTGAGAAAGCTTGACAGTAGCTTCTCGTGAGTCGATGGTTCTACCTGGGATTTTACCGGGTTCTTCCTACACCATTAATACTGGCCGCCATGCATAGCTTTTCGTGTGATGAAATATGGCGTCAAACGCCACAACAACAACAACACAAATATATTTAGAGTTTGATATAACTTTTAGTACTAGGTGTGATTTAATTCTCAATAATGTAAGCTCTTTTCAAATATTCACGTTATATTCTAGGGAAATAAATCATTTGTTGAATTTTATAAAACTTATTGGTTGTCGCTCTTTTCTTTTACTGTGTTTATAGAGTCGTAACACTTTCGTAGCAATTATTACTATATTTAACATCGATCATATATAATTGTAACCTATAATAACAATATGATAATAATAGTTTTTATTTGAAGTATAAGCCACTGACCCATGGTACATATCCATGCATCATGCGGTACAAAAAAAATGTTATAGTGCGTAACAACAGAACATCGTATTTATAAGAAGTAATATACATGAAAGTAATAATTATTGCTTTTTTCGGATATAGGTGAGATACAGGTATATACTGCACAGTAATCAAACAAGCGGATTTAAGGATAACCCTAAAACTTGTGTGTAGCAAGATTTGTGATACTAATCTAAAGTCTTATGCAACAGGAGTCCTTGATAAAACAGTTTCTCTAATCTTTAAGACTTTTTATAGCAAACGTTGCTAAATTAGTCATCAGAATTTTACTAGTATCATTGTGTATAAAAGACGTAAATTTTTCTAAAGTTTGATTTTTATATACAAAGGTGGGTGAGTATTTTTTTCGTATTTCTCCATATAGCGGACAGGAAGTAATAAAATGGAATTTATTGTCGATGTTAACGTTACAAATTTGGCACAATCTATCCTCATAGCTATTATTTATATTTGATTTAATTTATATCTGATTTAATTGTTTGTAAATTTTAAAATCATTTTCTTGTTTTGATTTCATTTTATGTCAAAATAATGTAGCTTTGTTTACAAGGAACTCGATACTTTTCCAGAAAATGGTTTGACCTTGACTGAATCATTTGTAGGCATATTAAGATGACATAGTTCCCGACCTTAATTCAAAATTAGTAGCAGTCACATGAACAAGTTCTTTTTTTTATTGTGGGAATAATAAGGGTGAGATCGAGGCTGTATTGGATACGGGAACCTCGAATTATAAATAGTTTTAAGTGAAGTAAACAACTTTTGTTATTTTATTCTTTGAGTAAAATGATTGGTTTTGTCAGGCCATGCTGAGAGTACGTGATGTAAACACGATCATGTGACCCTCATACGGACACCCATTCTGCGCCTCAAAATTACTGAATAACCCTTGTTTAAGAAAAATAATCTCAGTCTGGGCTTCAAAACACTTGATGTAAAGTCGTTTCCTTCTGTTGTGTCAGCTATTTTAATGTTTATTCGAATTATTTGGATTTAAAAGGATTAATTCTTTTTTCCCTGGAAGTATATGTGTGCTCATACCGAATTCTTGAACAAGGAACTGTAGACAACAACATTGTGCAGGATACATTATACATAATCACCTTCTATCTTGGATTTTTCGTCAAGACTCGAACGTGAATTCATTAGAACATTTCATTATTAGGACTTCTAAAATTGTATTCGTGGATTATTCTTGGATTATTTTTGGATTTGATTCTTAAAATCGTAAGTTCTTTTTTCTTCTTCATTTTTACAGTATTTTTCCAGGGAAATAAATTATTTGTAATTTTTTTCAAAGCTTGTTGTTTTCAATCTTTCTTGTATTACTGATTATTCAAGCCTAAGCACGTAACATAGCAGATACTTTCATATTTTCCGGTATTACATCTGTTTGTCAAGTTCCCCACTCTAAGCATAGTGATTCTATAATAAAGATTGTTATCTCCAAACAATTATAGATATTTTTGACAAGTAAAATCTACTTCCGATGACCTAAATAAGCACTCTTTCCATCGACCTAATCTCATCCTGCAGCTTTTGCCTAAAAATATCTTCACATCTCTGGCCCTGAGTACACCAACTATTATCAAATCCAATTGTAAATAGAAGCTTAACAATTACTATTATATATAGCACTGAACATATTTAAATATGACCTATACTACTAATAATAATAATAACTACATTTAGTAATATATATATATATATATATATATATATATATATATATATATATATATATATATATATATATATATATATATATATATATTAAAGTATTACTTCTATATTTAGCACTGAACATATGTGACTATAAACTATAATAAGTATTACTACGATATCTAGGGCCGCACAGATTAAATATAACTATAACGTTTGATAATAGTTACAACTAATTTTACCACTGAACGCAAATAGCTATAAAGGCTAATAGCGATTGCTATTATATTAATAAGTATGAAAATTTTATTTTTAAAAACATTTTAATTGAGAAATTTGTGTTAGAAATCAACACTAGAAACAGTCTGTGAAATGAACCATATATTCTGATTACATAGTTGTAAGTTCGACATGTGATGAGTGGAGGTGGCAAATACATCCGAATGGTGATTTTTGTCTATCCATGGGATGACAGTTATATAAGAAACTGTGTGCTGTATGATACTTTTGGAAATTGTCATTCCACTGTATAATCAAAACAGTAACCGTGTTCTCAAATAACAGTCCATTAGATTAAATAGATACACAACGTACAATGAACTTAAACACAAGCAACGTACTATGGCCTTTAACATAAGCAACGTACTATGGCCTTTAACATAAGCAACGTACTATGGCCTTTAACATAAGCAACGTACTATGGCCTTTAACATAAGCAACGTACTATGGCCTTAAACATAAGCAACGTAATATGGCCTTTAACATAAGCAACGTACTATGGCCTTTAACATAAGCAACGTACTATGGCCTTTAACATAAACAGCGTATTATGACCTTTAACATAAGCAACGTACTATGACCTTTAACATCAAGCAACGTACTTTGCTGTGAGCTTTGACATTAAATATATGAGCTGTTTAAACATATTTTATAGCGAAAAGACGATGGCAAATATGGATACAGGGAAAATGATTCAAAAACAAGTTGGTTCAACGTAGAAGTTCCTCTCCATTATGTACATAAATAATTAATCCAAGAGCATGCTGTTAATAGCTATGGAAATAGTAAATACAGTGGAACGCATTCATATAATGAAATGAGAGTGGTGAAAGAAAATTGATAGCCGAAGGATACCATTAGATGTTATCCGATACGTACAATTGTAACTGTATTCATAATGCAACAAAATATAATCTCTTGTTTCTTAATCATTTTATGTCAATAAGACCTTTCTCTATTTTATTCGTTTGTTATAAATATTTAATTTGCATTCTGTATTAGTTAGTTTTTATACTTTATTTTCATTATGTGCTATTGTAATGTAGCAGTGAATGTTGGACTTAACCTTGTCCGAAATCAAGTTTGTTTTCTACTTCACATGATTTATTGATTTTATACTCTGTAAACAACTAATACATAACTAAAATATTATCTGTGTGTGTGGATTTAGTATGATGGTGGTTATTAATAGAATTCAACATGTTTATTTGGATTTGAGTCTGGGTTAATGGAATCCTCTACAATTTACCTGGTGTATCTGACATTGTCCAGGTTATATATTTAGATTTTAGTAACAGACATTCGAATAATAACACACGTTTCATTTTGTAATCAGTAGAAGGTTATCATCCATTAGTTATTGCGATTCTTTTTTTAGATATGCTGATTGTAACCTGGGGTCGAGTGGAGGACTATATAATGTTGTTACTGAAAAGATTATTCATTCGTGCTTTAATATCTAGCAGAATTAACTTTGTATTATTGTTGTGTCCCTAATTTTATTTGGGGTGGAATTTATTTCTTCAAATTATTTTATTTATTGAATAGTTTCTTTGGAAATACAGAGTGCTGCTTAAAATAATATTTTTGGACACAGATATTAACTGGGATCAATAGTTAATTCAAACCAGGAATTATATTACTGTGCTTCAGCAAAAATTCGTTTGGTTCAACAATACAATACAGGCCGCCACAGGTATATCAACACCTTCACTGTTTGGCTTAATTTAAATTTCCACTAAGGGTAACGCCCCCGCTCTTTGTAAAGGGTGTGGGTTTGGCGGATTGTACCTTCTTTCAAGATATCCGTTTTATTTGGTTCTCTTTATCTAGGAGATGATCGCCCTCAGTGTTAATGACCGGATCGAGTAAACTTATAGGTAGAACAAATAGAGATCTGAGCATATATAAAGGAACAGCATAATTCGAGCCCCCGTACATAGAAAATCAAAATTCAATCAATTACATAAACAATGGTGACTATACAATACATCAGGAAGATACACTTCTTTTGGAATACCTCTTTCACCGTATTCAAAACACAAATATAATTATAAAAACAGCTGATCTGTTTTACTGATAGAATTAGTTCATCATACGATCGAGTGAACAATCGAAGTCATTGCCTTGTACAGTTGCATAACCTGCTTAGCTCTGGTTCACTCCAATTTCACTGTAGCTGTTCTCTGTCTTTTCGCCTTTTCTTTTCCTACCTTTTCCTTTTTTATCTCCGACCTACCAACTGTTTCGCCTCCCTTCGGCCCAAGAACTTTGTGTGGGTAGGTGGATATGTAAGCTTGTAGATACACAGATATTTGGATACGTCAGTGCGTAGGTACATCTGAGGATACGTCTGAAGAGGTATTTTCCCCTTTTAAAATAAACAGAGAACAAGCTAATTTTTCTGTCGGCTATTCTACTGGGAATAGAACATTACTCCCCTCTCATTATCAGATCTTACTATCGGTATTGAAACAGATACCAAAGCTATTAGTCGGCCCAAGCATGGCAGACCAAAACAATCCTAGTGTCACAAGATTAATGTGCTTCCCAATGGCTAATTATCACTCGCTATAATACACCCGAGACTTAGAAGTTCCACTCTTGTCTCAGTTACACAAATGAATGAATGAAATTCACTACATGTCTTAACGTTATGTTCAGCGAATACAAACATGCAAGTCTTTAGCATACATGAAATCACACTGCATGTTTAACAACGTTCAATTTTAGTCAACATGTACTCAAGTCTTTATCATGCGCGAAATTATCTAAGATCGGTGAATTCATACGGATTCTCGCAACTCATATTAACGAAAGTAACATATGAAATTCTTAGAACATAATTCCTTTAAAACAAGACTAGTAATTCAAACAATTCTTTATCTAAAGAAGAGTATTTTGCTAATTCATATGTATGTAAACTCAACGCAGTTATATTCATATCAAAAGAATTGATCTACGAATTTAAACAACTAAATTCATGTATATATTATCAAATAATTCAAGCAAAACATTATATTGGTATCAACGAATCTCGTTGTATGAGCACTTAAATATTTCCATGAAAAAGAATTAATTCCGTAAAATAGAATTTCAACTCAAACTGGCCACAATAAAAAACATTTGATGTCTAAGTGTTTAAAAGCCCAACTGAAATATTTTCTCAAAACATCACTAGTAAATCTGGCTACTGCGCAATTCCGGTAAAACCAGAATTTAGAAATAACAACGTAGAGGCTATTTTAATATCTAAAGTCACGTACTCCCAGTACAGCCTCAATTTCACTCTATGAATCCCTCACTAAGAAAGAATAAAAATATAAAAGCTCTTTACTTCCAATCATGAAATAAGGCCAAGAACTAGGTCATCTTAAGACACAAAGCTCTAATGTTAGGTTTTCGAAAAAAAGTAACTGAATTTAAGGAAATTATCAAAACCAGTAAATAAAATTACATTACAATATATATATATATATATATATATATATATATATATATATATATATATATATATATATATATATATATATATATAAAACTAAATAAAATTAAAAAAAATTAAATCAAATATACATAACACCATTTACTAAAGAATGTGCTTTCCATGTCCCATACTATGCGATGAAATTTAGTATTCAAAGTGCATTCCAAGTACTTTACAATGCGATGACCATGTAATATTCAATTAGCATTCCAGGTGCCAGAAAATACGATGACCATGTACTTTACAATGTGCTTTCCAAGTACCATATAATGTAATAACCATGTACTATTCAGTGTGCATTCCATGTACCAGACAATGCGATGACCTTTGTTACGTTTTAGGCTCATTAAAACAGTAACAAGAAGAGAGTGAAGAAAACGAGCTTTGTAAAATTTAACAAATAATTTATTTCCTTAGAAAAACAAGGTGAAAATGAGAAAAAGAACTTACGGTTTTACGAATCAAATCCAAGAATAATCCATAAATAATCCAAGAATTCAAAAAGACGAAGTCCTAGTAATAAAAAGTCCTAAATGAATCTGAGTTGGAGTGCTGATAAAAAAAAATCGAAAATGGAAAGCGATGACGTATACTGTAATCAGTATAGTACTGAAGTGTCAGCAGTTCTTTGTTGAACCACATAAAATAACATTACAGTTTTGAATTCCGAATAAAGTTTCAATAAATGTCTTTGTCCAAGAATTATGTATGAACACTTACATATTTCCAGGAAAAAGAATTTATAATTCCATAAAATAGAATTTCAACTCAAACTGGTCACACACAAAAAATGACGTCATAGTGTTTAAAAACCCAACTGAAATATTTTCTCAAATAGTTGGAAAATATCAAATCCAGTAAATAAAATATATTATAATAGCATTAATAGAATATAAAAATATGTTTTAAAACATTTAAAACTAACAAACAAACAATTAAATCAAATAATATATCATTTAAATCAAATACACATAACACTTCCCATTGAAGATAAAGAAAGATTTATATGATAAAGCTTTCTTTTTACCATAGATTAATTACACATGAGGTTTAAAAAAAAACATAAGAATAACTCTTATGAATTATACATAGTGTACATGAAATAAAACATTTCTTTACACGGGAAAGTGCATCTGATATTAAATTATCATTTCCCTTGATGTGCTTGATGTCTATTTTATATTCTCTTAACAACAAACTCCACCTTAGTAGTCCTTGATTTTCATTTGTCATCTTGTCGACGAAAGTAAGCGGGTTGTGATCACTAAACACAATAATCGATGAACGAGCTGAACTAATGTAAACTTCAAAATGTTGTAATGGCAAGCATTCCTTCACGATTGTTGAGTAATTTCTTTGATGCTTATTTAATTTTTTAGAAAAATAGCACACTGGATGATCAATATTACTTTCGTTTTCTTGAATCAATACTGCTAAAACCCCAACATCACTTACATCAACAGACAGTTTAAATGATTGGCTGAAATTTGGAGCTATGAGAACTGGTGCGCTTTTAAGTATGGCTTTTAGCTTATCAAAAGAAATCCTGACATTTTTCCGTCCAAAGAAACTTGATTTTCTTGCTCAATAAATTTGTTAGGGGTTCAGCAATTATGGAAATATGGAAACAAAATTTCCGATAGTATCCAGCCATATCTAAAAACGCATCAGTTGCTTTTGAATAACAAGCACAGGGAATTCAGAGATTGCATTGACCTAGGCATCTGTAAGTTTATCTCGTTCATGTCCCACTACATGTGACAGAAAGGTTACACTAGCACGGCAGAACCCATTTTTGGATAAATTAATTGTCAAACTTGCATCACTGGGTCTCTGCCAAAGATGTTCCGAATTGTCCCTAAATGTTCTTTCCAGGTGTCGTTGTAGATGATAATATCATCGATGTAAGCATCACAATTATCTAGATCAGAGGTGATAATATTCATTAGACGTTGAAAAGTACTTGGCGAACCCTTGATTCCAAACGGCATCACTTTATATTGATAAAGTCCATCTGGAGTCACAAATGACGAGATTTCCTTTACTCTTTCCGTCAGTGGAATTTGCCAAAATCCTTTCAGAAGGTCAAATTTGGTGACATACATGGCATTTCCGATTTTATCAATGCAGTCATCGATTCTTGGTAATGGAAATGAATCCGTTTTAGTCAAACTGTTCACCTTCCTATAATCAGTGCACATACGGAAAGTTTTGTCTGGTTTCGGAACCAGTATACCTGGTGAACTCCGGTCACTTTTGCTGGACTATATTAAATCATTCTCCAGCAAATACTAAATTTCTTTTTTCAAGTTTTCCTGTTTGAGATGGTTTATCCTGTACGAATGTTGTTTCACAGGTTTGGAATTTACAATTTCAACATCACAACAAATTTTGTTTGTTCTTGTAGGAGAATTTGAAAAAGTGCTCATATTCAAAAAATAACTGTTTAAGTTCATTCCTTTCTTGCTGTTGTAAATGTGACATTTTCTGGTACAGATCATTCATAATTTCTGAACCCCGAAGATTTGTCACTCCGATGGTATTTCTTCACTTAAATCTTCACTGAGTGGGACAGGAGCAACTACATTAATTGCATGTTTAACACTTGGCTATCTCTCTCAACATAATGGTGCTCCTTTAATTTATTTAGATCGCAGGAGTACTATTATTATTATTATTATAATTTAACTCATCAATTTTCTTCTTAACTTTGTAAGGGCTGTATTACCTAATCTGAAATAGTTTTGAAGAATGAGCAAGAGAGACAGAACTCTATTACCAGACTCCAAAGCTCGTTCCATCGCAGTTATGTCAAACCATAACTTCACTTTTGACTTGAATTGCTGGATGCCAAATTCAAACATAACTTGATGGAAATTTCGAGGCTTGAAATTTGACCCTTGATCATATTTGACAGATTTGGGAAGGCCAAACTGAGTAAACAAAATAAAACTTTATTAAAGCTTTTACTGTTGTTTTCGATTTAATATTCCTCATAGGAACCGCTTCTTGAAACCTTGCTGACGCACATATTATGGTCAACATGTATTGGTTACCTGACTTGGTCTTAGGTAAGGAACCAACACAATCTACCATAATTCTGCTAAATTGTTCGTCAAATGCAGGAATAGGTTACAGATGAGTCATGGGTATCTTCTGGTTTCGTTTTCTTACCATTTGACGCGTATGACAAGATCTGCAGTATTTACAAACATCACATTTGATTTTTGGCCAGTAGAAGTGAGTCAAGATCTTGTGATAAGTCTTATTAATCCCTAAATGATCAGCCAAAGGAGTTTCATATGCCGTACTACGTATTTCCTGTCTGTATGATTTTGAAACTATAATTTGATAATTCATTGACCACTCATCATCAGCAGATACCTCGAGAGGTCTCCATTTTCTCATAAGAATTCCAGAAATAACAGACCGATGCTTCAGTGGCTTTAGTTTCATTAATGATCCTTTGAAACAAGCAGGAGACCTCATGATCCTTTTCCTGTTCGACGGCAAGGGATTGTCATTTGTCACCCTGATTAAAATAAAGAGAATGAGTAGTTAAAAGAGGATCACTGTGATCAATACCATTTGATTGATCCAAATAAAGAGTGAAAGTGACCTCATCAAACGCCTGACCAAAACATGTGTCAGCTAAAGGAATACTTTCCTGATCAATATCATTCTCAAGAGCTTTCTTTGCTATAGCTCTAGTAACTGCACAAGCTGGGTATAAGTCAGAGAATTCATTTTCAATAGGATCAACTTTCTGATCCAAACCTGGCTTGTCAGTTTCAAGTGGATTAACCACAACCGTATCTCCAGCTAGGTCGTTGCTTCGTAATAAATGAATGTCCTAAAAGGGTAAAGCATACAGTGTTCCGACCGTCATAGGTCCTGAGACTACGTAGGATGACAAATTTACACAATGGAGAGGAACATTGACAAAGCCGCACTCAACTAGCTGAATAAAAACGCTCTCATTAGAAGAAGACTTCTCATAAATAGGAAAAGTACATGACAATAAAAGACTCCGAGAAGCCCCTGTAACCCTTACAATTTTAATGGGGATGAAATTGGCCGAATCACCCAAGAGTGACATAGAACCCAAAGACATGAATGGTTCATAATTCTCCATCATACAATCAGACTGAGGTTTAGACCCAGCAAATGTATTACTTTCAATACATGACTGTGACCTTGACCTCTTACAAATAAGAGCATTTGGGATAGGTCTGTCTTGATTCTGATGCTTATTTTCAATTTGTAGCATCAGAAACAGACAAGTATCTTTGATCAAACATATCAGAAGCTTGATTTTTAAAATGTGTGCCAGATTGAGATTTAGAAGGACTTGTATTAGGCTGAAATGCTTTTCTACCAGAAGACTGCTGAGTGGAACTATCTTTTACAAAATAAACTTAATGAGTTAAAGAATACTCGTCAGCAGCACAAACAACATTTTCCAAGGTTTATACCTTATGCTAATCAAGATAAGTTTTAATGTCAGTATGGACACAGTTCTTGAACTCTTCAAGTAATACATTTTGTCTATGGTTTTCGTAATCTTGATCAACTTTCTTCGCTAAGCGCCATCTATAAAAATAACTGCCCTTTTTCTCCTGCAAATTCAATGAGTTTGTCCACCTTCTTTTTCTATAGTTCCTGATTATTTGCCGATAAGCCCCAGGGACTAACTCATAATCCCTGAAGATGCACTCCTTCACCAAATCATGGTCAGCTCTCTGCTGTACTGACAGGGATGCATAGATATATCGGGCTTTGCCCAAAACTGTACAATGTAATAACTGAGTCCAATGCTCCCTTGGCCATTTCAAATTCTCAGCAACAATTTAAAAATAAGGAAAATATTTGTCTACATCTTTTTCTCTGAAAAGGGGCACTAACCAAATAATCTTTGTAACATCAAAACTTTAATTGTGTCGCAGAGAGTGTGGATCAACAGCATGCTGACCCTGAACACTAAGATCCCCGCGTACCGCGCTTGCGTACTACGTACTCTCCTGTACGCCTCACAAGAGAAAAGACTGAGCGTCTTTCACATGCGATGCCTTCGACGTATATTCGGGACCAGAGCTTTTATAAATAGTAAGATATAAAATATATTATATATTGAAATATATCGAACCTTATTCGAATGTGGCTGATATCACAAGAATCGCGCAAGACTGAGGTTTGCCAGTTGCCAAATCTGATTCGTTCGCGGATTCGGTCTGTCAATTCGGACTGGTTCAGTACTGTCACGTGGTTAAAAACCAAAGGTTCTGTATTAGAGGGGAAGACAGTACTTGTCAGATAACAACAGAGCGCGGTCAAGTTCAAAACTAGAAATAAAACATGTGAAGTCCAGCACCCCTTTTATAATAGTATAGGACTGGCAAAGTAATAATAATGCTCTGAATTATTTGGACATTATTTAGGTGAAAAGCTAGTAAAAGAGCAATATTTTGAACATTTGAACGTCCGTGTTTTTAACAGTATGCAGTAAATTAATTTTCCAAATCGTCTTGCAGTTGTCTCCCACCACATTGATAACCCGGGTTAAACGAATACAAAACAAATCTTCAACTCTCGTCTGTTGGGGTCAGTCTATGATTTCAAACCATTATTTCATTTATTTAACATTGGAACAGACAATTATGTTCTAAGACATTTTATTGAAATGATCCAGTAACAAGCCATAAAAAATTAACGTCAGTATCTAATTGTTACAATGTAAGAGTGCAAGCAATGAGTGTTTCCTTGCAGGAATATATTTGTCTTATCCAATGAATATTTTGTCCTGGTGACGGCTTTCCAGTTTCTTAGTTGTTTTACTCTCATTTAACACTTTTATGACTCTGTGTGTGTGTGTGTGTGTGTGTGTGTGTGTGTGTGAGAGAGAGAGAGAGAGAGAGAGAGAGAGAGAGAGAGAGAGAGAGTACGTCGATGGAGCAGCAGGGAAGTTGAACAGACCAGTGCGTCCAGCCAAAATAAACCTTCCTACGCGAACTTTCTCTGTAGAAGCCTCAGAATTCAAAAATAAAGCCTTCTACGGGAGCTAATTTTCATGTATTTCAGACCGAGTGCATCGGGTGGTCGCGCCGGTGTGTTAGTAAATATAGCGTCCAGGACAGGAAAAATAAATGTCGGGGAATAATTTTTGTTTTTTGTTGCAACGTTGGGCTGCTTTGGCCAATTTTACGTCGCATTAAAATGATATACTTGAAAATAATATGAGTTCGAAAACTAGTACAGTTGGAGAGCCTCATTCTGCTAGATTAGCGCGAGAACAATTAGCGGCACTAAAGAAACTTATTCCAGTAAAAAAATTATTCAAGAAAAATGTTCGTGATTACGAAGATACGCAATATGGAATTACCGAGATATCGTCAAAATGGTTAAAGCCAGTTACCGAAACAACCGAGCGAATCGCATACGGTGACGAAAAAGGTCCGGATATCAGGAAACGCGGAATTGTTCCCATGTTGAAAGGTATCGAGGAACACTCACGAGTATTACCGGAACGACTAGCAATACTAGCACAACAACACGGGCAACAACCAGGAGGAGGAACCCCTGCAATTGGTTTTAAAATAAGTAAAGGAAAACCTGGAGGAAGAAAACCACCTATAGGAAGAAAAGCGTTCCATTTCGAGAATTTAAGAGAAAATTTCACCGAGGAGGGATGGGGAATAATATCACAGCCGCTCTCGACGTTGTATAGTAATATAGATCAATTTGGTGAATTTGCGGAAAATTATTTTGATATTCGAAGAGGATATCTGACTGATATAGGGAAAAAAAGATACGCAAACCGTGAAAATTGGTATAATATGTTATATAAAGTTTACTCGGGAAAATCACAGGCGAGAGAAACGGATCCATATTACAGAAGATTTTTAACAGCCGCAAAGGAAACGTATAATTATAATAGGAGACAGGCGGAAGAAGGAAGGCGACAAAGGGAAGAAGAAATTCAACAAGCGAAAGAAAAAAGACTACAGAAGAAAGAAGAAAAGCCTAAAACTTCACGAAGAAGGAAAACAGAACCAAAAGAAAAAGTTCAACCACAGGAAGAAGATATTCAACCACAAGAAGAAGATATTCAACCACAGGAGTTTGAATTTCGACCACAGGAATTGAAAGAAGATATTCAACCACAGGAATTAGGGGCCAGACCAAAAGAAAGAAGTCAGCCTCAGGAAAAAAAGAAAAAACCAAAGAAAAAAGATAAGAGCGACCAGGAACCAATAGTTCAACCAAGCGATTACAAACCACCTGCGGACAAGGGAGTTCGAGTATTAACTGAGGAAGAAATTGCATCTCGTTTAAGAGGAAAAGTTGATTATAGTAAACCTGCTAATATTTATTTGAGAGAAGACCATATCGATGAGCTCAAAGATGATGCTGAACGATTAGATGCCGCTGCGAATTATAGTTCAGCGAATAAAAGATATTACTTGAAAGAAGAGTACATTGATTCGTTTGGACCAGGAACATGGCCGCAGTTAATTTATTTTGGTAGCTTAAGAAAGCCGATGAATTTATTCGATCTCGGATATTCAGATTTTAAAAAGGAGCTCGATGAATATAAAGAACTAATTGAAAAAAGAAGATCATTTCCACAACATCCTAGTGGGATAACATGGGGAGATCCTTATCCTAGACCAGGTACGCCACCACCACAAGATGATAAAATAGGAAGCGGATATACCGTTTGCCCTGACAGCGTCGTCAACGATGTATCTCGCCTTGAAATATTGATAGGAGGAAAACGAGCCGGAAATAACTCTCATGAAATAATCAACGAGGCCTCAGATATTTGCCAGCGATTATTTCGCGGTGGCGTCATTGATTCTCACATTTACAAAGAGCTCGTTGACGAACTCATCGATTAAAACAACGCATTTGAAATAACATGATTATTCACAAACATCAACGCAGACCTAGAAAGGTCCGCATAGTTAACTCTCGATTGCCCGTATACAAATATATTCACGGTAACGGATTAGGCGATATTGTTGGAAGCCTCGTCACGCGAGTAGTCCCTAAAATCGGACCCGCAGCTAAGCAAATTGCATCAAAAGCAATAGGAAAAATTGGCGAGACTGTCATTTCTGGTATTGGTAATTTGGCCAGTAAAGGCTTCAATTTTGTCAAAAGCAAAATATCAAATTTGGTGCGCAAAAAAAATCAACCCGTCAAATTACCTAGCACCAGTGAAATGCCTTCCGAGGTCAGTAAAGCTATAAACGACGCAGCAAATAAAAAAATAAATGAGCTAGCACAGGAAGTTGCTAATACAAATCTCGCAAAGGAAGTAGCAAAGGAAGTCGCAAACACAAGCTTCATATCAGGCAGCGGTCTTCGTTTTAGATGAAATTCTTATTAATAAATGTTCGCACAAGTGTCAAACGAAGTGTTCGACATGGACGAGCCTGTAGGTAGAGACACATCCGTGCGTGATTTCCAATATTTCTTGTACGACGCAGTTGAACCAAACACATCTAATCGCTTGGAAATTCAGGTTCACGATACAACAAGATATTTTCTTCATCTGAGGCGTATATCGAAGTTGTTGGGGAAGTTGTTAAAACAGATAATACCGCCTATGCAGCAGATTTTAGGGTCGGATTTGTTAACAACGGCATTATGGCATTATTCAAGAGTGCCACTTACATGATCGACGGAAGAGAAATTGAGTCAATCACTAATGATGTTGACTTAGCGACGACGATAATAGGCCTAGCTAGATACTCGGATGATTTTACTAGATCAGCTGGCCCTAGTATGATGTTTGCCAAAGATAATTCTGATCATCCCGATAATAGGCCGTTTATCGTCAGACAGCCCAACGATCGTGCCGCTAATCCCGGCCCCGTTGCAGGTATCGAAGATATGATTATTAGTGCTAATAATGATCATAATATTGGATTTGCCACGCGAAAACTTATGCTAGAAGGAGGTCGCAAAAGATTCTCTTGTGCTATTCCGTTATCCCATATATTCGGATTTTGTAGGCATTTCAGGAAAATTATCTACGGAGCAAAACATACCGTAACGTTTGTCAGAAAAGGAAATAGCGATGATGCTATCTGGCGAGAATTTACTATTGATCCCGCTACTAATTTGATACATGCCAATGATGCCGCGAATAATGGCGGCCAGGTAAAATTACTCAAATTTACCCTGTGGATGCCAGCGATAACTCCATCAATGATCGAAGAAGAAAAATTATTGTCATTTATGAACCAAGGTGGTAAATCTGTCATGTCATGGCTGACAACAACAACAGATTCCATAAATACCGATATTGATGGTGATTTTACCTGGCGTATTGCATCGCAGCAAGGTACCTCTGCACCTAGGCATATATTTATCGCTTTTTTGCACACGCGAAGATATAATCAAATACGCAGCCACATGATATTTGATAGTATCCACGCAACAAACGTATCACTAAGAGTAAATGGCCAACAAGAACCATCGGAGGAAATATCAATTAATTTTGAAAATTATTCTACGGCCCGCGCGTATCATCGCTTGTTAAGTTTTATGGGTCGCGATCAAAATATCGATACCGGATTGCAAATATCGCAGCTGGATTTTAATAAATTTTATCCTATCTATTACTTTTCCCTGGAGCATCTCGATCTGGTAAAGCAATCTGTCGTTGATATCCATTTCAAAGCAAGAATTCGCACGGGAAATAATTTATATAAAGCGATCGCGGTGATTCTCAGCGATAGAACAATGATCTTGGAAGGAATCAGCGGCAGAATGAGAATCATCGACGCTCCTGTCGAGAAAATGTAACAAAAACCTAGATTTTCTAAATTTAGATTAAACGATTATTAATATGCCATACGAACACGTCAGCGTAACTCTGACCCCGGGTCAGATGAAAAAACTCCAAACAGCAACAGCAAAGCGATGCGGTGTGAAATTAACCCTGAAAAACGATCAAATTCAGGGCGGGCCTAACAAACTGTCGCTAACTAAGAATCAACGTGAACGTTTCACCAAAGCCAAATCAGCGAATTCCGGCGTTCATGTGAATCTTAGTATAGGTGCCATCAGAGACATGGCCAAAACGGGCGGAATTTTCCCTTTCCTAGCTGCTATTCCTGGATTATTATCCGGGGCTCTTCCGGCAATTGCAAAAGCGATATGATTAGGTGCGGCCGGAGCTGTAGGCGACAAACTAGTACACAAAGTAATGGGAAGGCGATACGGTAAAAAAAAGGGAAGCGGCCTTTATCTAAGACGCCCCCCATACGGATCCGGCCTAAGATTAGCACGCCCTATTCAAATTTAGATTTATTCAAAGAAGCAAAGAAAAAAAAAATTTTTCAGAGGCGTATTTATGCGGGATCAACTACCAGAAAAACCAAACCCCACCGAGACAGGAATAATAAATCTCGATTCAAATACCGGCCCTGGCACACACTGGGTCGCCTACGCGATTAATCCTCGCGAAGTTGTTTACTTTGACTCGTACGGACTAGCTCCACCAAAAGAATTGATCGATTACGTGTCAAAGTTAAATATTCCAATTTGGTATTCGACACTTCCGACGCAGACGTTAATGGATCCACCGATATGCGGCCCAGAATCAATTGATGTCCTCGACGCAATTTCAAAATCATCCGGTCCGTATCATAGAATCGTATTTGAATATGCCATAGATAAATATCATGGTTGATATTTACGGAAGATTCCTCTACAGGAAGAAGGAGGTAGACGACGTCGATCTATCAAAATTCGCAACCAGGGATGATATTAACAATCTTCTATCGCTGTCAGAAGTGGATCCTGGCGAAGTTGCTATTTTTCAGAGCCGCGAAGGAAGATTACAAACCAGCAACGTGAAAATAACAGATATAATCAAGCGAGACGAATATAACGATCGCATTAATCAATTTACTCACCTATCAGATTCGGTATCAAAATCCATCGCTGATATCGCCGATCTTATAGCGAAGTTACCCTCGAAGGCTAATATCGCGGATGTGGAAAAAAAGGACAACGAGCTATCAGCAACGTTGCTTCTAAAGGCTGATAAAACATTATACGACGATCTTCAGGACAGAGTGACAAAAAGACTTAACAGGCTAAATAACGATCTTAAAAAACTCGACGATACCCTAACTAAATTTAGCAAAAAAATTGACGAGGACATAAAAACATCTATTGATAATATCTCCACCGCCGCAAACGAACTAGCAAAGAAAAAAGTCGATCATGCATCGCACAATGATCTCAACGAGAGAGTAAGAAAAATCAACGAGGATATTACTAATATTCTCGCCGATATTACCGAAATAAATATCGTAATGAGTCAGAAAAGCGATAAAACATCACACGATGATCTCAGCGAGAAAACGAAAAAAATCAACGAGGATATTACTAAAATTCTCGCCGATATTACCAAAATAAATACTGTAATGAGTCAGAAAAGCGATCAAGCATCGCACGACGATATCAACAAGGAAATAAAAAGAATCAACGAGAATATTGACAACATTGACAGGGATCTTAACATAGTGCATGGATTGGCGCTTCAAAAAGTCGATACATCGGTGTACGACGGAGAAATTCGAGATTTAAGTGCGAAACTTCTCGACGCAACTACAAAAATTAGCGATATTAACACAAAAATATCGTCAATGAATCTTGGAATATTAGCGCGTATTTCGATACCAGCGGAGGTAGAAACAGAAAATATTCCTTGTCATGTACCATTTGTGGTAAAAATACAGGATCTTACTTGGACACTTGAGAATAACACATTTAGCTTTACTTCGCCAATTACTGGCGTATATCGAGTATATATTATCTCCTTGATGACAAAATTCAATGTAACAATAGACGATGGTTATGATTTTCGTGAATATTATCCTGGGTTTTTGTTATGACCATATTTAAAAATAAAACGAAAACTTTTAGGCTAGAACCACCAACTAGAACCGTGATGATGGTCGATTGTCAAGTAATTTTCGAATATTTATCCGGAATACACGCAATTGGTTAGATAACCTAACTAATAAATGACTGCATCGGACTACCGATACAATCAGGCGCGTTCATGGCAGGATTCGTTAAAAAAACTCCTCGACGAATATCAGATAAAAATAAAAAAATATCAACGCAGATTAATTGCCATCGATGTCGCCGTGTACGCGGTAAGTGCAATAATCGCCGGCGCGGGAATAATCTTATCCGCGGTAACAACAATCGCGCCGATCATAGCAACGATAATAATCTCGTCGACAACGACAATCGCCGGTGTTCTCAATATTATCGCAAAAAAAATATCCTCATGCACAAATGAAAAATTGTCCCTATACACGAGTAAACTATCCCAGGTCAACGAGGCATATTCGAAATTATCATCGCTGCTTTCTGAGAGTCTCAACGACGGCGTTATATCCGATCTCGAATTTTCCGTGATGGTAAATATCTACTCTGAGATTGAACAAATGAATATCAATAATGTCGGAACTAACTCAAATCGTGACAAACACGACACCGCCGATAACAACGCTGATATCGGCAAGCTCAACCAGGCCAGAATTTAGTATCGATTTTCCAATACCAATTAGCGTCAAGGAAATTGCGCTGTCACAGTTACGCGTCTATAACAGCTGGCCCAATGTTAGGTCGAAATCATTTGGTAGATTATCATCGAATAATTCGCTTGTTTTTGCCAATAAAAACCGTCCCGATGGAACTCCCGATTGGAACGTCGTTGGCATACCAACAGGCAGTTACGAAATTGAGCAAATCGATAAGGAACTTACCAGTAGGATATCAAATATAACCGGCGATGCTAATCCAGGAATAAAAATATTAGCACACGAACCAACGCTGTCATCGATAATCGAGGTAAAATCGCCATATATCGTCGATATTTACCAATCATCGATTAGGACAGTGCTAGGTTGGCCTGAAAACCCACCTCTGGAAAAACCAGAAAAATCTGATTTTATTATTCCAGGTTGGCACGAAGAAGCTCCTCCAGAGCTACCGGAGCCAAAAAAATCAGATTTTACCACCGACGAAGGATGGTACGGAGATTATAGACACAGGACTACGATCCACAATGCCATCAACCTCATGAACAACCACAAATTTAACCTGGTAGTGTTCGCTTTTACTTTTAGGGACGAAAGAATTCTCTCGTGGTTGGTTCTTCCCAAAATTCCCCCCGGCGTGAAAATCTTCGACGCTACCAATATTAACAGGATAATAACCCCCGTAGACGGTATCTTGATAAGAAGAACCCTCGACGAATTTAATCAAGAACATAAATTACAATTAAATTTATTGCGGGAATCCTTTCATGAATGCATCTTAAATAAATCAGGTTCATGTAGCGAAATTATCGAACGCGTGAAGATTTTAAATCAACTCGCGAATGATGTTGAATATTATCACGACATGTTCATTCGGGCGATAATCGACGATATATCAATTGCCGATTATGTTCTTCCTATTAGCAGCTTCACGTTGATCAGAAATTCAGGAGAAAAACAAAAATTCATGAGAGTATTTGGATTAACCGAGGAAACGCTACCAAATTTCAAATTTCCCGATTATGATGTTGATAAAATGAGAAAATCCGTAGTTGATACCATCGATGATTTATTTCCGAAATTACATGCCGCGTGGACTAAAAAAATACAATCAGAATCGATTCTCAAACACGATAATGATCCTGCCGGGCAAGGGCGGCATATCTCGCCGGGTATCGTTAACATAACGGAAGTTATCGCGATTTATCTTCACGTGGACGTCGTTGAAGGTAGCTACAACGTGGATTCTTCTGTGTCAGAGCAGGCACAGCAGGGATTTATCTTATATTCGTTTTCATCTAGCGCCTCTCCGGGTTTTTTGATAATAAAAGAGCCAGTAAATCCGTTTTACCTGCGATGCCACAATCGATTATTATCGAAGATAAATTTCAAACTGACGGATCAAAATGGAAATATGCTTGATATACGCGGGGAAACACTGAGTATCAACTTGCTGGTGAGATCGTAGAATCGAAGATTCTTAAATCTGCCCGCCAGAGAAAAATAACCAAAAAAATAAATAAAAACCAGGAAATTTTTCAAAATTAGTAAATTTCTTAATTTTGATGGGGTAAATACCCGTCAAATTGAGTAATTTATATAATTTAGTAAATTTGTTGGGGTAAATACCCGTCAGATTGTGCAATTTATGTAATTTTATGTTTTTGATGGGGTAAATACCCGTCAAAATTAAGAAAATTGTACAATTTCAGTAAATAAATTAATTTAGTAAATAATAAAAAAAAATAATAAAAATCAGGGAAATTAAGAAATTTGTGTAATTTTATGTTTTTGATGGGGTAAATACCCAACAAATTGTGTAATTTATATAATTTCGTGAATTGGTACATCGCAATCTGGATTTTCTTTACGAATTTATATTCAGATGGCAGCGTGTACCTGTATTCGAGCTTCCCTTGGACAATCGTCTCAAATTCGGACCGGATTTTACCTGTGTCCAAATCTGAGGATAAATTTACATTTTTATTTTTTAAATCCTCGATGGCCTCGATGATGTTATTTATATTCTTCTCGTTCATTATACAAATTTGTAATATTTAATTAATTTTTAGAAAATCCTGAAGAATCTCCGATTCCTTATTTTTATTCTGAAATTATCGGAATATAAGAAAACTCGATCCATTCACCAAATCGATAGGAAAATGTCGCGTTGATTATTTTTTCTGTTGCACGTCGCACCGAGACCATGTGAATACCAAAGTACCTTGCAGCGGCATTCATCGATGTGAATATGATTTCTTCATTTGTTTCTTTATTTACTGATTTAACCCTCTTAGCTGGTCGATATCCGCGGCCGGTATTGCCGGATATGCAATTTTCACTCTGAGTTACCGCGCGAAGATTGGACAGTTTGTTGTTAAGTTTATTTCCGTCAATATGGTCGATTACCAAATTATTCTTGATGGGTCCGTGAAAACACTCGAACACAAATCTATGAAGGGTATAATTTGTGTATCTTCCTTTTCTACCCCCGCTGAAGGTACATATCAAATAACCCGAATTGCCAACTCTACCAACATGTTTCTTCGTTTTGATATGTCTGACAACACCATCCGATGACGCCTCGTATCCCTCGATCGTTGGATGAGATTTAAACTCGCATGTCATTGTTGTTTCTGGAATCACTGATTTCAAGTTCATTATATAATAATTATATGTCTAAATGGTTATTTGCCTTGAATCGATTAATATAATCTTCTTCACATGTTATCACCGACGAGGATCTTTTTTCATAATATCGCCGCAATTCCCGATAATTCTTTCCTCCGCAGGCCAAACACAACCGAGTTTTTCCTCGCGTGCCAACTTGACAAACTAAACATCGCTGTGGTCCTTTACTGCCACGTCGAATCGCATGTATATGAGCGCCGCAATAATCGCCTCTGCAGGATTTGTCACAGAATTTTGTTGAGCCGATTAATATCCACTTGCATTGATTCATTATAATTTAAACATTTGTCTAAAATATAATCATGGATGTATTTGATCTTGATGAGGCAGAATATATTATACCTGAGGCTGATCTGGCGAAGAAAGAATTTTTCGATGACGGAGCCGTTCACACTTGGTCGACATGGAAAACAAATTCCATCGATGCCACGATGAACCTGGAGCGAGCTAAGAAAATAATCGAGTACATAAAAACCGAACACAAAGAAGAGCGATTTATCTTTGGAATAAAATTTATCGCACAAATGCCCGACGATACTTGGATTATTCGCGATAAACGAGATCCAGTGCGTGGCGGTAAGAAAAATGTTATTCTCGATAAAAATTCTAAGCCCGGATTGTTATTGGGAATCGATGGTCCTTATTATGCTAGGGCATATCCATCTAGTGCAGTTGTTTATGGAATTTATCGGCTAAATAATAATCCGGATGTGAAAAATCTACCTGCGATGAAAGAATCACCGATGATAAATTGCGTGGCTGAGCGTGTTATCGAACATATGAAAAACGCTCGACGTGGATCTGGTTTAACACAATTAAGGCTAGATAAAATTAACGCGTGGGCAAAGACTGTCGCTGATGGTGCATCTGTGGACGATGTAGCTGCGTTGAGCAAAAAACTTAAATTTCCTATCACGGTGAAAACGTTATCGGGAGAAATATTATACTCGTCGCCGTATAGATCCCGAGGAGCACCAATCGAGATTGTCGATCACAATTCCCATGCGTGGTCGCAATCGGTAATGATATTTCCGCGGGATCGTGTGGTCAAATTTTATCCCGTGGAATTTTCCACGGCGGATGTTGAGAATAATAATTCCGATGCTATGTTCAGATTTATCAAAAAATTAAGCGCATCTGATCCAATATCGATATGGTTATTTTCGAGTGAAGAAAAATACGATCAATTTATTCTACCATGCGGTGATATTTACAGGGACGAAATATTACACGAGTCGATGAAAAATCTCGCGGTGAAATATTCGTCGAATCCCGACCAGTTGCTAACGAATTGCTTTACAGTTCCGTCTGTGGACGCTCATTCCGCTAGAGAAAAAAACTCATGGAAGCCTACGAGGAATGAATATCTCGCTGATATTCAACTTAGTTGTATCGAATACGGCCATGGCGGATTGTGGAATACCAAGTACGATTTCGAAGATATGATTTCCGTTGACATGAGCGCGTGTTATCCTGGAAGTTTCCTTGGATATGGCGATTGTGCAGATTATTTTGCTAAATTCGGCCATCCTACCAGCGAGATGACAAGAGTAGCGATTAACGGACCGTTACCTGATTTTATCATGACCGGATTCGCTTGTGTTACTTCGTTCGAGTTTGCTGAAAATTTACATAAAATTTGCTACATTTGGTTCGGCAGGCATTTATCTCAGCGCCGTTGGGTTCCTACGGTGTTATTGAGATATATGCTAGATTCGTCGATGTTAGTATCGTTGACGGTGAGCGAGGCGATTATATCCTACAGAAAACAGACCGATGTGTGGCTGCCGACAGACTGTGACAACGCGAAAGATATAGGAAGAAAAATAATTGGCAAATTTACTCAAGGTGGATCTGTTGATCACAAGCACAGGCACGCTAGATTATTTATCAACGACGCCGAGATGGATTTTATAATCGCCGATACGGTATCACGAGGAATATTTTGTAATAGAGAGAATATTATGATTGATGGAGCAAAGTTAGGTACCGTGATTAGCTACCTTGACGGAGAATCAGCGCAATATACGCATTTACGATCATCGATGCTCGCTTATGTTAGTATAAATTTGCTCTCGATGATAAACAAATTTTCTGATATCGCGGTAAGAGTCGCAACAGATTCGTTTTATATCGATAAAAAATACCAAGATAGGCTGAAAATTTTAATCACCGATGGTAGCTCCTGGGGGACGTGGAGAATAAAAAACGAGGATATTCTAGATTATTGCGAAGACGCTGATGTTGAAGATCGCGATGAATTTCACCAAGGTAAATTTGGAGAATCTTCGATTCTGGAATCTTCGATAGCCGCATCTGCATTTGACCCAATTTCACGCAGCAAATTCGTCTACCTAAATGGTCCTGGTGGTAGCGGTAAAACAACGCGAGTAATAAATTTATTTACGAACTCCGATATGATTGTATTGACTCCGACACATAGACTAGCGCGAGAAATAAAGCAGCGTGGCGTTAATTCGTGCACGTATCACAGTTATTTCAAATACAGCGGTGGCTCATGGGACTCGGTGCGTATGGGCGATAAATATATCAACAAGATCATTATATTTGATGAGATTTGCACAGTGAATTTAGATATTTTAAAATCGATCTTGACTTGGTTGGAAGGGAAAAATACCGCTGTGATAATGTGCGGGGATCACGGCCAACCTAATCCTATTGATGGCGAATCGCCTCACGAATGGCTCAGAAACTTCGTTGATTATTACGAGGAAATCGACGCTGATTATAGATCGACGGATACTTTACTAACAGAATTCAAAAAATTGATTCGATTACAGCCGAATAAGATTCAATGTGACGTCATGAGGAAAATAATCGACGAGACTCCGATGAGCAATTTTCTAAATTTGTGGCGTCCCGATCATTTGATCGTCGCTAGTAGGAAAATTGTTCGTGATATTATTCAGGAAATGTTATTCAAGCTGCATTGCGAGAAATTTCCCACGTTGCAGGTACCGTTATGCTACAGGCCCACTGATACTCGACGACAAAATATTAATATTATTTTGCCATGTGGGAAGGAAAAGATTTTGGTCCTAAATGATATTATCTTTGTTGATATTAGTCTCGTTAATGACGCGATAAATGCAGAAAAATCACCGTGGAAATTAGGCTACGCAACAACGATACACTCATCGCAGGGATTGACCGTAGATGGCCAAGTTTGGATCGTCGATGATAGAATTTCTTGGTCAAATTTGGTATATTTGGCCGTGTCGAGAGTAAGAAAATTATCTCAACTAGGACGAATTCGAGTAAATTATCTTAGTGACGCTGGCGGTAGTTGAGTATCTTCTGGTACTATTTGTAATTCTTCCTTGGTAAATCCGCGTTGAGGCGCTAACGAATCTAGGATATAAATAGCTGGTCTTCCTGACGATCTTGTTACAGCGGATATTTTGTGTGTTGTAACGCTCCAGGTTGGGTCGGTTGCTCTTTTTCTTCCTCCTTCAGCCTCGCCTTCTTTATATAAATATCTGACTGTGACGCTACCTAGTACAGGTTGAATTGTGGAATCTCGCTTTAGGGGTATATTCGATTTTGTAATTGCAATTGCGGGTTTCATTGCTATTGTTCGAGTTGTCTCGTTATTTAACGCGTTGATTACATGAGGCAATCTTGATACCCAATCGTGAGATCGATTATTCTGAATAAATTCACGCGCGTATTGGTATCCGAATAATCGTTCTGCAAGCGTTTTATTGAATCTTTCGACGATAGCTTGATTGTGATGAACACCTACAATACCGCGACGGATTTTGACATTATTCTTTTTCATCAATGAAGTAACCGCACCAAGAAATTCTCGACCCGGATCAACCTGGAGAAGATTCGGCCATGTTAACGGGGATCGTGAATAAATTTCGTTAAATGCCTTGGCAATTTCCGTTGCTGTTTTATTCGATAACGGCTCTGCTTCTTTATACCTACTAGCGATATCAACGATTGTCAGAACGTATTTGTACGTGACGCCGTCAACGGTATCGTGAGGAAGAAACATAAGATCCGCTTGATGGACCTCATTAGGGACACTGACAGTGAAACTTGCTTATGGTATTTTCTTAGGCGGAGGAAGATATATTTGCCAAATTGCCTGTTTCGATAGCCACGATTCAGCGACGGATTGTTTTACTTTAGCGGCCTTGGCAAGTTTGGCAATCGCTGATTTTCCTCGCCAAAATCCTCGCGGATAATAATATATCTGCTCCATATTATTTACCAGCGCCGAGTACTAATTTACCTTTCATCGCGCCTTTTACCAGCCAGGTTGCTAATTTCTCTTTGAAACTTTTATTAGGAATCGCGTCTAATGCGTGAATTAGCTTGATATCAGCGAGATGCCTTTGTTGTAAATCCCCGCTGCGATACGCGAGATCGTGGTAGTAACAAGCTTTATCGATAGCGTTTACCGGATTTTCACCCTGAAATGGTTGGTTATTATCGTCGAGTCTGATATCGAGCCTTGTTCCGGGTCCACAATAATTATATCCGGGTAGATGCTTTTCTCCGGGATATTTTGCCCAGGGCGTTCCAGGTAGATTTGTCAAGGAGGCGGCAATGTCTCCTCCGGTTCTTCTAGTTTTTTTTTTTACAAATCTGAACTTGCGTGTCTTGCAAACTTCGCATTCTCCTGCAATTGCGTTCCTGTTGTTGCGTGTAACGATTTCGGTTGGATTTATTGTAGCTGTGTGTGTGCGACACTTAACACAATATAGATCCATGTATTTTAGTAACATGAATGTAATTGATTTTTCAGCCACGAAACGACGCGAGCAAGTGAAACATCATGCGGTATTACCGAATTCGATTAGAATGATAATAATTGGTCCATCTGGATCTGGTAAGACACAATTGTTACTGAATTTGATCATGCGATGGCTAAAATGGGACAAATTGTATTTGGTTGCACCATCCGTTGACGATCAACGATGTTATCAAGTGTTAAAAGAATTTAGTGACAATACCGATGAGGGCACAATCGAATTCATCACAGACATCAATGAAGCTCCATCCGTGGAGAATTTGGACGGTGATGTTAATAATCTTGTTGTATTCGACGATGTTATGCTGGACAAGCAGACCAATCCGGCTAGGATATTCTCGCGTGGCAGACACAAGAACACCGATTTTATTTACGTAACACAGAGATATACGCAGATTCCAAAGGTGATCAGGGACAATTGCAATATTTTATCGGTGTTCAATGGCGTAGACACGCACACGCTGAGAAATATTCATCAGACCTGGTGTAACGGCGACATGGATATAAATAAGTTTAAAAATTTGTTCAGCCGCGCTCAGGCAACGCCGCATGGTTTCATCACGATAAATCTTCACGATCCACGCAGTCGGTATCGAATTGGTCTTGATCAAATTTATTCATGAAAAAGCAGCCCCAAGTTGCAACAAAAAAATTCCCTGATTTTTATTTTCCTGTCCTGGACGCTATATTTACTAACACACACGGCGCTACCACCCGATGCACTCGGTCTGAAATGCACGAAAATTAGCTCCCGTAGAAGGCTTTATTTTTGAATTCTGAGGCTTCTACAGAGAAAGTTCGCATAGGAAGGTTTATTTTGGCTGGACGCACTGGTCTGTTCAACTTCCCTGCTGCTTTGATGGGAATACCTGCATGTTTATAAGTGATTGGAATAGATCTTGTGCATATATTGATGATCACATGTCGGACGGGCTTTTGATGGAATTATGTGTTTCTCACGTAAAATTATTATTATTATTATTATTATTATTAGTAGTAGTAGTAGTAGTAGTAGTAGTAGTAGCAGCAGCAGCAGTAGTAGTAGTAGTAGCAGTAATCCACCCGTCTTATTACATACAAGTGCATAACATTTGTGTGCTTGTGTGTGTTTATATATTAATGTTCGTCATAACTTGTCATGCTTAAACGTGTATAATTTTCTTAGCATTCTTAAGTCACAGTGGAATAACTGTAAAAATTTTTTATGAAATCTTTGTTTTTCTTAACTAAATTATCATATTATTTATCTAAATATTAGCGTAAATGCCATTTCTTTCCCCCCTCGCAAAGACATATGTATAGAAAATGTCCGTTACCTTGTGCTCTCTGTTCATAATTTAGTAGGCTTTTTGATGCCTGGACTAGTTCTCTAACCTATAATAATATCTCTAAGCTGAGAGGCAAACAAATAATGAACAGTTTCTTACATACGGGCAATTGGCTAATCAGCAAAATGGACCTGCTAGCGAGTTACGGTGAAGACGACAGTTCACCACCTGAAAATGAAGCTACGGACACCGACACAAAGCACGTAAGTCAACTAAAGGCAGAAATGTATATGTTTACTAATTGGTTAATTTCGAGCAAACTAGTTTATTTTCTCTTTAGCCATACCAATGTTTTCAAAATTTCAATATGGCCGACAAATTGGAGCTATGAATAATGGAGATATAGTGCTATGATACGAAAGTGTATACGTTGGGATAAAGGTTCCTATCATGTTCTTTTAATTCATACCCATCAATTTTAACATTTCATATAACACCAGTCATTAATCAGTTATGTTTTGCACCATTTTTTACGACATCATACTTGGTATGTTACCCTATAAAGAGCTATGCTCAAGGCACAGGGATTCGTATCGTTACATAAAATATACCTACACATCATACATGTACTATATAATATTGCAGGGGATGACACTTCTCTCTTTACTCTTGCTTCCTAGTTAACAATCAACGCAAATATTTGATGCTACACTTCGTGTAACATAATTTGTTACTTTAGCTCAGGTATTCGGCTTCGTCTTCGTATGCCTAGTTACTATAGTCTGACTATACATCCCCGTTTGTTTGTACCCTTATCGATTTCAATAACGAAAACGTTTAATGTGATAAAAAGTGCACAGAACTACTAAGTCAATTAAATCATTGATTTATAATTTCTAACCTGACTGTTACCAGAAGGGCACTAATACCACAGGTGCTCGACGCGAGCTTGATGTTGAGGAAAAAAAACAATAATCTAAAGGAAAAAAATCATCCAGAGTGACAAAAATACCTTTGATTACCCCCATGGCCCGTTCTGACATAGGACCCTCTCTATCATAATATATGAGAGAAGGTACGGAACTTCCAAATACTTCGCTCCACCCATGACCCTCGATTTGTTGCTGCTATTTCCATGTTTAAAGGCACACATCCACACTATATGGCTTGTTTTACTCCTGAGATATTTTTCTATCCATCAAACCATAATTGACTTTTCTATGTTGAAGCAAACTAAAGTTACGGGCTCCAAAACGTTGCATTTTCGCGAAGTTTTACTGTTGAGACAAGTCCATGCTCCTCTGATAATAAGTATAACCTTTTGAACCAATCATATTTCTTTGTTGCCGCGTGTGCCACATAGTTTACCTACTTTGAAAATAGAGTCGCATGTGTACAATGTATGTGCAGCGAAGAAGACAATGTATAATTCTTGCATGGAACAGGATTCCTAAAGTTGAATCAAGTTAATGGTAAGTAAAAATACTTACTTTTGCATCTACCACTGTTCAGTAATTCAAGAAGGGATGCACCATAGAGTTTAAAACATTGTCCAAATAACTCTTCCCACCAGTTTTCACATGTGCACGGACTTGTCCACAATGAAAAAATTCTCGAAAATCGCACGTTTCAGAGCCTGTAACTCTTGTTTTTAAATCTGATAAATAAGAAAATTTGAATGACCTTTTTTTGTAGCTACATTATGCAAATGAGCATCTTTTTGTGGGCTGCTAGCAACATATTACTGAAAGCAGCAGCAAATAAAAAAGATGTGCCACAAAATAATCTTTTTTCTGTGATCTGTTGCTGTCTAGGTGTCAGTAAACTGATCCAGATTGTGCTTGTCTCTGGTATAATCAGTAAGATGTGTATACAGAGATTAAGTCACTGATCTGTCAGAATGGTTTTGGTGCTAAAGGCATATTTGACAATCCTGTGCAGTAGTTACCACTGTAAAATAAAACTGTGGCTTATTCGAGATGGGGGTAATTTCGAGTGGGCAATAGGCTGTTAGGAATACAATATCAGATGTTGCCTTAATACAATATTTGCTAATTATAGTTAAGCTGTCTATAAAATACATTCTGGTAATGTCCAAATTAGTTACAGTAGATCTTATGTTAAATTTTTGTCTTATGCATGTTGAAAACTATTTTATTTATAAAAATTAATTTTGATTTTTATAATTTCGGTTATGGGGTCCATATTGTTATAGTATTATATCCAGAATTGCATTATAGCAAAATGCATTATGACAGGTTAGAGCTGTACTTTGCCATGGTGGCAATGCATGATCTGGTTTGGATTACAAGCCCACCTGCTTAATTTCAGGCAGGTTGAATTGGTTAATATTTTTGAAAATAGGTTAAAAAGTTTGTTCTTTCCATTAAAAAGATGTATGTGCTGAGTGAATTTGGCAGATTAAGAAAATCGAGGGCAATTTGAAAATTTTGTCGTTCCTTTCCTCACCTTAAAACATGCACATGCATTTTTTTCTAAGCCAGATGCAGGTTTTTTTTTTTTTTTGTTGCTTTGCATTAATGTAAATAATTCCATGCAAGTAGTTGCCACACAAAGACAGGGTATGATGCAAAATATACCTGTTTTTAGTTCTCTGGATCTTATGTTATTTTTTGAAACATGGATAGAGTTATGCTTCCCTGCTTGGGAATAGTTATTCCACTTGCATTGGGGTGGGGGGGGGCAAAGGGAATTCTCAAGAAATTGTTCTATTTTTGAAACAAAATTTCAGCAAATTACTTGTCACAACTGTAGGTTATACATTATTTAAAAAATAATTGCTGCACTTGATTTGCAAAGCTAGTTATTACATGGTCTTTTCTCAATTTTGAATCAGTGCAGTATATTTGAATTTAGTCAAGGAAATATTAACATGCTATGCTGGTTTTACAATGTACGACATCTGCCCTGATATTTATGTTTTATGTATTGATGGATTACTTCCAAAATAAATGGTATTTGTTAGCATGTTCTTGGGTCAACATACGGGAACTAGATGACAACTTTCCAGGAATATCTTGTACACTTTGGAGTCCTAGACCAGTAAATAGTTCTCTGCCTTTTTTACCTTATTTTCTGACCTGACTGGTGGCAGGAAACAATTTGGTGAAGACACGAGTAAGTTGGGAGTGTCCACTTTATAATTTGGTCAGATTATTGGCACACTGACTAATAAAAAAATGTATTTTCACTAAACTTTGTATCCAGATGGTAAGTATAATCCTTCTTCTGTTGATCCATTGCATTAATTCCTGTAGAGCACTTCCTTTTTTTTAGTAAATATCCCAGTTGGAAGAGATTGCAGGAACAGAATGTGTGTATTCAGTGGCTGTTGACCTCACATTTGAATTGCTGACATGTGTATGGAAAACATCATTACCTCAGGTCAAGAGCAGCTCATCATAATAATATAGCAAAGCATATGTCATCAGGAATCTACTGATACAAGGGAATGTTACAGCAAGTGGCAAAATTTATTATATAGTAGCAAGTGAGATGAAGTGGGTGTTTCTGTAATGAAACAGATTATACTTAAGTTGATGAAAGCAAGTAAATGTATACAGTTTTGTTTCATTAAAGAAACTTGTCCCTCCTTGAACCAACTTTGGTACCAATACATTTCAACCAACCAAAATGTAAAAAAAACCCCAAACACATTCACTTGCTTTAAATGTCAAAATTTGATTCCATCAGGATAAAGGCATCGAGTAAGTATAGTCAGGCTGAGTGATTTTTACTTTTATCAGTGGAAAAGTGTCAGATGGACTGCAAAGCAGGTGATATCATTCCTGAAAATTTTGCCTGAGATTCCTGTAAGTTGACTGGGAAAATTATGCCATAGAATGACATTAATTTTGGAAGTAATCAACTTAAGAAGATAAATATAAGGTTAGATGTCATTTTAGAAATACTCATAATGCAAGATACATTTTGTGCTTGCTACTAACAAAAATATTGCATAGAATATAGAACAATGGTCATGTGGTAACTAGTTAGGCATAGAAACTAGTGTATATTGTTTATGTTACAAATTGAGCTGATGTTAACAATGATTGCCGCTTGGCACTTAATTTAACTTTTACTTACCTTCAAGAGCTGGTTCTAAATTATGATACACTATTTTATATTAAGAGTATTTTGAACTGCTGTTCATAACCCAGGTGTGTATGCTTCATGGACAATACTGGGTTTTGGCATTTTAAATTCAGGGTCTTGAAATCCTTAAAAATTAGTTTGAGTCATTGAAAGTTATTTTTGCACTCTTTGAAATTGTTTGGGCCATTTGGTTTCATTTTAATTATACTGTTCCTAGAATATTGGCATGATTGGTTCATCAGCAGTTAAGATTGTTATAATAAACTTTTTTATTTCTTGTATATATTGCTGTTTGTTTTTCAAAACGAACTTGTGTCACATGGTTGCTTAGTTGGATCAGGCAACTATACTTGATCAGACTGTATTTGAGATCTGGGAAATTGCTAGTTGAAGTAAAGTCCTCATTTTTTTTTCTTAGGGTTGAAGCATACAGACTCTGATAACCAAATAATGCCTGCTTGCTCAAGAATTTTCTTTAAAAATAACATTTTACTAAACCTTAGGTGCCTGAAGTGCGGATGATTGGGGGTGGAGGAGGGCCTGGTATTGATACACTGTATTGTGTTCATCAGAATTATGGAAAGGGTGAAATGTTAAATAAAGTATCTGCTATAAGTTCATGCTAATAATACTCTGTGAAAGAAACCAGTGTAACAAGACTTTTCTGCTTTCACATTTTACTGGGAAGTCAAACTTGACTTGTGAATGAGTCGTCCGGATCATCGTCCACAATGGGTCAGTTGCTGAGAAATCCTGGGTTGAATGCGTAAGTATGAGATGACTACCTTGGCAAGCAGTGCAGCATTCCAATGGGTTTTGTATTATGTTGAGAAAAGCTTGATTTTTAAAAAAAATTATAATGTTGATTGTTATTATTCTGCTGAGTTTGAAAACAGCACAAGTATGTAATTTAAGATAGAAAAATCTATGACTGCCATCAACCCAGTTTAGAAGGATTGGTCATCATTGGTAATTGACCGCATAAAGATAGGATAGATATGCTTTTATTGATCTTGAGAAAAATATAATCCTTTAGGTTTTTTTTTTTTGTCAGTTTTCTTTGATGTACTCAGTATATTTAACTTAGGAACATATCTGTATATTTATCTATCACATAGAAATGCAAGATTCTGAAATTTGGATATGTAATACAGCTACATACAGATTGAATTGATTTTTTTTAAAGCTACATAGTAGTTAAATCATGTGATGTTTGTGTCCCAAAAGGTCTTGTTTAGATCTGTAATTGCAATATGACTGTCATTTTTCTTTATTTTTAGTCAGACACGGTAAGTCCCAGATTTGGGTCAAAACTTGATGACGAATGGGCTTCCTTTGAAAAGATGATTGCTGGAGATGGTACCAGCAGTAGTACACAGGAAGTTTCTGCTGCAGACCAGTTCTTTCTCAATGGCATGATTAGTTACCCTGGCATGGGAGCTACAAACTGCTGGCAGGGGAATGAAGACGACTCCACTGGAATTGAGCAGTCAGAAGAATCCCGTTCCCTTTCATCACCAGGTGCTGCTGGTATAGGTAAATCTGATGTTCTTTAGAAAACAGTGGCAGACATGGTTCAAACTGGTTTCACAACATTAGAAGTTGATCAAAAAAAATGTGCAAGCCATGAAAAATGATGTGCAACCCAATGTCTGTTCTGGTGTGCACAATTGCAGTATGCTTCTGCAAATTAATAGTAAAACAAAATCTTGGCAACAAATACAAATTGGTTGTTACAAATCTCCCAAAATAATATTTTCCAATACGGAAAGTGCTCAACCAGATCTTTCATTTTCAGAGTTGATTTAATGAAATTGGAGCCTCGCCTTTTGGTTGTTATGGGGTTAAATGCCATTTTTCAGCACACAATAGGCTACACAAGGCGGCCAGTATTAATGGTTGAGGAATCGCCTTTTGGTCATACAACCCTGTATACAGATGGTGACATGGTTGCATCTTTAGTGGTTACCAGATAGAGGTTCATTTTTTGCTGCTTAAACCAGTCACAGACATTTCTTTATGCTACATTGAAACATCCTAAAAATCATTTACATTGCTCTTTCAACACTTTAGACTTTGCAAAACCTTAATTTGTTGAACTTTTTGTGGGGTAAAAGTATTGTGTACTGTTATCTGGCTTGACACATTGGTATTTACAGGTAATGAAATGCAGATTAAATGGTCAAAGCTTCCCTCTAGTTACCAGCATCAAAATCGAACATTTGATACTGATTTTAAGTATGTCTGCTTATTCTTTTTACAAGAAGTGTATTCATCTTTGGATGAAGCATGCTATTGTTTGAAACCTATGTTACGAGTCTGGGCTCTTAAAGAAGTAACAGGAAAAAAGTGCAGACAACAAGCTTTGTAAAATTTAACAAATACTTTATTTCCCTAGAATATCGAGTGAAAAATGAGAAAAAAGAACATAACGATTTTATGAATCAAATCCAAAAATTAAAAGAATAAAAGTCCTAGTAATAAAAAGCCCTGAATGAAACAGTTTGAATCCCGATGAAATCCAGGAAGACGATTATATCAGTTGTAACCTGTGAAGTGCTGCAGTGTCAGCTGTCTCTTGTTGAATCACAGAAAATATTATTCCAGTTTTTGAATTATGTACAAGTTTCGATAAATGTCTTTGTCCAAGAATTAATTTCGAGCACTAGTATTTCCAAGGAAGATAATCACTTGGAATCCAGTGATTTGAAGAAAATAAAATCTCAGCCCAGACTGGTCACAACAACACAACATGTCAAAAGTTTAAATCCCACTAATTCTGTACAAAACACTAGATATAAGGCTAACTTAAGATGCAAAACAGATTCCCGGATGAGGGTCACATGGTCATCCTTCTAGAGCAAAATAGAAACTTTTTACATGCCTAACATCACATACTCCCAGTATGGCCTTAACTGCCATCAATGGTTCTTACTCGGGGAAAGAATTTTTAAATTTAAAAAAAAAAAAGGTAGTTTACCAGAACTGCCACTGTTTCTGAATCAAGGTCAGAAACTAGATAGTGTTTCAATTATTATAACAGTCAGGTCAAACAACTGAACTGAATTTCTGGAAAAAGTCAAATCCATTACAAAGATACCTTACAATAGAATGTAATGGAATATATAAAAAAAACTAACACGCAAATAAATTAAATATACATAACACCCATCAGTTTCTCTTGTATGGGAATAATACATTTTATTGACTGTTCTGTGAAAATCTGAGCAGTGACAAATTGCTTTGCTGAATTCAAGTTGCCACAACTGTAATTATCTGCACATATACATATGCAGAGTTTGCAGTCATTAAGGGTCTTTGAATGTCTTAGGCAATTGAACAGCTCGTTTTTGTGCCTTGGAAGTTGCTGATTTTTTACTGAATGTACTTGATTTGAGTGATTTTGCTTACAAATATGATGGAATATGTTGGTTTGTAATTATTTTTTGTTGTGTGTGGATTGGAAGTACATTCTGATTTTTCATCATCAGCTTGCCGTTAGCAGAATTCACTGGAGTTGTGCATTATGATGTGATTTAATTAAGTGTGCTTTTGGTCTTATTAGGGAGCACTAATCACAGAATGCCTGGAAGTTGTACATTCAGTAATAGTTGGCTGCAAGACAAAGACTTCATTAAGTAGCTGAAAAGAGATGTGAACTTGAAACAGCACTTGTGTAGTGTGCAAGAAAAACATTATTGCGGTAATGGTCATTACTGCCTGAAGCAGCCATATGAATGGAAAGAAATGCTTGGCACTAGTGAAAATGCATGCCTGTTGGTGTTCATATAGTCAGCACAATAAATTCTTTGACATTGCTGTTGTCTACACGAGCTAGTTTTGAATTGGTCAGTATGTTTTTTAGTTTAAGTTCTGTAAACGTCAGATTTTTAAAAAAAAACTTCACCCAGATAAACATCTTGTCTTGACATTTCATTATTTCCACATGGTTTATACACGACACTGGTAGGTACCTGATAGGTTACTGTAGTGGCACACTAATTGTGTTCTTTTTCTTTGTTCAGATTTCTGTGGTGATAGAAAGTAAATACAGTGAATGTTACATGTTGGCAAGAAAAATAGACTTTCAAATCTCTTTTTTTTATGCCATGTAAATCTACTTTTTTTATACTATGTTTCCACATCCATTACCTCAAGCTCTGGGTACTCAATAAACACATCCTGTGGTTTGGACTAGTGGAATTTAAATTTGAACCATTTCTCATGCATGGAAATTAATGCCAGTGTGTTTTTGTAATTCACATTGGTTTCAGATGGAGCATCAGTTTTAATTATTCTTAATCCATTTCTGGCATGATTTCCTACTGGACATGGGCTGTTGATAATAAAAAGACCATGTGCCAGTGGTTAACATCTGGTGGATGTAATGTATGATGTCTGCAATACAGTTTTCATATTTTAATGTTGTGTGTTTGTCTTCTTTTTTAGACTTGAGGAATGGTTTTTAACTTTGAATGTATCCCAGAGGCTATTGATTCTGTATGCATGAATTGGAGTATTTATATACTTGCATTTCATATTTGCAGATGATACAGATAAAGGTGAAGATGATACAGATAAAGGTGAAGATGATCAAGAGGATGATGATGCCTTTTTCCTAATGAGACAGGTATAGTATTTGTAGGAAAATGAACAAGTCATCCAAACAAAGAGCTATTTGGTTTGAATGTTTGTGTTTTAATATATACTCACATTCTTTTTCAGTTCTTTACACAGCTATATGATGAAAGGTATGAACTTCAACATTGGCACATAAGCATATTTAATGTTATGAAAGCTTCATCATAGAGATGCCCTATTGTCTGTAATGTATTGTACACTTTATTGGTGGGACGTACAATAAATCTTAGGTTAAAACAATTACAGTATTTGAACTGTTCACTTAAAGTTGATAAAGAGTAAATTTGTTGAGTTTAAAACTCATCACCAATGCATGTGAATAAAGCCAATGTCTGTATATTCTAGAGGAATTAGCTCCCTTTCCATATGTTGAGAGATCACTACTTGTATAATTCATTCTCTCTCTGACATCATGCCACATGTCTGCGGCATGATGCCCAAGTGCTAGACATCACTATAAACTGTCACACTGCAGACATCGTAGCGATATGACTGAAAAATTGTTAAAGCAACATTAAAAATTCAAATCACGCACACACACACACTCACACACATTCTGTCTCTCTCAGTATAGTCACACAATAAAAGTACAGTCTTTTTTTTACTCAGATTTAACAAAGACACTGAATTAACTGGTAATGAGTCACTATGCATTCATGGTTTTAAGTTACAAGAAAGTCATATTTTTTCTAGGTGTCGGTTAACTACTTGCCATTTGCCATGCTGGGATAGAGAAACACTTGAGTTTTCCACAGATTATTTTAGGATGGCATTGCATCATACTTGTTAACATCCAGCCAGGCTTCCTTTCCACTTGCAAGATACCTTGTGTTGTGTTTTTTTAAATTTACCTGATTTAATTTGTGATTGTAGCAGGCAATGCTGCTGTGCTTAAAGTTTGGACTAATTCATTTTGCCAAAGCTTAATACTATGCTATAATGCATAAACTGTGATAAAGGAGGTCTTTTTTATATAATTGAACTGCTCAGGAAGGTTCCCACTCACAGTACCACTATTTGTATCCTGCAAGCATAAACCGTCACCAGTATATTTTATTCAGTTTCAGTTGTTTTTTATGATCATAAGTGGCAATAATCCTTTGCCCAAAACAACTACATATTCAATTGCAGGTCAGTGCTTCTTAACACCACAATAATGCGTAAAAGTCTTTATTTATTGGAACTGAACTACATGCAGTAGAGTGTACAATAACATGATGTTTTCACAAACAGTTGAGTAGATTAAAGGGATTATCTTTTAAACGTGAATTGTCCTTGTATCAGATGGCTGGGTATGGTCAAAGCTAAAAACAATATCAACCCTGTTACATTTTAGCAGTAGACCACATTATCAAATGGACAAGATCTAAATGTACACTGACTGCTAGAAACTGGTTATAGTATTCTTTTTAAGTTTCATCCAGAAAGTTTAGAGGATGCTTGAAAGAACAGTTTAAAACAAGGCCTTGTAAAATAAATTTCTTGTACTTTACATACAAGTCACTATAATTGGTGATTATTATCACCATTGCTTAAATATGTGCCTGTGCCTAACATGTATTCAGATTCTGTTCATAAGCATTGCTGCCACATGTGTCCTATGCTGTGGAAAGAATAAAATGAAGAGTAACTTAATACTGGCATCTTAACTCATTTGATGATTGCTCAGCAATGAAGAACAAAGATTTTACTCCTGAATTTATTTATATTTTTTACAAGACAAGTCAGCTATTCTTTTTCCTTATATATTACTAAACTAATAATAATGTATTAAGGCACTTAAACCTGTATATCATTCTCAAAAGGGCACATTTTTTCAGCTTGCTTTATTAGTGTTATTTTTATTATTATTATTATTATTGCAGTAGCATCACTTTTTAATGGGCTCAATTTATATGGTTTTATAAATGGGGAGTTGTTTTGCCTGTCATAGATTGCATAGGTATTTTAAATTCATGTTTTAACATCTACAAATACCTGAAATAAGGAATAGAAAAGAATAAAACTATGCCAAGCAAACAGTGGTCACTTGAATGCTTAAAACAGTACTACAACATGTGTTAGCACAAATGAAAGACCTGATGAGTTAAATATTTACACTGAGTTTTTGGCCACATGAATAATACAAGTGGATGCCAATTCAGCCACCAACACTAAAGTTTGACCACCACTCGATTTGCACAAATAAAACACTTGTCAAGATCAATCACACTGCTTTCATTTGAGTGCTCAACATCAAAGGAAGCAGCTGCCATCATTGTGAAGCTGCCATTTGAAAGACGGTAGAATCACTCCTTTGTTTGTGCCTGCTTCATGTACAGGCCAACTTAAGCCACTAGATTTTACAGGAAATAAAGTACAAAAGAAAATTAAAATCACACTTCCACGACTGGTATGATAGGCAGGTCATATAGACTATAATGAAAATGATGTTACTGGTGACTATCAGTGCATTGTATTAATGGACCTTGTAACCACATTAATTAAGCCAATTCATGAAGAATGGATAAATGCAGCTCACATGACATTAAATGACAGAACAGACATAATTATCACTGTTTATGAGAAAAGTGGACATGTTTAATTCTGCAATTTGAGATCATTGAGCTGATAACCACTGTGTACCACAAAACTTGACTGACATGATAGCTGATGACCACTGTGTACCACAAGACTTGACTGACATGATAGCTGATAACCACTGTGTACCACAAGACTTGAATGACATGATATTGATACAATGGCTTTGTCTGAAAATCAGTGAAGTGTGAACTTTAACACTCTGCTATAATTAGTGTATGTACATAGTGTCTCATTATCAATACTTGGCTAATTTTTTCTCATGTCTTGAAATTGGTCCCTCACAAATATTTCTGATATTACAGTATTGTTATTCCTAAGACCACTATTCATGATGAAATAAGGTGAACTTCTGAGCATTAGATGCACATTTAAAGTGCATTTATTTGGTTTAGAGTGCAGTTGTTTTGCAGATAAGTAGTGTGCCCCTTTATTTGATTCTTTAAGGAAAACTAGACGTGCACTTATCACTGAATATTGTTATGCCAAAATAGGGATGTATATATGTTGCCGAATATGCAATACATTTCAGCAGATTCGAAAACTTCCATTATTTGCACAAATACAAAACTACCTGTTGATGCAGAATTCAGTTTTTTGGAGATCCTATATTAGTCCAAAAGCGAGATATACCATTCACTTTTCTGTTAGTGGAATTAGTGTCAATGTTCTGTTTTGGAATTAATGTTTTTTTTTTTTCATATCGTGATAGTCACTAAAATCTTCTGTTGAATTTTCTAATACTTTAAATTATTCATGATGATGCTACTTCAATGCAATCTCTACCAATCCCACCCAACCTCTGGGTCAAGTTCACATTTTACAGGATTGCATTGATTGCTTAACACTTAGACCCTATCCTTGTTTATGGATTGAAGGCATACAAGTAATTAGAGTACAAAAAATTACAGGCAATTTGGTATTGTCTTAGGTAACTACTGGAATGAAAAATTGTTGGTTTTTTTTGTGTGCCATTTCAGCTAGGCTATTTGTGTCAAAAAAAATACAGAAACATCCATTACAGGTATATGAGTAAAATAATAATACATGCCAATAGTCTTGTGTTATAATTTGGTCATTTTGCCATTTTCTGCTTGTAACAACTCCTTTCAGGGATGTAAAAAAATCTTACTTAAAAAATAATCCTGTTATTAGGAGCCTTGATTACAGTTTTGACCTACTGGCCTGGCAAACATATTGAAGAAAATGGTCTAAAAATTGGAATCACTTAGATCAAATCTGGGAAGAGTTAGTGTGATCTATCCATGACATTGGCACCAAGGTAAAAATAGTCATAGCAGAGTTAACTGTCTCATGAGTGTGTTAAATTGGTCAGATTTAGTTGTCTGGTAAGCATTTAACTCTGTCATATAAGGAAATATTTTCTTACCAAATTTAGAATGTTGGAGTTATAAAAAAATATTCAAAAATGGTTATACTGCTTGCGCATCAGATGAATAAGAGTGGTAGAAATAGATTTTCTGTGGATTCCTGGAAATTATTTTAGATCAGTAGAGTATCAGAATATTCAAAAGGTTGATGCTGTGCATTCTTCTAATGATACACAAGCACCGTGCTTTTTCTAATAAATGGATGGTGAAATATATGTGATAGGTGGTGTGGGTGGGTTCTTGTATGAATTACAGGACACGCATTGTATTTACCATATTACACTTGTGCTGGTGTATGATGCTGCCTAGTGTAGTGAATTGACATGGGGTGGTTAAATATAATGGCTTTACTTCACACCAGATGAATGGGTAGAGTCTAGTTGGCCAGTGTAAGGATACATTTAGCTTTTTCCCTGCAAGGACTGATTGCAGCTAGTGATTCCTGGTCTTCTCTTAAAACAGCAGAATTTAGTTTTTTTATTTTGGATATGACTCGCATTACCTGGACATTACACTGTGTAGTAGAGAGTAATGCAGTGGATACTTCACATGTACAAGTAGAAAATGGTGAAAATACTCTGTGTTTACTGTAAGTGATTGTGGTGGGGTTGGGGTGCAACTTTTATTTTCAAATTCATAGTAAAACAAAGATTTTTCTAGAGCAGTCTTATTTCACAGGAACTTGGCATGTCAATTGCATACTATTCAGAAATGTTCTTGTGTCAAGACAAGTTCAGTCTTGTGAGATAACAACAAAACTGTTGCTAAGTAATGTAAATTATGCCACTGACTGGCAGTTGTTGCCAGGGTAACTGTACATTCTATATATTCCATTCTGACATAGTTACTTACCTATCATAGGTTTCCTGAAAATTTGCAAAAAATACAAAACAGCAAATGTGGGACATGGCAGACCTTCAAAATCACCACAAGGGTGATGTTCCAGTGTACAAGTAAGTATGAAGCTAGGTAAGACACATAAAATGATGATGTTATCATTACATTTTCTTTCGCAGAATTGTTACGTCCTTAGGTATTTAGTTAACAGTTAAGGTTATTTGTGAAGATTATACATTATTGTGTTATGTTTGATGATATTTTGTAGACATCTGCTTTTTATCTTGCCTGCATTAGGCTGAGAGATACCAAGACACATGTAGCACAAGTGGCATTAGCATGCAAATTTGGGTTTGCTAACCACGGTGTGATCTGTCTAGTGATTGTTTACAAGAGAAAGGTTACCTTATAATGTAGAAACATCTCTATCTTCAGTATAGTCTTGGTCTTTTTTCTTAACATAAATTTAGTACATGTCGTATCCTGCTACCATGACAGTGGTAAGGGCATGTATTGTTTCCCTTGTCCATCCTTTTTTATTATGGTTTGCATTGAAGTTATTTCCCCCACTCATATGTCATCAAAGTTGCATGATCACATTTCAGATATTCTTTTTGTGCAGAGTTCACCTATGCCAGGTCAGACCAAGTACGGTCATTTGTCCATTGTGTATTATGCATCCATCAACAATTGCTATTTTAAGCTTCTCAAAAACCACCCTGCCAGTTCATGTTTTTGGCACAAAGCATCCTGGCTTTGAGGACGTAAAATTTTTATAGAATGGATGCTGCTGTTTAAAAGAAGGGAATACATTTGTTTAAGGATAATCTCATGTCCACAGGGGATGAACTGGCAGTTTCATATCTTATTAAATTTACCCCTAAGTTGTCACAGTAGAGGTAGGTGCTGATGGTTGTCAGTAATTATTATGTAGTATTTACACTGTAGGATACAGCAACACAAGACTGTTATTGATTTATGACTCGGTTCTGTCTGCACATTTTTTGCTAATGCTGGTCTATGGAATTGATTAATTTGCTCCATCACTGTCGTCTGGTGGTTCACTACTTTGCGATTATGGATATCAGCAATTGAAAGACAATCTCAGCGGAGTAGTGCAGCTATCACTGATGTGTGGTGTTTGTTTATAATTGCTTAGAGAGGAATCTGCAGTTTCTGACAGTCTCAGTATAGGAGGGTAGCTAAACTATCACTAATATATGGTGTTTGTTTATTCCTTGCTTAGAGAGGTATCTGCAATTTCAGTATAGGAGGGCAGCTAAAATATCACTAATGTATGGTTTTTGTTCACTCTTTTGCCCAGGGGTTATTGGCATTTCAGAATGGAAAATAAAAAAAATGGATATGATGAGTTAAAAGGAGGGGAAGATTTTAAACTCCATCTACAAGTTTTCACAGTATCTGTAGTTTAAAAAGATTTTCTTTTGCCAGAGTAAATTGCCAATGAGTTGCCAAGTATGTTACTATCCTTAGGATTTAGGTGCCACTGCTGCGAGTATGGATATTTTAGATAAAAGATTCCTGACTACTTTCGTCTCAGTTCTCTGTATGATTACCATTATGCCAGGTTTACTGGGGCAAAATAAATAAAGAGAATAACTCTAGGTATTGTGCACAGGGTACAATGATACCTCACCTCAGTGCTGTTGAAAGGGGACATAAATGTGTGCAGTGTTGTAGGTGAGGATACATTATACTAAGTATTCTACAGACCAGTGGTTCTCAATCTATTTACCATAGTAAGTCATGCTTGCTGCTCTTTATGTGGCCCACACCTACACAACATGTCACATTTAAAAATGTTTTGTATGTTTTTTTTGACAGTATCATAGTAATGTAATACAAATCAATGTACTGTTATAATTCCAACTTTTATGAATTTACCATGTTTTGTACAATTTGATTGTATGTAAATGGTCATGTGATGCTGATCTGGAATTTTTTGGCACATCAATAAATTCTGCAGACCACATTTGGTTTCCTTTTCCAGGTCATTTGATGTGAAGTGTTAATAATATCAACCCCTTAAACCCTAATAATAACAACAAGCCCCAGCCCACCAGCTCCTGTGATTTCCAATAAAAATTTACAAACCCGATTCAAAGGTAAAACTGTGTAATTGCACAGACCTTCCTGGACTCCAACACTTACCCCTTTTGCCAAAGAAGGCATATGGCAGGCTATGAAAGCCAGTCTTTGGAAATTACTGCATTTTACTTCAACATGTTCCAGCAGCTGTTATAAAAGGTCAGGGTCATATGTCAAGCAAGTGATCTCACTAGAAATGGACATGGTTTTGCTTTTGAACAGTAGAAATGCTTAGAAAGTAACAACAAATGCTGTAAACAGCATGCTATTAGAAGAAAGGAATAGCCTGGTTTAAACAGCATCAGCCATTTTTTATATATTTAAATAATGATCATAACATATCACTGGCATGACCTGCTGCGACACTACCTTATATTACTGTATAAAGAATAAACGACTCTTGGCTAGCGAAGATCATGCTGTGTATTCTGTTGCAGTTTAGAGGCTAATGAAAGAAAACTTCGATCCACATAAAAGTGAATGTTTTACTGACAGAATCTGCTGATCTTTTAACAGAATGGAAGTACATTGGAATTATAAGGATTAAATGATCCTGGTTGGGTATTTAAGTCCTTCAGAATTTATTTGCTTTATGAGTGATTAGTTAAAATGTACACATTGATAAATACCCAACCATGATCATTTAATCATATAATAACTCATTTCTACACAGTTAAATGTCTACCAAGCATATTTTAAATGTTTGATACTTCTGTTTTCAACAAGTAAGATGGACCTGCTTAATGTGTTATTTGGGCCACATCATTCAGTTTTAGGTTGAAAACCACTGATAGAGATAGTATTACAACGATATAACATCTATTACCACATATACCTTTTGAAAGGGACTGTTATTTTGAGACACCTTATACTCTGCTATTTTAATACATATATTCACTTTTACATAAGGTGATCCAGTGGCCTATTGGTTAGAGCGTCCACATTGGATGCGGAAGTTTGCGGGTTTAGAGCCCGGCTGAGTCATACCAAAGACTTATAAAAAATGGCACTAACAGCTGCCTCACTAGGTAGGATAATGTGACTGGGTGGGACATGATGCTACATGTCTGTGGCATGATGCCCCAGTGCTAGACATCACTCTAAACTGCCACACTGCAGATATCATAGCAATATGACTGAATAATTATTAAAGCTACATTAAAAATCCAAGTCACATACACATACGGTAATAGGATCCATGGCTTTACATACCTTATGAAAGATCTAGTGTTATACTGAGACACCATGCCATGAGGGAACACTGTATTAAGGAATACTGGGAAGGACTTGAACCTGATCTGTATGGTTTGAATTCTTAGCAGGTGTTCCAGTAACCATTTAATGGTGAATGGGAGTTCATTATAATTTGCCAAAAGGAAAATGACAAACAGTTATCGACAAAGCAAATTATTCATTAGAATTGAAACACTTGTTCTCATATTGCTTTTTTGTGGCAAATATGCAAGTATAACTCGTATCACAAAGTCACATTCTTCAAGGCAGCTTTTAACTTGACAAATCTTGCAAGAATTGATGTGTAAAGAATGGATTATACTGGGACTCTTGTTCCCTCACCATTTTATTATGGTGTGGGATTCAAATTAGGTTGAAATTAGGAAACTCTTATTATCATGCCCAACACAAAATGAAGGTCATATCAACATGGGGTTTTTGCTTCAGATGTTGACACCTGGATTGAATTGATGGTTGTATCAGCGTGGGATTTTCACTAATGGCCTTATGATGTCTGGTATGTTAGAAATCAGAATGATGGCAATTTGACATACAATTTAGCCAACACAACAGCCATCTTGAAAATTTTGTTTACTGCTCTGCCTGAACATAAAGTCATTTCATTATTGAATTTCACCAGAAGACTTCATATGATGTCTAGTTAGTACTAAACGAACATGGGGCTGATCTGACATCGAGTATGGCAACCATCTTGAACATCTTATCATTGCTACTCCTATTTGGAAAGTATTATTGATGTATGGTTTTCATGATTGGTCCTGAATTAAATTTGCACCAATTTGACTCCAGATATTGAACATCTTGAAATCTTGTCACTAATTTTTCTGAATGGGTGTCTTTTCAGTATTTGGTTTTCACCAAAATATTTCTAATTGTGTTCAGTTTGTCCTAGATGTAAATGTTGCCCATCTTAAATCCAATATGGCTGCCACAGTGGCCAGTTTTGGAAATCTTGTCACTAAAGAATATCACAGATATTATCCAGCACTCTGGAATTTCAAAAGAAGTATTGGTCTTTTTTTCTCTCAGAGAAACACTTAGCTGGTTTGCTTCTTTAAAAGTCTTCATTTCTAGTCCTAAAGCATCATAAAACTTTTATCTCAATTAAAGAATGTGTTTTAATTGACTTTTCCCAATCAGAAATGATGTTTGGGAAAGGGACTGAAACAAAATCTTACTTGTGTCATGTCAGTATCCAATGTTGCTTCTAGAATTCAGATAAGCTAAAGACATACGAATGATAGAACGTTTACTCAAAGGGCACACAGCGGTTAAGATGCATGGAACATGGAGTCAAAATTTGTAGGAAGCCTGTGATCACATGATCTAAGTTCAACATGGTATCAAAGTAGAAATGGTGTATATAATTTCAGAGGTTGCAGAGATGTGACTATATTCTTTTCTGGGGAAAAATAGTAATACAGTTGAACCTGTCCTAATGATCACCTATGTTCAGTGGTCACAATGGTCATTCTAATTACCCCATTGTCTTCCATGGTCAAAGCATGGTATTTGCTATTTTAAAAAAATGGATTTTAAAAGGTGAACCTGTGCACAGTGGCCAGTTTTGCCATTGCTTATGAGTGACTATTATTGACAGGTTTGACTGTACAGGCCTGTTTAAATAGAAAACTTGGACCACGATAACAATTTTTATCAAACTCCCATTGTCAAAGTTATGATATTGCATGCTTTACTGAGCTATTTATCGTGATATCAAATCATTCTTTGGTTATACACTACCTAGTTAAATAAAAATATATGTATGGTTAAATAATTTAAATAGATGGTGAAATATATGCGATGGGTGGGTGGGTTCTTGTATGAATTACAGATCTGATCAAATCCCTGGCTCAGATTTTGTCAAGCTTATGACTTTGGACCCTTTATTACCGTCACAATCATGAATATCATGGGATACACGATTTGAAATTTTGGAATGCACTATGTTAACGCATATGTTTTTTTTTCTTCTGTATTAGTTAAAGTACTTTAATGGCATTAGCACTGGTACTTGTGTTTATTTCCAGAGGATCAAAGAGCGGGAGAGGAGCTCCGAATCAGACTCATCAGATTCGTCAAGGTCATCATCACCTTCAAGTTCAAGGTCACAATCTCCAGAAATGTTTGAAGAAACAGTAGAAGCAGCACCAGCTTCTGAGGAAGTCCAAGAAGAACCACCTCAGTCCCAGTCTGATGAGAAACAGAACTCCCCAGCTGAGAAACAGTTATCCCCAGCAGAGAAACAGAAATCCCCAAATGAGAAACAGAAATCCCCAGCTGAGAAACAGAAATCCCCAGCTGAGAAACAGAAATCCCCGGTTGCTGCATCAAGGTCAAGATCACCTGAAAGGAAAAAGCGCAGAAAGAGGTCAAGATCACAGAGAAGGTCAAGGTCAAGAAATAAAAAGAAATCATCAAGGAAAAGGTCAAAATCTAGGGAGAAGGTAAGATATACTTTATGCAGATATACTGAAATAAAAAATATGATAACATCTTTGAAATTTTCTTTTCCTGCCACATCTGTAGTGGAAGAATATTCTGTTAGCTATGTTGATTTACCTGTCCCATCCCTTTATATCTGACCTGATCCTGTTTTGTTCCATGACATCCATCACACATTTTGTTTTCACATAATTTTTGATGGACTTAATGGATTTTAATTAAAGTTAGTATGATGCTATTACATTACTAAGAACACAGGGAAGTTATGATTTCTACAGTTTTTAGTCCAAGCGTATGGCTCCTTTTGCATTTAAAATTTGGCTTTTCAGTTTATCTTGTGCTGAAGAATTTTTTAAAGACTTTACATGAAGAAAACCTAGGTCATTTTTTATTTGTTTCATCCAGCAAAATTTATCTTATGGTCCCTGTCTGACTTTAAACTTTGTACTTTAATTGCATCATATTCCAGGTGGCATCTTGTGCATGTGGAAATATCTCAAGATTACATAGTATATGCATCGTATTTGTGATTTCTAGTTAGCTTGACTGGTCATAGACTTGAAGATCTTATGGGATGGACAGTCATTTGCCATACATCTGTTAGAACAAGTTTATTATCACTGTCTATGGGTATCCAGGTACTCAGGTACCCATCCATTGATAACCCCCCGTAATAAAATGAGCCAATGGGTATGCATTTAATTCATGTAGAAAAGAAAACGTTTCCAAGTTCAGATCAACAATTATGTCTGGCAACATCAGGAGCAAGACACAGAATAGCATGTACAGCTCATGGTTCTGTCATGTGGCTATTGACTACTGTGCATTTATTTATCATAGACCTCCAACTACTTCTTTCCAATACCGCTCCAGTTGCTGAGTGGTTGAAGCATCCACATCGGATGCATGAGGTCGTGGGTTCAGTCCCTGACCATGTCATACCAAAGACTTACAAAAGTGGTACTAACAGTTTCCTTGGTTGGCAATCAGCATTTTAAGAGGTTAGTGTTAGGACTGGTCAGCCAGGTGTCAGGATAATGTGACTGGGTCTGATATCATGTTACATTTCTGCGGCATGATGCCCCAGTGCTAGACATCACTATAAACTGTCACACTGCAGACATTGTTGCAATATGACTGAAACATTGTTAAAGCTACATTAAAAATCCAAATCACACACAAATACACACACACACTTCTTTCCCATTTATAGTAACTAACTGTACATGACATTTCCAAGAAAACAGATGAGTTTCTTCAATTTGAAACCATGTGTCACAGATTCATTATATTTTGATGCACGCTTAGGTAGCTGACCAGTCTGTATTAAAAAAAAACATGGTGCTAATGTTAACTGAAATAGGCTTTAACGATGTGGTTAGTATATATTATATGACTGAAAAATATTCAAGTAGAGGCATTTCATTAAACTTAGGAATATGTTGCATCAGGAAAAGGACAAATCAATAGCTCTTTGCAAATTTTGAAAGAACAATTCAAGTGTGATGTAATTCAGCATTCAGATTGGAACACACCATCATGCTCATTGCAGAATTTGTAAACTTGACTATACAACCATTCATTGAAAGTTAAACATGTTGACTAGTTAATGTGAGTTTTTTATGTGAAAACTGCAGATCCAGGTAAGTAGCAGATATACGTTCTTCATAGTTTCCTGTAACTATGGCATGTAATATATAGATTACTATTTTTATATTCGGAGTACACGTTTTACCACATATTAGTAATAAGGACGCTTATACCTATCTGGGGTTTATTTATGAACCTACAACAATGAAGTGCAGGTTCTTGTTTAATACGATTTCCCATTGATCGGGTACCTAGGTAACCGATCATTAGGATTGATGGGTACCTGTTAGACATAAAAATTTTGTCAGCCCTAAACATCACTACTGCTACTAAACTAGTAGGAAGATCAAGAAAAAGCTTCACACACACATTCATCCAGTGATATAGTTTATCCTAAATGAAAATGGTGAGATATCCAATATATTGTTGTTGCTATTTAGTGATGATTTCTTGTTATGTCTGTTGGTCTTAAATGAAAATGGTGCCAGTCTGACTTCCAATATGGCCACAACAGTGACTGTCTTGAAAATTGTGTCATTGCTTCCAAAAATGGAAAGTCATATTAACTTTGTTTTAACACCAGAAGATTTTCTGCGATGTTGGTCCTATATATGCAGTCTTGTTGGCCCTAAATAAAAAATATGCAAACCTGACATAATTTTAAATTTATGGTATTGGTGAAGAATATCAGAATTGGCTTCAACACTCATTGGTTAAAAGTACGAAATCGCCTTATCTTAATTTTCTGGTAATTTTTTTCGCCCAGTAGATCATCAGTCTCTGAATGTGAGAAAAATGTGTATTTATGATGGATAGGAAAATTTCATCCTCACCTTCACGTTCATAATTCATTGTAAGGACCTCTGCCCACATTAATGACTCATTAAATGGAGTTGCCCTTTCCACCAATAAATATGAAAGATTCTCCATATTATAAATAAGCTTGGCCCCTTTTCCAGTTCAGTTATGGTTCTGTTAACTAAGTAACTCATCCCTCTAAATATTTTTAAATCTTTATACTTGTGAAAATTTTGATTCACAGTAACTGGAGACAGTGTTTGCAAAATCAGTGTTGAAAACATGAGTGTACATGAAAGACCTGTCACAGTCGTACTAGTTAACATTGACAAATATTGGATCAGAAATAACAATTCAAACACCTTTTGATTCCAGCATCGCTCATCGAAGAAGCACAAAAGGAGTCATTCTCAATCACGTGACAAAAAACGACATTCATCACACAGTCGACACAAAGATAGAAGAGGAAGTAGAGAGAGAAAAAGATCCAAAAGTCGTGACAGAAAAGATAATAGTAGTAGCAAAGTTCATAGAAGTCGGAGTAAGGAACGGAAGAGTAGCCACAGTGAAGATCTGAAACACAGTCAGAATAAAGTTTCCAAAGAAAGGGACAGTAAGGATAGAGGACAGATTGGAAGCAAAGACATGAAAAGAAGCCACAGTAAAGAAAGAAAAAAGAGTCGTAGTCCCGAAAGAAAACACAAACGCAGCAGAAGTCGAGAGAGGAAAAGCCAGAGGAGTCTGAGTAAGGACAGGAGAAGTCACAGTCGAGAGAGACGCAGTAGAAGCCGAAGCAGAGGTAGACAGAGAAGCTCCCGGAGCAGGAGTAGGAGCAGGAGCAGGAGTCCAAACAAACCTTTGACTTTCAAGGAGAAAATGAGACAGCAGTTGCTGAAAGTTGGAAGAATGTTGGGAGATAGCAGCACAGAAAACACAACAGCAGGTATAGTTTGTCAAACTGCAACATAAACTTAGTGTCACCAATAATCATAGCGAGACAAAAGTACACTTTTTGTTTTGAGTTTTTGAAAGTTGGATGGTAGATGGGAATACATCAGAACAGTGAAACAGGTGAAATGTTTTTTTTTTTATACAATCAGAATATCTTATGAACAACATCCATAGAATAGGCCTGGTGTGTCCTCCAGACTGTTGTGAAAGGCAATTAATGGCGACATTGGCCACGATAGCTCTCTGGTTAGCATGCCAGGCTTGCAGTTCAAAGGGATTATGTTTAGGTCCTACAGCTGAATTAACCTAAATCTTAAGTCATGGTGTGTGCTTGGGCAAAGCACTTTACTCCAGTAGCATTGGTACCAAATAACCCACTTGTCTTGTGCTGTAAAGTAACAAATGAAACCATTTTAATAATCAGGTATTATTGTGTGAAAATGAAATAGTTCTTAATAGTCAACTAATGCTAAGAGAGGTTACTTCAGTATCTATGATACTAATGTTGCCATCTAATGGTATCACTTATCATTCCATTGTAAAATTAGGGAGCCTCAGTAGGGCATCAGACTACTACAACCCAAGAGTCCCAGGTTCAGTACCCATCTTGGAGGGCAGCCTTTGTGTGTCCTTGGAAATGCATAGCTGCCAACCTTTCAGGCTCACAATTAGTGAAAATAGGGATAAAAAGTCATGAATTTGGACATGAATTAGTGAAAAATACCATGACAATAACTCCATCCAGTCTGACCGTCAGTACTACACTATATCAAGATCTCAATATAAAACTAACACTACATATATGCAGAAATATATCTGCATTTCTATTTATTATGGTATTCATAAACTTCACTTGTTCTTGTGGTTATTTATCAAGACGTGATACTGTGGCAGACTTGAACTTCAACTGCTTGATCGTAAATTAGTTTTCTAAACAGTTCAGACTTACTGCCTGCAGCTAAGGATGCCCTAAAGTCTTATTTTTCCTCACTAGAGAAAATACTCTTTGGCTGTCACTGATGCTGTGAGGAATGCACAGGAGCTGCAGCACTTTTGGTTCTTCCACAGAAAAATTTGGAAGCGATTTTCAAGTCCAGGAACATTTGTCAGAACAAATGTTTAGCATGATCTCCAGCTGATAAAGGTAGATTGTGTTCAACTCACAAATAAGGCTTGAGCATTGGTAGCTTGCAGGTCTTCCGCCAATGGCTTAAAATAGTCCAGAGCTGAAATCTGCGAATTCTTAATTTTCCCAACTTTTACGTGTTTTTTGCAACCGATGTGCTTCCTCACATCGTCTCTGCGACCATGCGCAATACTACAATTTGTGGCACACTGTGTGCCAAAAGCATGATGTATATCAATGTTTGATGGCAGAATGCACAGCCAATTTTTGATATATTCCAAATTAAACTTCACTTTTTGAGCAATACATTTCTTTTTCCTTGGTGGTGAAGACATTTTCAAGATCTTACATGCGATGCTGAACAGTAACTCAAATCAGTGTTGGTGACACATGCGCAGAGCAAAATTCCAGTTAGGTCCCAGTTTCTCTCAAAAGAATTTGTAAAACTACTCTTATACATATAGATTAAAATAGGCTAAAATGCTTGCTACCGGGCCAGCTGTATTAATCGGCTGTAGTTCTACTATTATCGCGACCAGTAGTACCGGACCGTTTCGGCAACTGGCGATTATCATGACTAGTGCTTATCGGGAAATCTGTTATTTTATTAAAGATTTAAAATAATTGAGAATTGGAGAATTTGTGAATTTTTGGCTTGCGGCATTAATCCGTGAATCACTGATAAAGTTGTGAAATTCACGCCAAATTCATGAGGGTTGGCAGCTATGGAAATGCACTTTGCTGCCATTTCCCTCCCAAGGTATAGTCATTAATTGTTCAGAGTGCTGTGAAACCATCCAGCCTTGTTATTCATGTTTTTTTTTAGGAAGCTTTATATGGGTGGACAGTTTATCAATTTTTTTTATCAATAGTGAACTTGTATTTACTGTTACAGAGACAAAGGAACCCCCCAGTGCTATGGCCTTGAATACGAAGGCATTGTTTGAGGCAGCCAAGTCTTCTGTGACAACAGGGGTCACACCACAGATGGCGCTGTTGCAGACCATGGCAGCTATGCATCAAAAGGTACTGATATATAGTTTGCGTTGACATACGCTGAAATTTTGTTTGGAATAATTTATTGAAATTTAGAGTATGATTATGTTGCTTCCTTGTGCCAGTGCAAATTATGGGAATGTCAATTCCATATCCCAGCTATCCCATACAGCTCAAAGTCATGTTGAACAGGTTAATTTCCATGTATGAAGCTCATATATGGCAAAGTGGAAAGAACAGATATGCACATTTCATGGCAATTCTTGCCACATCATATGTGCCATGCCAGCATGTCCAAAGATTGGAAATATCAACCCTGAGATTGGAGATAATTAAAATATTTATAAGAATTCACTTTGATCAGAATCTTTGAATGCGACAGATTCATTACCTGATTATACATTTATTACCATATTTTGACATAGGTAGAGGCTAGCTTCTATGATGTCCGTGAGATTATTTGTTAAATTTTATCAGTTTTAGAAAGATAAAAATTGCAGTTGTTGAGTGGGAAAAGTGTGCGATTTGGATTTTTAATGTTTTTAACAATGTTTCAATCATGTTGCTATGGCATCCACAGTGTGGCATCTTATAGAGATGTGTAGTACTGGGTCATCGTGCCACATACATGTAGCGTGATGTCCCATCCAGTCATATTATCCTGACACCAGGCCAACAAGTCCTAACACTAGTGGAAAGAAGTAGAATTTGCACAAATGGTCCTTGGTTTAAATATTGGCCTTCATGTGTGTGTGTGCATATATATATTTTGCATTGTCTTTATGATTGGCATTAACTGTTACCGAGAAGATTTACTTAAGCATTGTTGCCCTTAGTCCATTTTTTCTGTGGAGGGTGCTGGTTTCCAGACAGTTTAAGAGCATTAATGTTTGCACTGCATTGGAAAAATAAGGACTAAACAATATCAAGTTGATGCCCAAACTACACATGTAGAATATTATATACACTGTATTAAGGCTTGGAGATTAAAGACATGGAATTTCCCAAATACGGTGGGTACCATCATAGAAGGGTAGAGTGACCATTCTGCTAGAACAGGCATGTGGTAACGCGATATTTCATGTCACTAGTACAGAAAAACAATGGCCACCAAGTAGGCTACTTGGATTCCAGTACTACATAGGTTTTCACATATATTTGCCTTAAAATTTTGACATGTTTGTAGTCCCTGATTTGACATTAACTGATCAGAATTTAGAATAAAGGGTTAGTTCATGTACGAGAGGGTTCTGTGATCTTGGGCAGAGGTCTTCAAACGATCTGGAAAAGTTTCATAGTGCAGGCGTTATCACACATTTACTGACTTTAAAGTTGGAGCTGTGAAGCAGAAATGCCTGTTGCAAGAAGTTGACACAATTGAATAATTCTGACTAGATACGCAGGATAGCTGTTTAACTTGAGAGACCTATTTGGAATTGAACTGTACTTACGAGATATTGAGTGACTAAATTTATTCTTTCTTTCAGGCTCAAGAAATGACTGGGATAGCAGTACCAAAATACTATAACCCTGCAGCTGTTAACCCATTGAAATATGCTGAACAAGTTCAGAAAAGGAAACTACTGTGGTCAAAAACTAAGGATCACAAGGAGGTAAAATCTTGGCAATTTGTTCTAGAGCCTACATTAGTGGTATGCAAGACATAGCACTTTTCTGCCTGAATTGGTACGCATTGCTAGTTGATAGTTGCACTTAGTTTTTCATTTGTATATTAGTAATGAACTGCTTGATAGATAATCATTTTTGGGAGGAATCATTTTGAAGCTAAGACAGTTCATTCTGTGACATGATTGCTTTTCCCTTTCACCTTGGGATCAAAGTTACTGTCATTGATCATTATTTAGGAAGGTTTTGAGTTTTTTAAGTTGCTTTTATTTTCTGAATTCCTCTAGATTATTATCACTTGTTATTATGGTAAACAGTTGATTCCTTTATGTGCTTGCTCACCCCTATGACACTGAGCTGATATCACAGAAAATTTTTTCATGATCTTATATTTCATAAGCCATTTCACTTTTTAGAACTGATCTTTTTACTAGCATGGCAGCTGGAATTGTGCTGACTTGCCAGTGAAGCCATTTCACTTTTTGGAACTGATCTTTTTGCTAGCACAACAGCTGGAATTGTGCTTGCTAGTGCAACCTAATCATACAGTACATTTACTAAACCCATTGATAGATATCAGGGATAAGAGTGACACAAGTCATTCTGTGACGTTACAGGTAAGGAAGAACAGTATCAATTTTGAGGTCCATGTCACCTTACTCTTGTTGCATTTAGCTTCAGTCTTTTGGACACTGTTATGCTTATAATCATGAAATTTGGTGATGAGATGAATTTCTTGAGAACTAAGCAAGGCTGTTATGACCCGTATTTCATGCTTCACTCTGGGTTCATTTAGCATAAGTTCATTTCTCAAGCACTCTTCAAGCTATAATTTCGAAGTGATTGTATGTATTTCTATTACATCACATTTAGTACAAAATATCACTGAACTACATCTTGCTATTTAAATTGCTTTGGTCAAGTTGTTGAGTCCACATGGTGACCAGATAAGTTCATTGCACCCTGTATGTATCCACTGCTCCATTGGCTTAAGTGGTTAGAGCATCTGCCTTGGATGCAGAAGTTGTGGGTTCAAACCCCAGCTGAGTAATACCAAAAGTCTAGCAGCTGCTTTGCTTAGCGCTCTGCATTAAGAGGTTAGTGTTAGGACTGGTCAGCCTGGTGTCAGGATAATGTGACTGTGTGGAACATGATGCCGCATTGCTAGTCTTCACTATAAACTGTCAAACTGCAGACACGTTAGCGATATGACTGAAATTTTTTTAAAGCTATATTAAGAATCCAAATCACATGGACACACACCATGCTGTTGTCTCTTGAATCTTAAAACTTAATGAGGAAATGCATCTTAATGAGTACTTAACTCTCATCACAGAATTGGACTACTGTGACCTATGTTTTACACTTCACTAAAAAATTTGATTCAAGTTGATTTCTTTAGCACTGTTTAGTCTCTAGTCTGGAACCATTAAACTCTTTGATTTTATGCATCTCGATTAGTATCACACTCATAAATGAAGGAAAGGTCTCTGTGACCTGCATACATTGTTTGCTGGCTGATTAGGTGTTTTGCATTTAGCACATAAACACAAGTTGCTAGCTCAACTGTTCATAGACCCGAGTGGCCAAGTGGTCTAAAGCACTGTCCGTAACGGATCACTGCCATCTAACCTCTGTCTGCGTGGCTTCAGTCTCGGATTCTGCCAATGTGGGTATGTGAGAAAGCTTGCCAGTAGCTTCTCGAGGGTCCGTGGTTCTTTCTGGGGCTTTCCTGGATTCTTTCTCCACCATTAATACTGGCTGCCATGTATAGCCTATCGTGTGCTGAAAAATGGCGTTAAACACTACAACAACAACATAGACCTGAAGAGCTTATGGTATTGCCTGTTGTCTGGCATCTATCCATTTGTACAAGTTTCTTGTCACTATTCCTCCTGAACTACGTGTAGATTTGTAATGAAATCATATTTACATGTTTTTCCCAAGGTCTGGCTGGTCATAATTGGAATTTGGTTTTCACAGAACTCTCATGATTCAAGACTGTCTATATAGTGCCAATTAAAACTTCAGCTCAGAAAAATTAAAGATGGAAAAGAGTCTTTAAAAAACACACTTTTAGGTCAGCATTTCACTGTTTAGTTTTTACGCTTAATAAATAAAGCTTACAGTGGCTCCTAGAAACAGCAAGAAGTTTCACAAGGTGAGCTTTGTAATCGGTTTTTACATTGGTTTTTTATTATTATTTTGCTCCAGATTATTAACTTGCTTTCCTTAATCCATGCTGGGAAGTTTCAGAATACCTTGTGTTGTATCCAGTTTCAGTTAAAGTAATGATTGTTAAATAAATAAATAGTTATTTTCCATGTGAGGTGTTGGATTAAAATTTAACCTCAAAACACCATGTTTTATATACACGTGTGCATTAGGGCTGTTAAGTAAAACATACATGGGACCCAGGGAAGGCACTTTTAGTATACAATAGTCACCCATAGTTGCATTTAGAAATTTGTATTATTTTCATATTCAAGTCTTTGGGTAATCTGAGTACCCTGGCATATATTTTCTTTTAAAGTGCTTTCCCTGGGTAACATGTATGTTTAAATAGAAAAGCCCTTGTTACTTAAACAAAATTGTAAGACTATAATTAATCAATTATAAAGAGATAAATTCAGCTATTTTTGATAAAAATAACTCCAGAGTTATACTAGATCATGTGAATTTCAAGCAGAGTGTAAACAAGTAGCGTATGAGCTTGCAATGCACAACTGAGTAAGGTAGATAACCACTGTTTCAAAAGTTCAAATGCAAATATCTAATTTATGATCAAAATGTATGAAATGATTGAACTACATATATAAATGAGCTGCAGTATGATTTATTTATGAATGGAAATGGGAAAATGAGGTTAGATCTTAATAAAATAATACTGATTTTTATATGTTAAAATAGGAATATGTTGTTTTGTGGGGGTTTTTTTACCCAAGGGAGGTAACTGTAACACTTAGCACACTGTTTGCAGTCTGCATAGCCAAAAATAGCATCTAAGAGATTCTTGTGTTCTGTTCTGTCCCAGATGATAAGGTTTATGAAGTAATATATTCATTACACGTTTGGTTACCAGAATATACCAAATGTCAAATGCGTAACTTTGATATTTAATATTTAATTAAATAAGTGGACTTTCAATGGTTTGTCATTTACTAGATCTGTTTTCTTGTAAAAGTTGTAATATGCTTGTTTCTCTAGTAATCTTCTGCATATTAAAATCAATGTTTTCATTAGGAAAAAGAGGCACAGTGGCAGTCCACGGCCTTTGCATTGGACAATGATGGGAAAATGGCCAATAAATTTCGCAAGTTGATGGGCATGAAAGAGAATGAAGAAGGAAGGGTTGCTGAGAAAGATGAGAAAATGACTGATGAACAGAAGAAAAAGCAGGATGAATTGTTTTCACGTCTGGACAAAGAATATGAGTTTGCCCGAATGGCCACACATACACACAGGGGCATTGGACTTGGGTTTCAATCACAGTCACAAACTTTTCCGCCTAACACAATCAAGTGAAATGCATAATTCAAAATTTATATTTTTATGCTGTTTGGTTTTTTTAAGTTCCCTAGCTAAAGAACTAGAAACCTTTATTCATTTCTGAACTTGAACTGTCCACTACAGTTGTTCAATAAGAGTATCTTTTTCAGTCATGCTCCAGTATAATGAAGAAGGCATAGCTTAACTTTTGTATTCAGAAATGTACATATGTTTATGCTTTTATTCATAGAAGAGTATTACTTATGCTCAAGTTAAATGCCTGTTATGAATGGACCTGTATGGTCTCGACAAGTAATACGATTCCTGGTGGTTCACATATTGCAGGACCAATTGATAGAACTGGGTTTGATTTGTACAGATGCTTTTGAAATGTACATATTGTATATATATATATGTATATACGGTAAATGTTATTTCAAGAACAGAATAAAATTTCCCATGATTGAAATGGTATCAAATGTATTGTTCTAATGATTATAAACTAACACATGATTTTGACATGGTCTGTAATGCACATGACTGTTGTTGTAGCATGTATTCATGTATGTCTTTCAAATTTAGTGTAAGAGATTTATTGGTACATTTTATACTTTTATGTTAAGGAAACCGTTCTTATTGTCAGAAGTGTTTAAGTCACATTGAGAGGGGAGAGAGAGAAAGAAAGAAAGTACAATAATCATTCACTGTCAAAGTCAAATAGCACTAAGCAATATGAATAAGAAATAATTAAAATAGAAATAATTTCTAAACATTCTTTGTACTTAATGTGTTTTAATTGCTGCTGTATGGCCAAGCATGTTATATTACACGTGTGTCTTATTAATTTTTTTTCTCCACACAAAAGCTGAAATTTGTCTATCATTTACAGTTACCAGGTGCTGTTCATGGCTTGCTCTTGGCTTAAAGAACCCTGTCAGTTTTGGGATAAAAATGTCTGAGATTTAGGTCACTGTGACTGAAGAAGAACAATGGTCCTCACATAACTCAAGTTTTCTACTACCTACACTTACCAAACTTTGTTAATGGGATAAGGAAGAACCCATTTGATTTCAGAACCAAATGGTCAGGGTCACTGAAAGAAGAATGGTTTCTGCACAATAATTTGAATTCTCCATCATCTACACTTAACATTGTGGATGGCTTGTACTTGGTGATTTGGGAGTCAGATGCCAAGGTGACTGATTGAAAGAATAAAATTGGTTTTCACACAATAACATTAGTTTACACTTAAGTTCTGGACCAAATTTTGTGGATGACTTGTACATGTTAGAATGCTCTAAATTCTGGGGTGAAATTTGAAAGGCCAAGGCGACTGACTGAAAGCAGAAAAATGGGTTCTACACAATAACATTGGTTCTCCATCAAAGACCTAGTTCAAACATTGTGGCTTGCTTTTACTTGAAGTTTGACCGCTCCAGTGGCCTAGTGGTTAGAGCATCCGCCTCAGATGCGGGAGGTCGTGAGTTCGATCCCAGTCTGAGTCATACCAAAGACTTATAAAAATGGTACTAATAGTTGCCTTGCTTGGCATCCAGCATTAAAATGTTAGTGTTAGGACTGGTCAGCCTGGTGTCAGGATAAAGTGACTGGGTGGGACATCATGCTACGTGTCTGCAGCATGATGCCCCAGTGCTAGACATCACTGTAAACTGCCACATTGCAGATATTGTAGCGATATGACTGAAAAATTGTTAAAGCTATGTTAAAAATCCAAATCACACACAAACACACACATACATGAAATATGGATGTCTGTTGGTTTGGAGGGTCAAAAGGACAAGTTAGGGTCCCTGTCAGTTAATGAAAAAGTTGATTTTGCACAAATGTTTCAGCACTCTCAATAGAGGAGTGTTAAACATGGGGTGTACATATATCATGCCACTTGTTATTTTCCATGATTTGGGGGGAAATTCACTTTCTATTACTCGTAGATTGGAAACCACTAAACCTTTGTGCATACTTTTGCTATGGATTGGACCTGGGACTGATGTTGCACAGAGAAAATGGCATGTGTGTTATGAAGGCTTTATTATGTGCTCAGCCTAAATGTCGATCTATGTTTTATTCTCATTTAAAAGAAGTATAAATTGGTTGTGTTAACTACTGTGTGGGTGTCAGCATCAGCACATATCAAAATCTATACAGATGTACAGCCTCACTGCATCTCATTCTGTTTTCATAGATACTTGGCATCAGTCTGGATGGGTCTCATAATGTCTGCCCACTGGGAAAGGGCCAACTATGTTCCTGTATCATTTGTTCTATGTTCTTGGTGAAGTTTTGTTCTGTGCTCAAATTTTTTATACGTTGTATACATACTGTTGTACTTGGAATCATGAGACTTGGTAAGTGGGTGCATCTTGACGAGTACCACACTCTTGTCACAAAAGTAAGTTGTAAGCCACATTTCACACTTCTGTGACTTTGGTTACATTTTCTTTGTAAAGTTAATTTTTCAAGCTGTGTTTACGAGTCAGACTAGAAGAGTGTATGAATCAAAAGAAGTTAACTGTGACCTATATTTCACATTTTACTGACTTGGATTAAGTGTTTGCATTTAGCTTGTAAGTACAAAGGTTTATTGCACCCTTTGCCTAGTGGTTAGATCGTCCGTCTCGGATGCAGGAGGTCATTGGTTAGATCCCTGGCCGAGCCATACCAAAAACTTATAAAAATGGTACTAACAGCTGCCTCACTTGGCACTCAGCATTAAGAGGTTAGTGTTAGGACTGGGTGGGACATGCTACATATCTGTGGCATTATGCCCCAGTGCTAGACGTCACTATAAACTGCCACAATGAAGACATCTTAGCGATATGACTGAAAAATTGTTAAAGCTACGTTAAAAATCCAAATCACACACACCCTTTGACCCTTTTTTTAATTTTATACCTTAATTCATAATGAGGACTACACTCATGTCACAAAGTTAGGTCATTGTGACCAATTTCATGCTTTATTGACACCCTTACAACAAAAGCTATGACCTGTATTTTACATTTGCAGGCTTGGGTTATGTTTTTAGTTGTAATGGTCATAGACCAGAAGAGCTAATGGGATGGTCTGTTGTCCACTGCCAGTCCATTAGCACAAGATTTTTACTGCTACAGCTTCACAACATCTTAGAGGATTGCCTTGAAACTTTACAGTCATCCAATGTTCTAGTTCAGGGGTGTCAAACTCATTTGCTGTGGCAGGACAGATATGATATAAATGTACTTCACTTGGGCCATACGTATCATGAACTATGAGCATACAGATTTGACACAAGAGACCTGCTCTGGCAGGCCATATGTTGAGACACCTAATCTAATTAGTCCTAAATAAAAATGATGATGTTTGGACATGGAGTTTTAACTGAAAGATTTCTTGTGATGTCTGTTTGGACCTGATTGAACTTGTGCTAATTTGATATCCAGTTCTTAAAATGTTGTTATTGATACTTGGATGGTCTTATCAATATAGGATTTTCACTTTTAAATTTTTTTTATACCTCATTGGTCCTAGGTGAAAATGGTTGCGATCTTGTGTCCAGTATGGCCACAATGGCATCCATTTTTCAATCTTACAGCTGCTCCTCCTGAATATATGGTTGTATCAACAATTTTTTCTACAAAGTTGTGTAATGCAGTCTAGCTGGTCAGAAATAAAAATGGTACCAGTGTGATGTCCAATGTGGCCACCATTGAAGCTATCATAAAAATGTTATCCCAGCTGTAGTTGAACAGAAAATGATCTGTAATTTTCACCAGAAGACTTTTTACAATCTCGGGCTAGTTCTTAGATGATAATGGTACTGATTTTACATCCAATATGGCCACCTCAGTAGCCATCTTGAAAGTCTTGTTGATGCTACTCCATTCAGAAAGTTAAATCATGGAAATATTATCTCTACTTGTGTCCAGGCAATGGCAATATAAAGATGGGGTTATTATGATACCTAGATGGTCTTAAATGAAAATGGTGTCTGTCGTATGACCATTATGGCTGCAGTCTTGTCACTATTCCTCCTGATTGGATGCTTATTTAGAAATGGGGTTTTTGCCGAAATACTTCCAATGATGTCTACTTTGCAGTAAAAGTAAATGGTGCCAAACTGACATTCAGCATGTGTACTATAGCAGCTAATTTGAAAATCTTGTTGCTTAAAAAAATACTTCCAATGATGTCTGCTTTGCTGTAAAGGTAAATGGTGCCAAACTGACATATAGCATGTGTACTATAGCAGCTAATTTGAAAATCTTGTTGTTGCTTAAAAAAATACTTCAATGATGTCTACTTTGCTGTAAAGGTAAATGGTGCCAAACTGACATATAGCATGTGTACTATAGCAGCTAATTTGAAAATCTTGTTGTTGCTTAAAAAAATACTTCCAATGATGTCTACTTTGCTGTAAAGGTAAATGGTGCCAAACTGACGTATAGCATGTGTACTATAGCAGCTAATTTGAAAATTTTGTTATTTTAAAAAGATTCTAAAATGGTTTCTATACTTGACAGTTGAAAGGATGCAATGGTCTTAAACTGAATTCCTTGATATTATTTTGCATGCTCAGTATAGTATTAGTCCGAATTTCAGGTTACTGGTGTAAGTAAAGATCTTTTATTTAGTTGCTGTTGTGAACTTAATGCTATTATTCAGTACACAATAGGCTGTACATGGCAGCCAGTATAGCTGGTGGAGGAAGAACCAAAGACCCACAGGAAAGCTACTGGTAAGTTTTCTCATGCCTGCATAAGCCTAGCCTGATACTCAAACCCATGCAGACAATGGTAAGGTGGCAGGGATTGTTAAAGGCAAGCACGTTAGACCACTCAGCCACCTGGGGCCCCCCTTTGTATTTAGTTTATAATAATATAGGTTTTTGCATACATCCAGCTTGCTGAAGGGATGTGTCTTGATGGACACTACTTGATCATTGCAGAAGTGTCCCATATTTAATGCTCCACTGACATGGTTTGAATTAAATATTTGATGCTCATTTCACAGGCGCTGTTCATCCTTAAAAGCTAATTGTCTTTTACTGGCTTTGGTAAATTTTGTGTATGTGTGTTTAGCTTTTGGATACACAAGTATTTTGCATGTTGCAGCCTGTGCATGCTATTCTTCCTAGAATCTTGAAACTAGATGAGGGAATGCATCTTAATTAAACCTTATTGCAAACGGCAGCCTCTCTGCACTGTATTTCATGTTTCATTAACTTTTTTGAAATGTCTTACAAGGGTCTGCTATGTTCCAATCATGAACTCGATAATTGGATGCATCCCTGTTTAGACTATGTTTTAACAACCAAAGGTCACTGTCAACATGTTCTGCTTCCTAAATGAAAATGGTTTCTCTAGGATATTAAATATGGCCAGCACAGAGGCCTTTTAGTTCAATTGGTCATAGACCTGAAGAACTTGTGGGATAGTCTGCTGTCATCCATCCATCCGTTAGCTCAAGTTTTTTTTTATTGCATACCTTCCTAAACTACTTGGAGGCTTACCATGAACTTTACAGAAACATTCATCCCATGGTCAAGTTAGACTGAAACAAAAAGGGTGCTGTTTGGACATTCAACATGGCCACCACAGTGGCAAGTGTCAGAATCTTAAAAATACTACTGAATGGATTTACATAGCAACAAGGGGTTTTCACTAAAAGACTTTGTATGATGTCTGGTTGGTACGAAATGAAATGGTGCTGATCTGACATTCAATTTGGACACTGTCAGCCATCTTGAAACTCGTTTATTGCTACTCATCCTGAATGGTTGGTAATACTTAAGTTTGTGCAAAAGATTTCTTGTGACATCTGGTTGGTTCTAAATAAAAATGGTGCAAATCTGTCATACACTATACCAGTATAGCTGCTGTCAGCCAATTTGAAGGGGAAAAAAAAAGCTTTTTTTGCTCATTCTTCTAGACTCCTAGATGTTGGCAGGGGGGACTGGATGGTAGAATGGACACTTGTCTTTACAGATCGCTGGCATCTAACCTCTTTCTGAGTGGTTTCAGTCTCATTTCATCCAATGTGGATAGGTGAGAAAGCTTGCCAGTAGCTTCCTATGGTTTGGTTGTTCTTCCCAGGGTTTTCTCGGGTTTTTACTCCCAGATTTACTGGCATATATATATATATATATATATATATATATATATATATATATATATATATTTATATATATATATGGTCTGTCTTGTGCTGAAGAATGGCATTAAAACCAAAACTAAAAAGTCAGTCCTTCTTGATGGATGATCTTAATTACATGAGCTTTTTACCCAAAAAATTCTTTTGATGTAAGTTGGTTATAAATATAAAAAAAATAGATGCCAGTGTAACACTTAACATGGTCACCATGTCAGTCATCTTGAAAATCTTATAAATTCTATGTTGTGATAGTTAACCCTCAGCAGGATGACTGTATTATACAGTTGATTATCAGAATTAAGTGAACTACATGCAGTTCAAAGGTGCCCTTGCTGGCTAAGTGGCCTAAGGCACTCATATCTCACTTCCAGGAGAGTTCAAGTCGTGGCTTAATCAACGATGGCATTGGAAAAAGTTTCCCATGGGTCAACAGTTCTTCTCTGGGTTCTACCAAGTTGCAGACCTGCCAACTCTTACGATTTTGCCGCTAAGTCGTACGAAGATTACCCTTAAAATGCAGACTTATGGCATACTAGCAAAAACTACCAAAAAAAAAAAATTGTTGCGAAAAAATCCTGATAGTTTTATTTATATCTGGATCTCATCTTAGAATTAGTGAAATTAGTCAGTGAACCAGACTAACTTTACAGCAGCACCCCAGATGTTTTAAAATGCACTTATTGTTCATGCAACGCGTCTGCATGATCAAACTGTTGATTATATAATTTTTAAAAATTGCGTCCAGAAAGTGAGGCATGTTTAAGATGAAAGGGAAACTACGCTTCTAGAAAAGTGTTAATAATCAACACAGAAGAATAAAAACGTATTCAGATTCCTGTGAATAAAAGATGGAAAGGACGCAATTACGTTTATTGGACATCACGTGCCAATTTGAGTATGTCTCCTTGCGGGAGATATGATTGCCGTCGTCGCGTGAAATGGAAAAGAATTTCCAAGAATTATGTCAAGTTGAGAGATAGCAACAAGCCATTGAGCTGCATAGGGTTTGGAAATAGAGTTTGTGCAATTGCACTAGTGGTAAATAAAGTCTACACATACTTTACAAACTTTTCAGTTGAACATAATATTTATCGTCCATGCGTCAAACTTTTCCAGCTTTACAATAGCAATTATTGATATTTTGTTACATCTTACTGAAAACTAGTCAATCTTACAGAAAAAAATCGACTGCCTTACTGAGACTCAGTTATCAGGGTTGGCAGGTCTGGAGTTCTTTACCAAATATTCTAGCCCATTATCTGCTGAAAAATTGTGTTAAGCCCGACAACAACATTTCACATTAAAGTTGAGCTGTAGTGGTTAATCAGGATAATTACAGATGCATAAACTATGTTTCTGATAGTGGTTGTACTGGCTGTCTTTACTTAAAGCCATTGTCTTTCAACCAGATAAGTCTAGCTTCTTAGGGACCGCTCTGGTGGCCTAGTAGTTAGAGCATCAGCCTCGGATGTGGGAGGTCATGGGTTCGATCCCGGCAGAGTCATACCAAAGACTTAAAAAATGGTAATAACAGCTACCTCACTTAGCGCTCAGCATTAGGAGGTTAGTGTTAGGACTGGTGTCAGGATAATGTGACTTTGTGGGACATCACGCTACATGTCTGCAGCATTATGCCCCAGTGCTAGACATTACTATAAACTCGCTGCAAACATCATAGCGATATGACTGAAAAATTGTTAAAGCTACGTTAAAAATCCAAATCACACACACACACACTCTGGCTTCTTGCATTGAACAAAAATATCTTGTGAATTTTAGCTGTACTTTTCATGGCGCTTAAGAGTTTATGTGATGCTCTGTTGTCTATCCATTAGCATATGTTTCTTATTGCTTCTCCTCTTGTAGGATTGCCATGAACCTTTTACACGCACATTCATCCCATGGTCTAACTGCTCCTAACGAACAATGGTGCTGATCTGCTGTGGCAAAATTCTTGTCATCTCAACATCAACAACAGTCCGATACCACAGTGGCTATCTTGAAAGTCTTAATGCTACACCTGATGAATGGAAAGTTACATTCCATGGGGTTTCACTAGAGGATCTTGAAGATTTTATTGCTACTCCTCCAGGATGGATGGTCATATCAACATTGTTTTTTTTCCCTCAGTTAAAGACTACTAATGATATTTAGTTGATCCTAAATGAAGATGAGGCTGATCTGATGTCTATTATTGCCGTCACAGTGGCCATCTTGAAACTCTTGTTATCACAACTCCCTCTGAATGGAAAGTCATATTACCTTGAGGTTTTCACCAGAAGACTTTTGACAACATATTGTTCATCAGAAATGAAAATTGTATCAATCTGATGGCCAGACATGTGAGATATAACATAATGTAAAGTAAAGTGGCTGGACAGTTTTTCAGACTTTAGTAATAGGTTTGCTGTGGGAGAGAGGCCTTGGTGAAGCTGAATTCTCTGCAAAGTTGTATAGATCTGATGAAAGAAACAAGAGTGATTGGATGGAAGATAAAAGAAGGATTTAATTATGGATTGCTTCATTTCTTAACTAAAGTGAAGATCTTGCAGCATTTTTTAATTACATTTTTTGTATTTGAATGGGTGGTCATATTTATTTGGCAAACATTTTAAAATAGGATCTCTATCAAAATTTGCATTTGAGTACTGATTGCCCAACCACAGGTTTCCTATGTGCAATTTTATTTCCTTTTTCAAAACCATGGGTAAAAAAAACTTTTCAGTGCACAATGTGTTGCTGTATGTTGTTTAAAGACCACTTAGAATCAGACTGGAACCATCAAAACTTCTCAGATTTTGGTGTACTGCACAACATTATCATCTTATCATCATCATCGTTGTTGACATTTTTGTCTTGTCTGCAAAAGATAGGCATCACTTTGTAATTGTTGTTTGTGTTGGCATCATCATTAAGCTTTTGCCTTTTACTCGGTTTCTTTGACATTCAAATGCTTGGTCATGAAACTTTATTCATGATGTGGGGTACTGTTCATCAAAGGTAAACATTACTCCTGACTTTTCACGCCTTGATGATAATAATGTTTCGCATTTAGCTTAGCTTCACTGAAACCTGTCTCTACAGTCATGAAACTTGATGGGGATATTCATCTTGGAGAGTACTACTCACCATGGACAAAAAAAGGTCACAGTTGCCTACTTTTCATACCCTAAATACTTTGCAAGGTACTTAGGTTATGTCATTACAGAGCTAGCAAGACAGTATTCTGAAAAATTCTTGTCATCTCAACATCACAATATCCCCACCAGTAATAATTATTAACATTGATGTTATTCTTATATTAAAAAACTGTGCAGATATTTTCTTTCAAATGAATCAATCGTTGACTTTATGGGTTGGCTAAGTGGTTAGTGTGCCAGACTCGCGACCAGAAGGGATCAGGTTCGAATTCTAACCAGATCAGTCTAGGTCGGCCTCCTCCATGACTCGGGCCAATACATTTTACTTCAATGACCTCTACAAGATATAACCTTTAATGTGATCATTTGCCGTTAAACGTGCATCAGTTTTAAAAAAATGAAAATACTTCCAAGACAATGGATAATACATGGCTGAGATAGAGGAGTCGGCACTATGCAACAAAACTGCCCTTGAAGACCATTATTTCGATGGATTTCATTCGTAGAATCAGCTGGATAACCGCAATATTGTTTAAAACCTCTGAACGACTTTGGAGAGTATTTTTCACCATTGAAAATAGTTGTTGTTTGCCATTTCTCGACGCAAGACGGTCAATAAATGGCATATAGTATAGCTGGTGGAGTCGTAAAGCCCCGGTAAAAATCAGCGACCCATGGGAAACTACTGGCAAGCTTTACATTGGCAGAACCAGAGAATCGAACCGACACGGACACGGGTGAGATGGCAGTAATCGGTAAAGGCTAGCACTTTAGACGAATTTGTCACGCGGGGCCCCGCCATTAAAAGTGGCAATTGTTGCAGGACGTGGGTATGTGTGAAAATCTATGGACTCGTTAAACAGATCCCTGCATACTTGGTAATTAAGTTTCAAAGTAGACGTAACGAGCACTAAACATGCAGCTCGCGCGTTCATACACACAATTCTTTCCTCTCCCTTACTTGCATCCATCCATTTTTTTTTTCTTCCTTTCTTGCCCTTGAAGACTCCCAATCGGAGAAAGTTCAACCAACATTTTTTAATTTTTTAATATGAAAAGTACAATCCATAGATAGCTGCGACTTGCATATAGACGCTGCGATTCATTTCAGCAGACGATCTGAAAGTTGTTAGTTTTCATTTGATTTATTTCGGAATGTACGGTAGTTTATTGATACCTGACATCAATAACTTTCATTATCCGCGAATGTAAGGTAATAGTGCACATTTTTTGTAAATGTCGTTTAAATTAACCAAGGTCAAAGAGACAGGTAACAATTAAATTGATGAATGGGCTAGGCACCGTATTCAATCGCTGGCCTGAGGTGCGTTTAATGTTCCTATTTGAGGCATGATTGATTTTTAATTAAAACCCATTTTGATAACGGTTTGACACGTATAATAGGCTATGTGAATTTGGAGTCAAGGCATCGGAAAACGCATTGAAATGATGCAGAGACAATTATGTGTCATTTGAAATAAGTGTGATAAATTAAATTCTCCACAAATCGCCATAAACAATGGCGGACAAGAGAACTACTCTAACTTCGATGGGCGTGTATCAATAACGACGGTTAGATAAATTTTATCCTGATTGACTAAGCTAAAATTGAGGTGGGAGTTTCCAAGACGAAATTCCATTTTTTAATTATTATACTGTAATATGCAAAGGGATCTCCTTACCGAGCGAATCTAACACTAACGTGAATTCCGCTTGAAGTCCCTCGTTTTTCCATTATTTCCAAGGACTTTTCTACAACAACCGTTGTTTACTGAAAGTTATAATAACGCGCCAAGACCATAAATAATTTTCCTCTAATCAATGAAAGACCACAAAAATCCCAACTTCACATTTACATGGCACCTCACAACTTCATGGTTTCTCCTTGTTAGATTTCCTTAACGTAGCGCCAATACTTAAATACCATAAAATACAAATCACCACTCTAACACCACATTACAGGGAACTATTTTCCTACTCTTTCCCTGGGTCAGTCAACTCAATATTATAAATCCGACTTCGCCGTAGTTACCATCATAATAACAATAAAAGACGTATCCAGATAATGGAACAATCCCTTCTACATTATTCCACTGTACAGAATATTAATCCTTATCACAAATATTTCACTTCGAGATACAGAATCAACACCTTTAGATTTACATGGGAACTGCTTGGCTCATGCCCACTTATCCGGTTCTGACCTAACTCATTACTAAAATAAGCTATGCCATCATAAAATCTCATCAACATTGCTCTCGATGACGTTTACCCTAGATAAGATGTTTTTATATCTAGGACTACATAAATTAAAATATAGATATAAAGTAAAAACATTGTAAACATAAAATATCATATACATATGTACAAGCTTACAGATATATCTGCAGCAATGGAATGTGCTCTGCATCGTTAAGATTGAAATTCAGTGGCGCATTTAAAGAGTAATTTGTTCCATCTACTAAAATACTAGAATTTAAATGAATGCCATAGTTCTACAGAGATTTAAATCGACAGTTTTTTCAATTAGATATTCTTGTCATCATTGAGAATACATACTTTCACATTACTTCATCAAAACTAAGTACATTATTATTTACAAACATGATGGAGGCACTTCCTTCTAGAAAGGCCAGTAGTGAATGGGGTGAGATTAGCGACAATGGGAATTAGCAGTAAAAACACCCCCTGGGTAAGATTAGCGACAATGGAAATTTAACATTAACCACCCTGGGTAAGATTAGCGACAACGGAAATTTAACATGGGCAAAAAAACCTGGGTTAGATTAGCGACAATGGAATTTAACATTGGAGAAAGGAAAAAAAAAAAAGGAAATATCCATTTTAGCGACAAAGGCATTCGAACAATGGAAAAAAAATATCGATTCTAGGGACAAAGGCAATTGAACATGGGTAATAGAGTTTGGGTCTGTCTAGGGACAAGGGGAATTGAACATGGGAATAGAGTTTTGGTTTGTCTAGGGACAAAGGGGAATTGAACATGTTAAAAAAAAACTACTTTAGGGACAAGGGGAATTGAACATGGGATTTTTTTTAAAAAAAAATTAAAAAAGGGGTAGGCAATCGAAAGGCTATCTCTTTTCGAGAAATGTGGGTGGCCCTGAAAAGGGCCTTTGGGTTTCTTCTTCTTCTAATTTCTTCTATTTCTCCACCAACTTCTTATTTTCTCTCCTACACTCTTTCTCTTCTTTTCTTTCTTTTCTTCCTTCTTTTTCTCTTCTTTCTGCTTCTCCTCCTCTTCTTTCTTCCTCTTCTCATTTTCTTCTTCCTTTTCAATTTTCTCGTTCCATACTCTCATCCTTATCCTTTCTTCTTCATCCTCCTTCTCTTCCTTTATTTCTTTCATTACATCACTTATCATGTCCTTTACTTTTCTTAATTTGTTAATCTCCATCTTCACTCGATGGGGGCTATAAGAATAGTGATCCTCGTTTAACCTCACTAACATTTGCTCCATCATACCTAAATTGTCCAGGACGTCTTGTAATGTTTTCATTTTATCGAGCTGGTTCGAAGCCATCTTCTTTTTTTTATTCTTTGTAGAATGGTTTGAACGACGAAAACTGTGAGTTCTTATAGTGAAAGCGCGGACGTGAAGGAAAACATCCCCCTACTTTCTCATTTCATATAATATACTATTCACATAAGTGAATCAGCAATAAACTAACCCCAAATCTACTATCCACACAATCGTACGTGATCGGTTACAAAAACCAAACTATACTCTCCACCTACGCTAAGAAACAATAAACAAACCCCAAATCTACTACTTACACACGCAAATCATTAAAACAAAATCCATAATCTACTATCCACACAATCGTACGTAAGCAGTTACAAAACCCAAACTATACTCTCCACATACGCTAAGAAACAATAAACAAACCCCAAATCTACTATTTACACACGCAAATCATTAAAATAAAATCCATAATCTACTATCCACACAATCGTACGTGAGCGGTTACAAAACCCAAACTATACTCTCCACATACGCTAAGAAACAATAAACAAACCCCAAATCTACTATTTAAACACGTAAATCATTAAAACAAAATCCATAATCTACTATCCACACAATCGTACGTGAGCGGTTACAAAACCCAAACTATACTCTCCACATACGCTAAGAAACAATAAACAAAATCCATAATCTACTATCCACACAATCGTACGTGAGCGGTTACAAAACCCAAACTATACTCTCCACATACGCTAAGAAACAATAAACAAACCCAAATCTACTATCCACACAAACATAGTTGGGCGCTTACAAACACACACACACACACACAAGAAAAAAAGAGTCAGTGTTTATATTCACACTACTCTACCTACACACATTGGCAAATCGATTGTTATATCTTTTCTAGAGATTGTGGTAGCCCTGAAAAAGGCTGCTTTTTAACTCCAGATGCACCTATCTAATGCTGGCACCTTCCTGGTCTCCTTGCCAATTCACCCTTGTTGCTGTCAGCGCAGAGGCGGGTTGAGTGGCTTCACTATTCCAATCTTCTGTCTCTGGAATAGTGAATACTTCCCTTTCTCTTCTTCTATTTCTTATTCTAGGATGAATTGGCATCCTTACCTCCTGTTGTAAATGTGGTGTAGCTACAGGTTCGGGAGATGTTCTTGCCTTAGGTGTCACCTTGCACACAGGATTCATCATAGGGTGACACCTGATCTCTCTCTTTCTTTCCTCCTCTTCTTTCATTTTTCTCTCTTCCTCCTCCTGTTCTATCCTGGCTTCTTCCACAAGGGCCTCCGCAGCCAGCTCGTTCAGGAGGCATCTGGCATATTCCAGGTGCATCTGGAGTTCAAAAAGTTTTTCAAGTCTGCTACTCATTTTTATTGTTGATCAATCAACAAGGGTAGCTAGACTATCCAGCGAGTTTCAATTTATAGTGAAAGCGTGGACGTGAAGGAAAACATCACCCTAAAAACATAAAATTGATCTTACCTAGATCATGACCAAACAACGCGCGGACCTAAAAGAAACACTTACTCACTTTTTTATACTACCCATTCCTATTCTAAAATTTTTTTTCATTAATCACTTCAATATACTATTCACATACGCAAAGCAATCCAATCAAACCCCCCAAATCTACTCTTCCCTTTCCTCAAACAGCCAAAAAAAGCCATGATCTTAATCTACTATCCACACCAACGTACGTGAGATGTTACAAACACAAACACACAAACACATTCACTCGCACTATTAAAAAAAGAGTTAGTGTTTATATTCACACTACTCTGCCTACACACATTGGCAAATTGATGGTTATGTCTTTTCTAGAGTATTGGGTAGCCCTGAAAAGGGCTGTTTTTTTTTGTTTTTTTGTTTGCTATGGCAATCTTTTAGTTTCTAAGAATGCGATGTCCTCTGAGGATAGACTTTCTGGCAATAGGTCTGCTTCTTCGGAAAGAGAAGAAGAACTCTTTGGTGTCGATACGACAATCGACAAAGCCTCTGTCAGGTTCAGGTTGCTGCTGCTGCTGCTGCTGTTGCTGTTGTTGCTGCTGTTGCTGCTGTTGTCTCTGAAGTCTGTACTTCTCTGTCCATTCTTCTTTCTCCCTGTTCACTTCTTCTCTGAAGAGCTCTTCTATCAGGTCTTCAGTAACTTTTAACATTCTCACATTCTCTATCTTTTCTGGCTTCGGTATCAGACTGTGTCTGACCCTATGCAAATTCACATAGGCTTCGTTTAGCTTAGCTAGTTTGGAGCACATCTTCGTAGGAGGATGAGTCGACAATGGATGGTTAGACTGGAAACAACCCGGTTCTTAAAGTCAAAGCGCGGACGTGAAGGAAAACATCCCTCTACGGTTTTCGAGCCGTAACGTTCAATGAGTGTCATGAGAGGGATAGTAAGAAGTCAAAGAGCATAAATCAACATTCTTATAGCCAAACAAACCACAAAGGCATTTTTTTCAAAACAGAACATTTTTTATTCAAAATCACTTAACATTAACCAACAACTCTAACATTTTTTAACAATAACCCAACAATATAACGTCAAACATTTTTTCAAATGACATTTTTTTTCAATTTACACTCTACTTTAAACAGGGTTGGCAACGTTGTGAATGAAATTGTGATTTCCTCTGTTGCAAGTCATTGAGTCATGGATGGACACTACGTTTCCTAGCTGAAGACAACAAAATAAGCATATTAGTCACAAAATCAACGATTTACTTTCTCATCGTTTCTAGAAAAATCACGATCAAAATAAGTCACTAAATGTTCTTTTGCTGATAATAAGTGATCAATTTCGATCTCGACTTTCTCTTTGAATTTGTCAAAGAGGGCATTGATGTAATGGATGTCTCGAGTCGTTAATGGAGGACAGAAATGTTCACGCAAGTCTTTATACCACCAACGTAACACGTCTTTTTTAAACAGACTCCAAGCTTCGTCCAGATATTCGTTGAATTTTTCTTCTTGACTGATGTTTTGACATCCATAGTAATCATGCTTCATCCATATCGTAATTGTCTGCCAGGTATGTAGCACAGTAGGAGACCAATTGCTGTTCTTGTTCTGGACATCTCGACTTGATCACGATGTCCTTTTCGTCTTTGTGTTGGGATTCTCCTTCCACGGTCTCCTCACATTCCATCTTCAAAGCTTTTCCACTAGGTAAAGAGGGAGAACAGTCTTCCATAGCTTCTAATAGTCTAGAATGACTTCTCTCAAACTGTTGATTTCTTTGGTATTATCGAATTCTGCATACAGGATGACGTTCACCGTGTCTGGTAGAGCATTAGTAAATTGAAGTTCCACACGAATCTGGCCGGATTTTATAGGGTGGAAATGTCCCTCGTCGCTGCCTTGGTCTGGAGTGAAATCGAAAGCCCACAAAGCATAGCCTCCTGCGTAATCTTCGTACGTAATGCCGTGACTGGTGTTGGTCCCTAATTGTCCAGTGCCTTCGTACAGGGACAAGTACGATCTCAAGTAATTTTTGTTGGTAAAGTCAGGTTCGAAAGGTCGGGTACACAAGGTCTTGCCATCGCGACTGACTTCGATCTTGGACACGTCAAAGTGTCGAAAGTGGAAAGGATTTTCAGTGAAGTCTCCGTTGAAGGCTGAATTCTCGACCATACCAAGGATTAAACGTTTGGGTAACTGTCCTTGAAACAGATGATCTTCGATCATGGATCGCTGTCCCTTGGGAATGGTGAAGGTTTTCACTTCCACGCGACGTATCGGATACTTGGCGGTCGCTCTGCTCAACGTCTGACTGATGTCGTTTCCCACTTTAGGTAACACTTCCACGCGTCGTACGTAGAGTTTGGCCTCCTCGATTTTGCTTTTGGGATTGCCAGCAGCAGTATCAGCCAACAAATGGAAAGCGGCACTGGTACGATTCAGTCTCAAACGGACATTTACCCCGTTCAACAAATATTTCTCTTGCAACCACATGTCCAAATGCAAACGATCCATCAGTTCTAAACTCTTTCCACCTAGGATTTTGTTTCGTCTTTCCACAAAGCCGTCATTGTCTTTATCTATTTCGTCAAACTTGGTCGCTTCGTCAGGTTCCCATAGCACACAGGCATTGAGATGAGTGTTCTTGGCATCTATTCCGTACGTCAAGAGATTTTCCAGGTAGGCACGGTAAGGGTAAGTATCCATGCTGCTGCTGACCAGTTTGTTATTCAAGTACAAGTCCACTTCGCTGAACAAGGAATGCATGAAGTTGTTGACGGGAGCTATATTCTCAGTGTCTTCTACTGTACCATTATCCTTATCTAGAACTTTGACTTTCAAGTACAAGTAACTGCTATTCAGATCAATGTAATCTTCGGGCTGTCCCTTGATTTCAAACTCGATGGGAGCGGAATCGGTCAATGAGGAGACGGGATGAAATTCCACCCATTGGGATTCTTGCATGGTCGTCATGGTGGGGGGCATGTCAAACAGGTCCAGTTCCGTCTTGGAACAAGCGCAAGATTCTCGGTGCATCATTTTTTTCTCTGTGTCTCAATAATCGAAAACGTCTAAGTCTCGAACGGTTCTTCTTTTCTTTGTCTTTCTCGCTTTAGACGTGTGAAGTCTGGTGAAAGGGTGTTTTCTTCGTCGTCTCTTTCTGCCTTGTCCTTGCTGAATGCCTGACTCGGCAGCGTGCAGGGCATTTGTAGGTGTGTCTCGTCGGCCTAAAATGTCTTTGCCCGTTTGCAGCAAGACATTTTTGCCTGCCCTCATGAAGGCTTCTTTAGGGTTTTGTTTGTCGATGATGACATTTTGGAGAAATTCTTTGCCTTGCGTCAGTGCCGCATCTTTCAAGGCGTGCAATCCGCGTGTCACCATCGGTTTCAACACCGGGGCCACCAAACGAAAGGCCGATTTTAACATGTCTCCTAAACCGTGTCCTCGCTGTCGAGCAACCCCTCGGTACACTGGATACATGACTTAAGAGTCGTGAGAGAACCGTTTTCGAAAATGGAATTTCACTGTGACGTTTCCTTTGGTGAATGAAATATTTTGTTCCAAATCTCCTTTTATAGCAATGTTGACCGTGCCCAAATATGACTTGCTGACAGGCAAATAGTGAGGATGGACAAATTCGCGGTGAACGTGGTAAGTGTTTCCACCTTCCTCCTCAGCGTTCGTGGTAGAATCCACTTTGAAAGGAATGACACGCAGTAACGGTACAGAGGTGTGTCCCACCACGTTGTACTCCACCACATCGGAGTACACAAACATCAAATTCAGTCCTTGGTTCATTTCTACCGGGGCACGAAATAACTTGCTAAAAGTCTCCTTGTCGTAAACGATTGGTAATTCGTTTTTCTTGATCATGGCCATTCTCATATCCATGTCTCCGCCCAACATGTCAAACAATTCAGAACAAAATAAAATGGACAGGATTTTACTCCCGTCAAATTTCATCAAGAAGCGACGAGCTGTTTTGTGGTATTCCATGGTGACACTTTTGTTGACACTTTCCAAAGCTTTCAGAAACACGACATTAAACCTGGAGGTAATGGTGCTGACCAAATGTTGACCACTAAAATAATAGCCTGGGGGAATGAACAAGTGATAGGTGGTGTACTTTTGATTTTGTAATCGGGTTTTCTTGTCATATTTGACATGGGTATCCAAGTACTGTTGCACTTGCTCGTCATAAACTTCCACATAAAAAAAATTTTGATTGGGAAGGACATTGAGGACTTGGGTCGGGTGAATGATTTCTACTAAAGCCACTTCCCAATGGGCTTAGTGATCTAAGGGGATGGCCTGAGGTAATTTGGCCGTGTAACAGCACAACGTGTTGTGGGGAAACACCTCCATGGAACTGTCACTGGGTAAGGTTAAGTAAAATTGGTTTTGGTGACTCATAATTCCAGAGTTCTGTGGCTGTCCGAGGGGTTACTGGACGTCAGAGGCCTGTCTCCGCCTAAAATGGGGTTCTGATTGTGGTTGTTGTTGTTGGAGTGGTGACTGGCACTGGCACTGGACACAAGGTTCCCGTGGTTCCCGTTGGAAGAGAATTTCAGGGAGGGATTGGGAAGCAGGTAACCGATGCAACTGCTCAATAAAATGGTCCACAATTGTTTGTCTCCTTGTTGCAAACTCAAATTAGCAATGGCTGCCCCGATGATACAATACCCCACGAAGATTTGGCAGAAAAAGACGATTTGCGTTTTAGGCACACGTTCTCCACACCACACCCACAAGGGTTGTTTTTGTAAATCTTGCACAGAAGAACTAGGTGAAGGAGTGGTCGACGTAGCTGCATCTGTGTGAAAGGGCATGATGGTCACTTCTTTTTATAGTCGATGACTTGCGAAGCGTCGATCCAAGAATCAAAACTGGGTGGATATCCTTTCCAACGTACTTTGACTTCTTTGACACGTCGTTTGCCTAATTTACGGGTTCTGCGTTCGAGAATGCTTTCGATGTCGTACACGTCGTCTTCTTTTTTGGTGACACGTTGTAACTCGGGCAAATAAAACGTTCCTTTGAGCATTTCTCCGTTCATGTCTTCCAATTTATAGACGGTAGGATGACGGCCATGCACTCGTCCAGTGACGCGAAACAATTCTGTCGTCCAGTTAGGTAAGTAACCAATGCGCACCCAATCTCCTACGGCCAACTCTCCACTTTTCTTGGGGACAGCCCTCGTCGGGGACGTACCAAACAGACGCTCAAACATCAGCACTTCGTTGTCGGGAGTTGCTTCTTGCGGGGCACGTCCGATGCTTCGATGGTAAGATTGGTTGTACGCTTGCACCAGGTGCGCTAAGATGTCGATGTACTTCAGAGTGTTGTGATGCGTAAAATATTTCCACATGCGTTCTTTCAAAGTACGTTGAAAACGTTCCACGATGCTGGGATTCTCGATAGTAAAAAAATGAATGTCACGTTTCTTTAATTCTTTTTGGAAAGCTTGGTTTAGAAATTCGGTGCCTTTGTCCGTTTGCCATCGAAGAGGGTGACGACCGCTTTGTTTCAACACCCGTTGCAGGGCTCGCACTAACTCGCTGCTCGATTTGGAAGTCAAGGGCACGACCCAGGCAAATTTGGAAAAGACGTCGATGACACAAAACAAATATTTGTAGGCGCGATTGTAGCTGGCCAAATGAGAGACATCGGCTAAATCGGCTTGCCATTGATGATCGATGCCTTCCACTCGGGTGCGACTTCTGACAAACTTGCGTCGAATGGGTTTGTGTAAAGTGTAGGTAGCTTGTTCTTGTAACAATCGTTGCACTTGAGGTAAACGGAGACTTTTCAGTCGAGTTTTGGCAGCACGATACAATTTTTGAACTCATGCGTAACATGCAGGATGCGATGGATCGTAGTAAATGCTGGCTAAGAATTTTTCCATTTTTGTGTTTGTGTGTTAATAATGCACCCACTCTTGGAAGATGCTACTCTTTTTCTCTTGGGGTATTTTCTTGGATTGCAATGCTTTGCGTGTGCGACCAGCAATAGGTGTTGAAGAGAAGGATGTCTGAGCGGGGGAGATCGGTTCCTGTTTCACTTCTGTCTTCACTTCTGTCTTCACTTTCTTTTTCTCTTGTGATGAAGAAGGGGTAGCCATCATCTTTTTAATCCATCCAATTCTGGAAGTAGGTGGTGTTGTTAACTTGCGTACTTTTTCTGGTGGAGTTTGAAACCCTTCTTCTTCTTCTTCTCCTTTTTCTGCCTTGGTCACTGGTAGTGGTGGTACTGGTGATGGTACTGGTACTGGTACTGGTGATGGTGCTGGACTTTTCATCAAGGTCTTAAAATCTTTCAGAGTGGGTAGAGCTGTTTCGTCTAAAGCTTTCTGGTGAAAGAGTCGCAGTCGTTGCAAGAGTTGACCGTACTTTTGCGATTTTTCTGTTTCGGACAAATCTTGGCGATCCATCAAGGACTGCAATTCGTGTTGTAACTGGGACATCTCGCTCAAATGGGGATTGGGAGGTAAATGCGGGGTGCGTTGTTCTTGCCAACGATGGTATTCCATCCATCGTTTGTAAGGCACTAAAGCTAGTTTTCGTCCTTCCATGGGGTTGTCAGGGGTCGATTCTGAGATCTTGGGACTTCTGAGGACCTTTTTATCTTGCTCCCACTAGTCCTCCCAACATGGTTCCCAAGACTCCTTTCAGTAAGGGACCTAACAAGAGGGGTAAAATGCCTCCACTTTGGACCAAAATATTCTTCTTTTGACGAATGGGAATTTTCTTTTGAACCATTTGGCGAAGAACGTGACGATGTTTACCTAAGCATTGTTTCTGGTGTTTGGACAAAGGGATCGTGCCTTTCAAGACGTTCAAACAGCATTCGCAAACGGTATCGATGACCTCTTTGGAGGCCGATTGAATGAGTTTTTTTCGTAGGGGTGGAGAAGCTTTGGACAGATAACATGTCCCCATGTTTAACTAAACGAGGAGGCAGACCTTTTCTTTTCTTTCCTTGGGGCTGTTTAGAAGAGGGATGTTTTCTGGAGGGTGACATCTTTGAGTCTTCAGCACCAAAAACACTGATACCCCTATTTGGTCACAGACCTTTTTTATACTGGAACGTGTTGCCACTGATTGTCTTTACGTCGTATCAGTTTGAGGACAGGCATGACACGTCGTGCAGGGGTACGTAACGGACTAAATCGAGCCAGTTCTTGCTTGGACAAATCCAGTAAACTTTGTAACATGCCCGATCTTTCTTGGACTTTGATTTTGGGAGAAGGTACTTTGTGAGCAGCAGCCACTGCCACTAAATTGGAGGGTCCTGCCACTGGGGAAGTTCTTTTTGGGGTCATCAACGGAGATGTTCTTGGTGTGATCAACGTTTCCAAGTACTCTTCAGTTCTGGGTGTCATCAACGGAGAAGTGGATAAACGTGAGGCTGCCGGAGACGCAGTCACCGCCGTGGCAGGTCGTGGTTTGCGAGTGTAAAGTTGCGTCCTGGCCGAAGTGCCTCTCTTGCGACTAGTTTTCTTCTGTGGACTTTTCTTTTTCTGGGGGCTTCTTTTCTTTTTCCGGGGTGGCGTCTGGTAAGAGGAGGGTCCCGCCACTGGAGAAGTTCTCCTTGGGGACCTGGTCTTTTTCTTCGTCTTGGAGCTTCGTTTGACTTTTTTCTTGGGGAGAAGTTTGGGGGCATTAGGATCCCATCTTAAGAGAGAGCGAATGATGACCCCTCCTTGAGTACCGCTCCCTCCAGGTTTCAAAATGATTTGTGTTTTGGTTTGAGTGTCGATGCGGGGATCGGCCAGTTGGACCAAAGCGACTTTGTTTCGATCAAAAAAGCGTTTGGTTTGATGAGGAATCTGAATGATCCCTTGGAGTAATTGACGTGCCGTCACCGTGAACCATCGTAAGACTTCTTTGAGACTAGCTTCTAAGACACAAGCTCGTGTTTGTGGATTTTTTTCTCGACTGATGCCATACAAGGCACGAATCAATTTGTCGGGAAGATGCGACTAAAGGGACGTCATGTTCAAAATGTGTGTGAGACAGACGAAAAGGGTCTGAGGTTTTTATAGATTTTTTTTGTGGAGTGAAATTAAGTCGTGGACGGAGACGTGTACAGGACAGGCCCTCCGTCTTGGCACCAGTGGTGAAACAAGTGGGTACGAAATCGCAAATCCTCGGGGGTCGTAGGTTTCAAATCGACGAGTAAATAGGCGTGTGGAGTTTGAGTGGCATCGTCGTACGAATGAGTCAGCCAAGGCGTTCCTAACTGTTTGGCTAAGACTTGCACTTGCGATTTATCTCGAGGGCTTTTAAACAAGACCACGTAATGCGCATTGAGACTGATGGTGCGATGGGCTTTACTTTGTTGAAACAAATTTTGGGTGCTGTAAACGACACTGGCATTACGGTGATGCCCTTTGCGCGTGAACCACAGTTTAATTTCTTCTTCGTCTTCTCCTAACATGTCGTCAAAAATGACCAAATGGGTTTGACGGGAGTCAGAGACGATGCCGTCGTCTTCTTTAGGAATGCCTTCCACAAACACGATGGAATCGCCTTGACTTTCTCGCAAGAGGCTGTACGCCGATTGCCACTCTTTGTAACACCACACGATCCGCTGAGGGGGGCGATCGATCAAATGATGTTTATGTTCGATCAAACGTTTGACGAATTCGGTTTTGCCTGAACCGCTAGGTCCAGCAATGAGCATGTTAAAGGGATGGCGAAGATACAAAGCCTCCCAACTGGCACGATCTAAGTGTTCGTCGATGACTTTGACAGTAGAGGAAAAGGGAGCAGAGACAGCAGAGGTAGCCATTGTGTCTGGAATGTCACTTGTGACACGAAAACAAACAAGACGAGAGTTTATATACTTTTTTTTAGAACACGTTTATTGAATGTTTCAAACATGAATACGAAAGACAAAAAAAATACATAAAAGACAAAGGCTTAAGTACAAGGATAAAAGGCACATGATGACCATCAACGTGGAATAAACACAAGTGTCTGTACAACATGTTTTGGGTAATGTTCTGACCAGTTCTATAGGGGGTAAGGTCACACAAGTGTCCTCCCGAAAGGGTCTTTCAGGCCTGTCCACGACAGTCCTGTCCTGGATGACGGGTTCTTCTGGCACCGTCACTAAGACAGGTTGAAAAGTCGCAAGGCTCACAATCGCATTCCACTTCAGAAGCCCACACTTGAATTATGCCTGTCTAAACTTGTTTTGTGTTTCTCAGAAAGTATTCATCTTGTTCGCTCGGTCTTGGTAGTCACAATGAACTATCGATCTTGACCATAGCCCCTTTTTATACTAGTCGCAATGCAGTCTCCAGCTTGTACATCTTTCCTTTTTTATGTTTTTTATGTCTTGTTTTGGAAGGTACCGTCTCTAAGGTACCGTCAACATTGTACCGTAATGTCATTGGTGGAAAGGCCATAGAAAGGTAAGGGCAGTGCGGAGACCATCGAGTATGTTCCAGAATAGCTGAATCTTTGTAGATACATAGATCCATCCGTAACTTCAGGCCACAAGCGAAACACTGTACTTCGTATCCCAATCCTGACTCAGGTCCCAAGTAGACAAATCCTGTTCTAGCTAAAACATGCGAAGAAGGTAATCCGTCCCTATCCGTAGGCCATTTCTGAGACGTGTCCAATCGACGGGCACAATCACAATAGTCAGGTAAGAAGACTGGAAAATGGTAGGGTTTGAACTTGGAGTTCTCATCGGGTTTCTCACTCGATTCTTGCTGTGGCGAAGTCATCCTTCTGGTGGGTGGCTATCCTCTTACAACCAAAGTTTTATACCAACGTGTCCATACGGCAATGTAAAGTGGTTGGGTAGTCGCACTCGCTTCTGGTACACGATTTGATAGACTTTTTCCAAGGGCCGACTGACGATGTGGTGAGTGGGTAAACGTACAATCTTGTTAGGTTGATAGGTGGTCACTTTAAAGTTTGCATCCTCTCCCGATTGCAAGGCTTCTTTCAATACCCCAAAGTTGACCACACGACTGGTACGATAATTCAGAGTCAGTCCTTTCACTTTGCACGTCGTGTGCACTTCTCCTTGTGGGTCCCGGTATTCGTAGCCGTAATTTTTGGGACCGCCACTGACGAAACTTAGAATCTTGTCGTCGGGATGCTCGTCTGTCCAGGCTCCTAAACGGTCTCCTTCGATGTCAGGGTGCTGTTGACTCGGGTGATGGATGTAAATGCAACTGTCCGTGTCAAAGTACAGGACACGTTCCCCTAACAGTTCTAAAGCTTCGTACAATTTTAAGCGAGCATGAGCTGTCACGTAAGCCGCAATGATGACATTTTCAAAGGGGTCGTCTTGTACAAAGTCCAGATCTTCTTCGTAATTGACCGAGATCAAATCCTCGCGAACGACGTCCACGTGTTTCATGTATTTGGTTTTGTCGTGAATCATCTGGAAGTAGCGGGAAGGTTCTGTCAAATATTCCGTCTTGGGTAAACACGGACGTTGTGCCATTTTTCCCCACCAGCAATTTAACATCACTTTGGCAAACGATCGCCTGCCTTCGTTTTTCTCGATGTGGTCTAAAGAGATGCCTTCTTGTTCATAGTATTTCTCTTTGAATGTCTTTTCGTCTTCGGAAGTGTGACACCAGGAAGGATAGCCGCTGGCTCCTTGCTTCAGTTTCAAAAAGGCATCCACGTAGTCAGCGAAAATGCCTTTCTGACTGGGATCACCTTGTGGTATTGTTGTGTCTTGGGAAAGTGGCAAATTTCGTACACTTCTAACAGTTGGTATCCCATGTCCAGAGCTTTGAACAATTCCGCGCTGACCCACGTCCCCGTCAAGGCCCGTTCTTCCTGGGTGTGATGGCAAGGCTGGTCTTGGTTGCACGTTTCGGCACAAGTACGGCACAAAGGAAACATCAGTTTGCCTTGGCAATGGTGAGGTAAGACGGGATGGTAAAAGTCCGTTGGCGGTAAAACTTTGCACTTGATCAGACCTCGTATTGTCGAATGTTTTTCAGGTCGATGTGTTCCGTCAGCAATTGCGGGTGCCCTGCAGGAAAGCAACAATATTTGCACACGTAGGGATACAGCGAACACACGTCCAAGTATTTGATTTCTTCTCCTTTCTCTTCGTCGGCTTGGTACAGCAAACAGGTGGCATTGGTCCTTCCTCCGTACAAACTATCCCTCGGGTTCAGCGGGTCCATGAACTGGTAACTTTCCACGAGGCGTTTAAACTCGGGATCGGTTTTCATACGGTGATCGTACTCGTGTTCCCACATTTCCACCACTTGGTATCCTTCCTGTTCCAACTTTAGGCGCCGCTGACAAGTGTCCTGGTACAAGTCTTCCATGGTTCGTTGTAAAAACTGATTTTTAGTGCTACGATCAGGGTAACAGACGGGACATCCGTGAAATAAGCAACCGTTAAACTCGTACACGATCTTGTGGTTTTCTAAGTCGCAGCCATCGACCGAATGCGTTCCGATGGTTTTTTCGCCTCCTCCGTTGCGGGCATGCTGAATCCATTTATCTTCCTTGTCGCACAAGTAATGTAACCAACGTAGGGCTTTGACCGAGTATTGACGTTTGACATAGTGGGTCCTTTGAGGACTGATGACAGCCACGGTGTTTTCAGGCATGAATCGTTGTCGATACACTAAGGAACACGCTTTGGCAATGGTGCAAGCTTCTTTCAAAGGATCGACCCCTCCGTGTTCCATGAACAGTTCTCGAAATTTTCCACAGCAACGCCGTAAAATGTCCATGTCGGAACGACAATACTTTAGCATTTCTTCCTGAAAGTCGAAAGGGTCGGAGGCGTGAATCTGGTACCAAGCGTAGAAAGCTTCTAGTTGTTCGGTACGCATGTTGTCGGGGTCGTAATAGTGAGCCTCAGGCAAATGGGGTAGAACGGCGTGTTGATTGGTTTCCGTATTGAAAAAGTGTGGAAAGTACCCTTTAGCCATTTCTGTCATTCTAAACGTTTTAGGCATTCGACTCAAAGGCATGGCCAAATAGCTCATCGAATCTTTAAACTGCACTTGTCCCACTTGCATGAAAATGATTTTGGCTCCGTTCAAAGTCACTTTAGGACGTTCGGTGCCTTGTTCCGTATAGTATCTGAGAAGAAACTGTCCATCGTATCCGGAGAAATTGTGAGTCATCACTGTGGCATGACGATGACAATCTCCGTAACGTTCGATGTCCTCTTGGCTCCACGTCTTGTCGATGGGATCTAAGACCCATTGGGCAAAATCGGCTAACGTGTTCGGTCCTCGAAAGATTTTTTCACGCCCTCCGGGAATCTTGCTACAGTGAGGGCAATGACTGAAGATAGGTTCTTGAATGCACTTCTCGCACGCTCGATGAGCCATGCAGAAATTAGGAATGTGAATGCCAGTCTCTTGCATGCATTCGAAATCGAAAAAAGATGAAATTGCCTTTCTTCTTGTGACCGTCCTCTTTCTCTGGTAGGGGTTGGTATTTTTGCACGTAGCATTCGTGTTGCAGGTCCACGATGTGATGACAAATGTGATATTTTTTTTCCTGAACATACGTGAGTCTTGGTACTGTTGGTACGTAGGCCTTGTCGACACGTAGGGCACAATCTCAGCAGTTGACAAGCACATTTCTGCTGTGAACCTTGCGTCTTCAGATGTTGTTGATAACAGGCAGGGCTGACAAACGTGCGCCGACAAGCAGGACAATGTACTCTTTCTTGTCCTTCGCTCAGACAGGGTGGAGAGGCCAAACATCCCGGGCATTTCCATCCGCAATGTTTGTGTTGCTCTCAATTGTTATAGCCATAGTCACATTTCTCACAGTAATAACTGTATCCCAGGAATCCAGTGATGGTGGTAATGGTATCGAAATGGTCATCATGATAATAGACATGAATGTATTTTCCGTCCTTAAAGTCTTTCCCTCGAAACAACAGAGGTCCGCGCATTTCTTGAGGGTGCACTTTCAAGGTGTAGAGTGGAGCTAGGACATCTTGCAATTTCTGCATCTCAGGAATGCCACAGGGTGTGTCTTTGGACAGTCCGGCTTGTTGTAACAGGAGTTCTGCTTCGTTTCGTTGTTTGGCTCGGTCGGATCGTTGAATAGTTTTCCAGGCTCTTTTCCATTCTACCGTGTCGTTCTTGTTGGCATAGGTTCGTCCCACAACGATGGCTCGGGCTAAACACATCTGGTCTTGAGAATTGTGAATTTGGACGAGACTCTTTTTGGTGTTGCGAAAGTCGTTCACCAATAACACCTTATTGCGTTGTCCGGTCCCTTGAGGAGGAGAGACGTGGGCCATTTTCAGTGTGGCTTTACCATCGGTGATGTCAAACTGGTCATTAGATTGTTGTACGTGTTGAATCTTGTCCATGACTTTGGAAGGGGTTAGTTCTGCGGGTCTGCTAAACTCGATCCAAACAGGGGATTTCAAGCTGTCGTGATCTATGGATAGTGTCAAGCGATCGTCTTCTTTGGGTTGACATTGTCGCTTGAGTGCGGTGAGCAAGGAATCCCACATCTCGGTGATAAACCCTTCTGCTTTCTCCAATGGTACGTCGGACTTGAAATCTTTAAACTTCACTGTGTAGGTGTAAGCCGTGGTTCTAAATTTTCTAGAGGAGCGCTTTTCCGTCTCTCGAATGGAATAGTACTTTTCAGGGTTGACTAAGGGTGGTGAACTTTGTTTAGAGGGTTCGGATTCTGGTTCACTCATGTCCTCTTCAAAATCACTGGCATGAATTTGTGCCAAGACTTCAGCTCTGGTACGAGGCGATAGATCACGTTTCTGCCTCTTACTTTCTTCTTCTTTCTTCTCGAATGAATAGGATCGTTTCATCTTGAGTGCAAAAAGTCAAATGACTCAAGTTTAAACACCATAGACTAATTTATAGTTATGGCAAACCAGCGTATATAAAAAGGGTGTGTGTCTTGTCCTTTCACTATTCATTTCACTCTCACACCGAGCACAACGATGGAAGAGACTACCCAGATGGAACGTTTCATCAGAGCTTTGCGAGGGGTCATTAGAAAATTCTCTTCAGACCAGCCGACGGACTACTCTCCTTCCTTTCGAGATAAAAGTCAAGATACTTGCTATATCTGTCAGAAGAAAGGGCATTGGTCTTCAGAGTGTCCAGACCGTCAAAAAAGAACAAAAACAGGGGCTAGAAAAGACAAAAGTCAAGATACCTGTTATTATTGTCAAGAAAAAGGACATTGGTCTCCAGATTGCCCAAAAAAGAAACAAGAGGAGTCAGAAGAAAAGAGGGATTCTTTAGAAGAAGAGAGAGATTCTTCAGAGGAAGAAAGCAGCCAGGTGAAGAAAAAGAAACAGGAGAAGAAAAGAAGAAGGGTAGAAAGCGAGGAGGAAGAGGAGGAAAAGACTGTGACGGTGAAGAAATTGAAAAAAAGAGAGAGTAAAAAAAAGAAACAGAAGAAGTGAATGCAATTTATAAAGTGTTCTGTTGTGAATTGTGAATTGGATTGTAACTATGGAGAAAAGAATACATTAATTATATAAGGTAAGTGTCTTTGAGTTTTGATTTTAAATAAGAAGCTACACTCACGCACTCATACACAGACATGCACTATAAGGGTAAAATGTTTTTTTTTTGTTGATTTTTGAGTTATTGGCAAATTGAAGGGCTATCTCTTTTCGAGAGAAGTGGGTGGTCCTGAAAAGGGCATTTTTTGTTGTAGGGGTGAGTTTAAGCAATCAGCTTTAACTGCCTTAAGCCTTTGCCACGGCCGAGGCCTACTTCTGATGATGATGATTGGGTTGAAATCATTAAGGGTGGTACGATAGGCTTAGTCACAGGGTTGGCGTGTTTAGCTCGGGAAGGTCGTATTCTCTTCGGTCGTGATAAAGAAGTCTGATACATTTGTTTCAGACTTCTTAACTCCGCTAAAATGTCCAACAGTACCGTAGCCGTTTGATTTTCACCCTCTTGTTTCTTTGCTGCTACTTCTTCTTACTGTTGTTGCTGTTGTTTTTTTCTTACCTCTTCTTGTTGCTGTTGCTGTTGCTGTAGGAGAAAAGCTTGTTCCGCTTCCTTTTGTCGTTGCATAAATTTCTCCAATTCTTCTTTCTGTCTCTGTCTAAAATTCTCCACTTGCTGTAATGAAGAATGAGACGAAGGTTCCTGAACGAATTCTTGCGAGGTAAGAAAATCCACAAAATCCCAATTTACCTCTTCTGAAAGTAAGTCCGGGTTCCCTTGGGCGGTCTCCACTGCTGGTGCACCCCAAAGGATCGTTTTCTGAGTTTCCGTCATGTTGAATTACTGTCGCATAGATTGACAGCACACAGGCGCTAGCGAATCTATATAGACCACATGACGTCACAGACTGCTCTCTTCGGATTGGATGCGGACTGACTGAATTTTGTAACGCGTGTTCGGATTGGTGAATGAACTCAATCCGTTTCAATCGTTTCTCTACCTATAGATTGCATTGATTCACCTGTTCTCGTCGCCTCACGATGTGGACCACAGTTGAATCATCCACCCTTGTGTCTTCAATGATGTTTAGGACGGACATGCTCATGTATGTCCGGTCCAAGTGGACTGTTGTTGATAGGACAGATACTAGTCTATGGATGAGAAGAGATTACATAGAAAGACAAGGATGCCTCAAGAGGGTACTTGTGTATGGACCTGCAGTTAGAAGGAGTTTAAGAAGAAGAAGATGTGACAGATGCCGTCTATGTTAATATTAATATTAACATAAACCCAAAGGCCCTTTTCAGGGCCACCCACATTTCTCGAAAAGAGATAGTCTTTCGATTGCCTACCCCTTTTTTAATTTTTTTTTTGAAAAAAATCCCATGTTCAATTCCCCTTGTCCCTAAAGTAGTTTTTTTTTCTAACATGTTCAATTCCCCTTTGTCCATAGACAAACCCAAACTCTATTCCCATGTTCAATTCCCCTTGTCCCTAGACAGACCCAAACTCTATTCCCCATGTTCAATTGCCTTTGTCCCTAGAATCGATATTTTTTTTCCATTGTTCGAATGCCTTTGTCGCTAAAATGGATATTTCCTTTTTTTTTCCTTTCTCCAATGTTAAATTCCATTGTCGCTAATCTTACCCAGGGTTTTTTGCCCATGTTAAATTTCCATTGTCGCTAATCTTACCCAGGGTGGTTAATGTTAAATTTCCATTGTCGCTAATCTTACCCAGGGGGTGTTTTTAATGCTAATTCCCATTGTCGCTAATCTCACCCCATTCACTACTAAGGCCTAATAGAAACGAAGACAATTATTATAATCAATAACTAGTTTTCGTATCATACATTCACTAAAATTTGTCACCAGAGGAGCAAAATACTTTGTGCAGCAATAAGATTTGAATAATCTAATTTTGATATTCAATGACCAATTCTTATATTTACTTTGAAGCATGTTTGTTCGAGAACACAAAAATCGGCAATGTCTCAACATATCTTCATTATCTGACTGACTGGATTTTAAGTAGACCTAAATACGTATAACTGTGACATACGTAAGAGCATTGCCGTTAAGATGTACAGGAGGAGGAGATGGTAATTCGAAAGAAGTTGACTGAAGGGCCATGTATACTGATTTTTGTGTATTATAGGTGAAATCATTCTCTAATGCATATTGTTCAGATATCCTTAATAATCTCCTTAAACCTGCCATAAGAATGACTTATCAATGACATCAGCAGCAAAACTAAATTTGTGAGAAACTACATATTTGGTGACAGACGTAACGCCACGTAACACTGATCTAGTTTACAATTTAACTCGTCTATGTATATATTAAATAACAAATGAAGAAAAAAAAAACCCACCTCCCTGCCTCACCCCATTGGTTAGATGGAAAGAACTGGATATTGCACTTCCTCATCGCACATAGTACACATATTTGCCATAATAGTTAACTAAAGTAGGAACTATGTAGACAGTTTTTAAAAAAAAATAAAATCAAGCAACTTTTTAAAAAGTGTCAATGATTAACCCTATCAAATGCCTTGCTAGAGTCTAAAAAGCATGCAAACACTGGGCTGCCATGTTCTACAGAATAGCTTAACTGGCTAATTGTTCGTTTTGAGAAATATTTTCCCAACACCAACTCTCCATAGTCAAACAACTAATCACGAAAATCTAATAAATCTATCAAATGGAATCGAAAGTACAAATGGAGCATACACTAGATTTATTACAATAAATCGCAAAATTTGTCCAAGTTTATTCGGAAGGGGAGTTTTGAGTTCCGGAAGAGTAACACATATTCTCTCGCTATATAATTGTCAGACTGCCAGTCTGGACGTATTTGAGAGACGAGGAACCAGACAGGTACAGCGGTGATTCTGTGACGAAGAGGAAGCTAGTCTAAAGAAAACAAGGCATGTGTCTCAATTGAGTGCAATTTTCGTGATATGAGTTTGCAACTATTTGTTTGAATTTATTTGTTTTAAATACATACATCGATTTTACTTCCAGTTTGGATGATATTGTTTGCATTTATGCGTCTTCAATTTTATCTGACTCGTTTACTCTAATAATTTCATACATTATTTCTTTGGTAAGAATTTTTAGATAACTGTGCATTTATTTGTCTTAAATTTTATGAATCGTGTATACTAAGAAATGAGTATTCATTCCTCTGATGTAGGATACTCACGTGACTGATTGTTAGTTAGCAAATAATGTATTAAGACATGAAATTTATCTCATTGATTCATTTGTTCAATATAATGTGAATTCTATTAGCCGAGAAATCGAGAACCTGACAGGCCGACAAATTAAGCCAGTCACTGGAGTTCACATCATTGAGTAAGGTTTATTCTGTCTAGATCATGTTAGTTCATGTAGGGAGAGGCATGAATCTTCCTGTACTATGTTTGTGTATCTGTTTTCAGGCTGCGAACTGAAACATCTTAGCCTTTGTTTCTGTCGAATTATGTTATGACGATATCTGACGTAACGAGGGAGGATATCGTGTTCGACCCAAGAAGAAAACAATATGACAAATATTTAGTTATCTATTATTTATTTTGAAAAATAAATATCTCCATATATAATCCACAGAGTGGACAAAGGGAGGAGACAACCAAATTACGGCGAATGACCCCAAAAGAAAGAGAGAGGAACACGTCGAATCGAACTTGTCACCAACGTTGAATTTGGGAAGGACCACCAATCAACCAGGTCATGCAGAAATGCTGGACGATGAAGTTAGATCATTCACTCGATTTCACGCGGCTAATTGAATTTTTTTAAGAAACTTGGCAACTATTTATAAGGAAGTGTATCATTGAAATGTCATGTTCAATTTCGTTTCGTTTATATAAGCGGTTAAATTTATATCTTCATTTATTACATCTGTAAATTTCATATTTTATTGTATTGTTTACTCGATCCGAGCAATAACACCGTGGTTAATCATCCTCTAGATAGCGATAACCAAACCAGCACACAACATACCATATTTTCTTGACACCTGACATCCAATGGCTTTCATTATCCACCAATGTACGGTATTTTCTTGACACCTGACGTCCAATGGCTTTTATTATCCACCAATGTACGGTATTTTCTTGACACCATACATTCATTACCTTCATTATTCAAACCATTAATATGAAATCTTGATATCGGAGATATCTTTATGGAACCTAATTATGAAGAAAATATTCACCATACATAGTTACAATTGAATACGATAATTATGTTCCGATGTATCGATCAGCGTACAAGCCTTATCATGCATCCAGTTGTAATGTTTAGTTCAACTGTACACACCAACAGACCCGTGCTGAGTGAATTGATTTTATTTATCGAGATAGGTGAGGAAATGAATACCTTTAATAAGAGGTAGAAATAATCGTGTGATTCATGATTAATGTCCGGCTGCCTTTGAAACTCAAAATCATACAATTTACACTTTCCTTCTTTTTTAAGATGATAATGAGAACTAATAGGCCTTATGCATAAACCTTTAGATAACTTAACATATACATTGTATCGCTCTAAATCATGTTTGTCGCACATGGTGTACATATATAAACTAAGACTTTCCAATTTTAAATGGATATGTGTGTACTTGTAGTTGTGTTTCAGTGTATATATTAACAAAAATCATGAGGCTAAATATGACAGTTGATGCCCACCCCAACCCCATTAAGTTTCTCCAATCAAGGAACGGACCGAATGATTGATTGATTTGAATTCAAGGTTAAATATTACATCAACTTTCATTCCGATACTAACTGGTTCAAAAGAACTCGATCGATTTTAGTCAAGTTTTGTGGTTAGTTATGACCTTATTTTAAAATGAACAAAGAAAAGAAAGAAGAAAAAAACCACGAACATTTACATTCAGGAGTTTGGTTATTTTCAGTATTTTATATTGATATGTACAATGCCGTATTCTTGAGCCCCCACTCTCCATTGCTCTACCATCCTTCCCATTCAAGCTCGAGTATAGTGATGCTTTGATAAAACATCCAGTCTAAGTACAGATCGTTGACAGGTTGATACTCAGCTTGTTGTAGACTATTTACTGTGTGCTTATAGTAACACTTGGTCAGAAATAAATCAATTTCACTTCAACCAGTATTGTAGAATGAACACTTTAGCCGACAAAAGGTTATCCGCCAGTTGACTCCTATCTCTCCAACAGATGACTAACTGTTTCTTCTTAAGTTTATTTGGAGAAAAAACAAAACAACACGGTCAATACAATTCAACTAGTCACGAAGAAAGAAAGTTTGTTGATTAAAATTGCGTCATTTATTTTAAGGGAGGAGAAAAAGTACGATAGCAAAATTACTCCCACCTGAAGACAAGTATGGCCACTCTCTTACTTTAAAGTCTAGTAGTCTGACGAGTATCGAGTCGATACAATTTAGAATCGACTAGAAATAAAATACGTACCGAGTCAATATAGCTTAGTACCGACTAGGAAAAAAATGCATATACTGAGCCAATGCAAGTTAGTATCAAGTAGAAATAATGCATGTACTGAGTCAATACATGTTAGGATAGAATAGAAAAAAAACACATGTACTGAGTCAATACAAGTTAGTATCGAGTAGAAACAAATGCATGTACTGAGTCAATACAAGTTAGTAACAAGTAGAAATAATCCATGTGCTGAGTCAATACAAGTTAGTAACAAGTAGAAATAATGCATGTGCTGAGTCAATACATGTTAGTATAGAATAGAAAAACATACATGTACTGAGTCAATACAAGTTAGTATCGAGTAGAAACAAATGCATGTACTGGGTCAATACAAGTTAGTATCGAATAGAAATAATCCATGTGCTGAGTCAATACAAGTTGGTATCGAGTAGAAATTATGCATGGACTGAGTCAAAAAATTTAGTATCGAGTACAATAAACCAAATATCAGTTAATGAAAGGCGGTTATCAAGGACGCGAAAGGAACGATCGAGTGAAACAAAAACGGGGAGTATCGAGCTTAGAACTGCAAGTTTAGAGTACAATAAAGCGAGCATTGAGTAGAGAAAATGAACCAAAGACTATAATGAAGGAAACTAGTCGAACAAGAGAGAATTTAGGAGTAAATATAAACATGAGTTTCTGAGTGCATTTTAATGACTGGTTTTTGTCATACATGTATGCAATCGACTTTTCGTTCAATAATCTCAAGCTTTTTAAAGCATATAGGCTTTTTGATCCTGGCATAAAGAGAAGAAAACAGCATATTATTCTCTTGGTAGTCTCTCGAGCCGAGGAGACAAGTTATGCGATCTCATCGATGGTGGACGCGGATGTGGCTCCGTAGTCCGAATTCCTATGCATACGGGCAGTTGCTGGCTGGGCATGGGACACCGGTGGTTGGGGTTGACTGAAATACAGCTCTTTGATGTCTCTCACGAGCTTCAGCAAAATGCTGGCGGTGGTCAACCTCGAAGGTGGAATAGGCTTTCCTGGTCAGGGCTCACCAGTGGCTTCTGTCTGTTAGGTACTGTTAAAAGAACATTTAATTATATTTATTTTGGTGTAAGACTGAGGGATGTATTTTAGTTCATAAAGCATACAATTTGACCTTGCTTCAGATATGCGTTTTTCAATTATATAAAAAAGCTCCAGCTCCGCTTGGTCATTTTCACTTCTTGGACTTCACAATTGAATTGTAAAAAAGAAAACGAGCAGATAACTTTTTTATTTATAGATTTTCTAATTCATTCATTGCATTTCCATGTTCCGGTATTACGTACTGTGACAAGACTTGCTTTCGTGATTTTAATACCGGCTACAATTAGAATATATTGGACTAGATCAAGCTGATATATCGAGGACATGGGGTGGGGCAGCCATTTTGATGAGGTGCGTGTTTGGATCATGCAAAATTTTCACAACTACAGCATGAAGTTTAAATCACAGAGTACATGAATGTAGAATAGAGGTATGCCAACATTTGCGTCCTTGTGCATGTTTCAAATGCAAACAATTTCGCTTTACACCTGTCGCAGTTAATGCCACACCCCACCCCGCGTCGATAGATATAAATATTTTCTGTGATTGATATGAACTCACGCTTAAATATTATATCAACCTTCATGCCTTTACTGGTTGTTTCAAAGAACACGATGTATATTAATTAGGTGTTGTGGCTAATTACGAGCTTCGTTTCAATAAGAACAAATTAGCAAAATATAAAAAACGAATATTTGTATACAGTATTTTTGGTATTATCAATGGTTTTGCAAATATATGTAGACTGCCATAATCTTGATTCCCCCACGCTCCATTTTTCCAACCATCCGTCCAATTTTTAATTGACAGTACTGCTTTGTTAAAACGTCCAGTTTAAATACAGATCAATGACAAGGGCATACTCAGATTACAGTAGACTATTTACTTTGACACTATAGCAACATTTATACATAAACAAATCAATTTTGCTCAAGCCACTATTGTTGAATGAACACTTTAGCAGACTTAAGGTTATCCTCCAGTTAACCGATGTTTCTCGAACAAATAATTCCTTTTCTGTTTATTTAAATTAAAGGTTCAACTATGCACAAAGAGAGGAATGTTGTGTAAATAAATTGCATCATTACTCTACCCGAATTAGCCCCACTCTGCCCACGCACCCTAGGTAAATTATGACCAGCCTCTTTCTTAACGCCTTAGTCTAGTCAGGAAAGGCAAGTATAGTGTAAAGAAAGGCCAGTATCAGGTAGGAAATAATAATAATAATAATAATAATAATAATAATAATAATATTAATAATAACAGGTACTGAGTCAGGAAAATATAGCATTGAGTATTTGAGTGCACATAAAGTGAGTAGCAAGGGAAAAAAAGGCTAGAATATCGAGTACATGAAAGGTATCGCCGAATCATGACAAGGAAGGGAGTACAGAGTTTAGAACTGCAATTTTCAATTACAAAACTATGAATAGAGTATACAAATGAAGTATAAAATTAGAATAAATTAAAGCATACGATGAAGGGAGTAGTCAGGGATAATAAAATATATCTAAAGACCAGTCTGCCTATCTTAATCACTTATTTTTGCCAACTGTAATCGACTTTTCACAGAGGAATCTAAATTTTATTATAACATAGTTTTCTCCTTTTTGGACCACTGCATTAATATTTGATAAATTTGAAAACGATCTACATATCATATGTTCCATTTTTATTTCCTGGGTTTGCATTTATAGATGCTTGGATTATGTAATTCTTTTATTCATAAATGGAGTTCTGAATTAAAGTATGAATAACGTAAATGTATGTATGCCATTGTGATTCAATACAGGCATAAATATACTAGAGTGATTCAATACAGGTATAAGTATGCCATTGTGATTCAATTCAGGTATATGTACACTAGAGTGATTCAATACAGGTATAAATATACTAGAGTGATTCAATACAGGTATAAGTATGCCATTGTGATTCAATACAGGTATAAGTATACTAGAGTGATTCAATACAGGGATAAGTATACTAGAGTGATTCAATACAGGTATAAATATATCAGAGTGATCCAATACAGGTATAATTATACCAGAGTGATTCGATACCAGATTGATTCGATACAGGTATAAATATACCAGAGTGATCCAATACAGGCATAAGTATACCAGAGCGCTTCGATACAGGTCACAAAGTATATATTTGATAAAGCTAGCCAGTAGCTTCCCGTCGGTCGGTGGTTCTATCTAAGGTTTTTCTCGGTTCTTCCTCCACCAGTTATATTAGTCGTCATGCATAACCTATCATGTGCTGAAAACTGGCGTTTAATCTCATACAATAACAACATTAACAACATTTATTGCGTGCTGCATCACGATATATTCCAGCTTGCATGGCAATGATTTCTTTTCAATCACCATTTACTTCTTTTTCATTTATGTAACAATGTATTTAATTTTTATTGATTTTTATCCTCTTCACTCTGTATTACTTTTGCTAGCTGTTTGAGAACAAAGCCCATTGACAGTTTTTAGTGTACATTCCAGAGTCATCATAAATTTTTAATAACATTGCTACCTCTATATCTAGCGTTGATAATTATTAAAATGAAGAAAATACATGGTCTTTATAAGGACACACCACCTTTTGGACATATTTCATTAATTCCTTTACAAATTTGTATTAAATAAATTTAAGCATTAAAGGCAAGCATGCTGTTTCTGGTCCTTTAATTTCGAAATAGTCTTTTTTCATATTTACTTAAATTTATTGTATTTAATATTTGGTAACAATCACTCAAGATAACAACAAAACACTATTTGCACCCATGTATTCAACATTACGACGTAACTCACATTCGACCACAGTATCGTTGGCACTTATACGTTTTTCAGTGTGATTGTTAACATCGAAATGAAATATTATGTGCCTGTGTATTTATTGATAGCATATCGGATAGACTCATGAATAACCTATGTTTGTATCAATTCAACTGCGTTGTAATGCCCAGCTAAGAATAATGCAACTTATTGATTTTTACCAAATCTTGTCTTACATTTGTGCTGTCAAATATCATATAATTTGTTCTTAGTTATTACTTCTGGCTACATTCAGAAATGCAATAAAACATATATTAGAAGTTGTTCTACCATTTTCGACCACTATCCGTGTTGGATTTAATTCAATAGTTTATTTTTTTAATTTACTTTCATCTGTTCAGAAGTGCAAAATACAATATTTTGGTATATCCAGCAAGTAATTTTGTTTCAATATCACTTGTGATTGATAACGACAAGTCATGTTTAGACATTTATAAGTAAATATGACTCAAACAAAGTGTCCCAAGACTTCAATGTCGTCAAATTGGAACTGGAGAATGTGAAGCTATTGTTTTGTCGTAGAATTGCAGCCACTGGGTACAATCGATACAAACTCCGAGAATGGCGAGGATGTCGAGGAGATCTAGGCATTCTTCAGAGACTCTCTGAACTCAATTACATCCAAAACCTTCACTTCCACCACACGTAAACATTCAGATTGGTTTAATGAGAAATAATCTACCATACAGAGAGTTCATAATGAGAAATATCTGCCACAAAGAATTGTTTAGAAGACATCACTTCATCGTCAAAGAAGGCAGCCTTCATCAACGTCAAGTGGACTGTCCAATGCAAACTCAGAGTTACCAGACTCATGCTTGAGCAAAAAGGCAGACGAGATTCAGTTTTACGCTGACCGGAATGATATGAGGAACATTTATGATGCTTTGAATACAAACGAGAGGCCACTCATCAGGAAAAACTAAAGTACCCAGTGATGACAACTCCACGCTGCTAACTGATATAGAAGATAGACTTCAAAAATGGGCAGAACATTTCACCAATATCGTCAAACAACAGTCATAATACATGAATGTGGAGGTAAATGACCAATTCTCCAAAGTCGTAATCAACAAATCACTTGCTGATCATCCTCAAACGCTGCATGAAGCTGTGAAAGAAATTGAACTGCATACAAATGGCAAAGCACATGGAGTAGATTCAGTACCAGCAGAAGTCTACAATGTAAGAAGCTGTCACATGGTGCTGAAGCTGACTGAACTCTTCCAGTCAATGTGGACGGAGGAAACTATACTCCAGGGTTAAAGTATGGATCTATCGTCACTTGGAAGCGCAGAAAGGTAAAAAACAATCCTGCGACAGCCATCTGGGCATCGCCTAGCTATCAATAACAGTCGAAAACCTCACCAGAATTATGTTTAATTACATTGTGCATCATATTGATCAAGGACTCTTGTCTGAGAGTCATTGTGGCTTCAAGAAAGGACAACGGACAAACAACGTGATGTTTACTGCTCGTCAACTCCAGAAGAAATGCCAGGAAAATTACTCCAACCTGTTCATGACACTCAACGACCTGACAAAAGCATTTGACACAGTCAACTGTGGAGGCATTATCATTAGAAAATTTGATTGTGCGGAGAAATTCATCGTGATGGTTCGGCTATTCCATGATGGCAAGTTCGCTGAATCATTCCCGGTCGCCAATGGTATCAATCAATGCTGCGTGTTTACCTCAATTCTCTTAAGGATGGTGTTCTCTGTCATGCTGACTGATGTCTTTTGTAAGCATATATTGGGAGCGACATCAGTTTGAAGAGAATACAGGCGAAGACGCAGTCACACGAAATGTCTGTTCGTGATCTATTTGCTGACAACCGTACCTCGAATGAAAATCGGAGCCTGCCATGCCATAGAGTACAGACCATTTCTCTTCAGCTCGCTAGAATTTCAGTCTCACACTCGTAATCAAGAAGACAGAGGTTACGCGCCAACCTACCAAGATCTGCCACGGCAAGCTTAATGAGGCAAAGCTATCACGGGGTGGTCACACGAAACGCTTCAAAGTTCTCGTCAAATCATCCTTAAAATACTTCAACATTGACCTTGACTCTTGGAAGATATCGCATAGGATCGCTCATCCTATCGCTATCTCCTGCATAATGTAGCTTTGGACTTTGAATGAAGGATAATTGCACAGGCAGTGCAAACGAGCGAGGAGCATAAACGTCAGAACTGCAGCACGTCCTCTGTTTATCAGCCAAACCCAAGCGGCATCTCCTGCAAAGTGTGCCACAGACAATTCAGAGCCCTGATTGCCTGACTATCCACTCACGTACTCACATAAGCCTTATCGTGGTCATTTTCGAGCATCAACACCATATTAATTAGCGGCACTAATGTTTGGATAATCATTTGAATTGGACGCTGGTAATGTTATGGTACTAACCTGTGGGATGTAGAATGAGATTTGCTCTTTCACATTTTCATCCAAAATACATTGGGCACCATGAAAGAGTTCCATTTCATTAATGCTATTACAGCAGCAGTATTTTTCGGGGGTAGGTGCTTCTCTGTGTGTGTTTTGCGCGCACGTATATATATATATATATATATATATATATATATATATATATATATATATATATATATATATATATATATGCTATATTCACTTTTTCATTCCACTGCCATGCGCCAGATCACTACAAAGCCAAACTGTCAACAGATCTCTAGTATGCTGATTTAATATATTCTTTGATGTATCTTATAAGACGACTTGGACATTTCTTTTTTTGCAAATTTTTCCTATAGTACTTGTATTAATTCTGTTTGTTGTTCAATTTATATATATATATACATATATATATATATATATATATATATATATATATATATATATATATATATATATATATATATATATATATATATATAGTTAGTTAGTTAGTTAGTTAGGTAAATTTGCCACGTTATCAATACACAAATAAAAAATAAATCTGAAATAAAGTTAAGAAAGTTGTGGTTATATAGATGTTATAAAGATTCCAAAGAAGTAGTACAACTACTCTGTCTGTATATATATATATATATATATATATATATATATATATATATATATATATATATATATATAGAGAGAGAGAGAGAGAGAGAGAGAGAGAGAGAGAGAGGCAGATAGTAGGTGTACTACTTCATTGGAATCGTTATAACATCTGTATAACCACAACTTTACCAAATGATTTCTGTACTTTGCCCATTTCCTTTCTTTTTTGAATTTGTATGATGTCAGTGACATATCCAATGTCCTTTTTCTTGGGGGTGGGGGTGGGATGTATTTTTTTGAGATTTGGTACATTAAGCCACTGTCACAGAAATAATATAAATAACCAGTGTGAGAATCGCTACTTTTCTGGTATTTTTCTTCGTCTTTTTATGTGAGGACTGGATTTCAAATTTCAAAGTAAGAAAAACCCCATTACGAAAATGAACTTCCATATTGGTGAGTACGGCAATAGATATTTAACTTTTGACTCCGGCACTAGTTATATGCCCAACATCGCGTTAAGAACAGAAAGGGAGTCACTGTTTCTTTCTGCGATATTTGATTTGTAATTCGTACAACGGATCTGTTTTCATAGTGTTCGTTGCTGGGCTTGGAGTAGAGGGTGTCTTGAAAATTGTTATTGTTGAGGGGTAAGTAATATGTGTTGAACGTTATTTTTTTAAAAATCGTTTTGTTACCAGCGAAGGATGCGTGATAAATATAGTCATGATACGCAGTGTATCAGGTTACACGATAGTATATAATGCGTGAGTTGTATGATGATAGAAACATGTCAAAGCTATGTGAACGTACACAAAGTGTCAACTGTGATGGTACATAAAGTGCGAGAGCTATATCATCTTACATAGTGTCAAAGGTATATCATGATCCATACAAATGTGGGTGCTACACGATGGTACATAAAGTGTGGGAGCTATATGATGGTACTTAAAATGAGATAGCTCTATGATGGTACATTTAGTGTCAAAGCTGTATGATGATACATACAAATGTGGGTGCTACATGATGGTATATAAAGTGTCGGAGCTAGATGATTTTACATAGTGTCGAACCTATATGATGGTACACTGAGTGTCAAAGCTGTATGATGATACATAAAATGTGGATGGTACATGATGGTACATAAAGTGTGGGAGCTATATGACGGTACTTAAAATGAGATAGCTCTGAGATGGTACATACAGTATGGGTGGTATATGAGTGAAAATCACGTTTGGGAGCTACATGATGGTACATGAAGTGTCAATACTATATAATGGACCAAATTGTGCGGGGGCTATATGATGGTACACAAAAAGTGTCAAATCTGTATGATGGTACGTACAATTAGGAGCTGTATGATGGTACACAAAGTGTGAGAACTATATGATGGTACCTAAAGTGTCGGAGCTATATGATGGTACATCAAGTTTGGGAGCTGTATGACGGTATATAAAATGTGGGAGCTCTATGATGGTACAAAAAGTGTCAAATCTTTAAGATGGTACATAAAACTGGGAGCTGTATGATGGTACATCAAGTGTGAGAACTACGTGATTTTACATAAAGCGTGGAAGCTATATGATGGCACTTTAAAGATCAAAGCTATATGATGGCACCTTAAAGATCAAAGCTATATGATGGTTCATAAAGTGTGGGAGCTCTATGATGGTAGAAAACACGTCAAAACTTTATCATGGCACAAAAAATGTTGGTGCTATTTGATGGTAAACGAAGTATCAAAGCTATCGGACAGTACAGTAAAATATGGGAGCTTTATGATGGTACATAAAGCGGCAAACCTTTAAGATGGCACTTAAAGTGTGGGAGCTATTTGTTGGTACATAAAGTGTGGGATGTATATGATGGTACATAAATACTGGTAGCTACATTATGGTACATACATTATGGAAGCTATATGGTGGGACATAAGGTGTGGGAGCTGTATGATGTTGGTGCACAATGTGGCAAAATAATATGATGGTAGATAAAGTGTCGGAACTATATGATGATACATAACATGTCAAAACTATATGATGGTGCATCAAGTCTGGGAGTTTTATAATGGTACATAAAGTGTGAGAGTTCTATGATTGTACATAAGGCTTCTGAGCCATTTGATGTACATAAAGTGTCAAAACTACATGAAGTACATAACGTGAGGGTGGCTATATGATGGTACACAAAGTGTCAAACCTGTATGATTGCACATGCAATGTTGGAGCTATATGATGGTACAAAACGTGCGGGAGCTGTAGGATGGTACATCAAGCCTGGGAGCTATATGACGGTACAAAGTGTACGGGAGCTCTATGATGGTGTACAAAGCATGGGAGTTATTTGATGGTACATAAAGTGTCAAAATTATCTTATGTTACATAAAGTGTGGGAGTTGTAAGATGGTACATACAATGTAGGAGCTACATGTTGGACATTCATTGGGGGAACTATATGGTGATAATGAAGTGTCGGAGCTACATATGGTACATACAGTGTGGGAGCTATATAATGGTACATACTGTGGGTGAGCTATATGATGGTACATAAAATGCGGGAGTTCTATGGTGATACTTGAGTGCGTGAGCTCTGTGATGTTACATACAGTGTGGAAGCTATATGATGGTACATACAGTTACATACAGTGTGGGAGCTATATACTGGTACTTAAGGTGTGGTTCTATATGACGATTAATACGCAGTAACACACACACACACACACACACACATATATATATATATATATATATATATATATATATATATATATATATATATATATATATATTATTTTTTTATTTGCTTTGTGAACTTAAGGCTGAATTTTGTGTGCACATTTCTAACAAATTTGACCGAAAGTTCTTTTTTTCTTCTGACCTTTGAAATACTAACACATTTTAGTAGGCAATATGTGTTGCATAACATGCTCCTAAATTGAATCGAACATTGATCTTATGAGACGCAACGTCTCTGAGCCTTGGCCAGTCCGTTGAATTAGACCACGTTTGATAAAATCAGTATGAAATATTGCTTTTCAACACTAAACTTTGATACATTATAATACAGTAGAAAATTTCGTAGATATATTAGATTGTATTACCTAGATAACATTTCCATATCATGGTAGATATATTAGATTGCATTACCTAGATAACATTTCCATGTCATAGTAGATATAATAGATTTCATTGCCTAGATAACATTTCTATGTCATATTAGATATAATAGATTTCATTACCTAGATAACATTTCCATGTTCTTGCATATATATTAGATTGCATTACGTAGATAACATTTCCATGTCATAGTAGATATAATAGATTGCATTACCTAGATAACATTTCCATGTCATAGTAGATATATTAGATTTCATTACCTAGATAACATTTCCATGTCATAGTAGATATATTAGATTTCATTACCTAGATAACATTTCCATGTCATAGTAGATATATTAGATTTCATTACCTAGATAACATTTCCATGTCATAGTAGATATATTAGGTTGTATTACCTAGATAACATTTCCATGTCATAGTAGATATAATAGATTGCATTACCTAGATAACATTTTCATGTCATAGTAGATATAATAGATTGCATTACCTAGATAACATTTTCATGTCATAGTAGATATATTAGATTTCATTACCTAGACAACATTTCCATGTCATAGTAGATATATTAGATTGCATTACCTAAATAACATTTTCATGTCATAGTAGATATAATAGATTTCATTACCTAGATAACATTTCCACGTCCTTGCATATATATTAGATTGCATTACGTAGATAACATTTCCATATCATAGTAGATATATTAGATTGCATTACCCAGATAATATTTCCATGTCATAGTAGATATAATAGATTGCTTATCTAAATAACATTTCCATGTCATAGATATATTAGATTGCATTACCTAAATAACATTTTCATGTCATAGTAGATGTATTAGATTGCATTACCTAGATAACATTTCCATGTCATAGTAGATATAATAGATTTCATTACCTAGATAACATTTCCACGTCCTTGCATATATATTAGATTGCATTACGTAGATAACATTTCCTTGTCATAGTAGATATAATAGATTGCTTACCTAAATAACATTTCCATGTCATAGTAGATGTATTAGATTGCATTACCTAGATAACATTTCAACGTCATTGTAGATATGTCAGATTGCATTACCTAGATAACATTTCCACGCCATTGTAGATATATTAGATTGCATTACGTAGATAACATATTAGATCCGTGACCCTTGTTGCCAAGAACATATTCACTTACAGCATAATTTTTATCATCTAGTTAAATGTTTTAGGCCTTTAGAAATAATTAGTACAGTTAATATTAACAGTTCACCGACAGTTTAGGAAGACATGAGTGTAGCACACTGCCTCCTGCAAATTCAAGGATTGTTATTCCACGACACATGCAGATCATTACTTTCAGTGGTATAACCAGTATGTTGTAAATTAAAACGATATGCGTCACCTTAGAGTGACCTTCACTTGAACATTATTTGTTGGAATGGATGTATTTGGGGTAAAATAAACTGCCCTGGATAGAGTAAAGGTGAAAATTCCATAATAAACACGTTGTTCTCATAAATAAGCATACTAAGTGCCTTTATATCAATTCTTTTTGAAAGCATGCCAATGAATATGTAAACAAATCAATTAGTATGTGCACTTTTCAAGCAAATCAAGGCTGTCAAATACAGCGTGTTCCTCATTACAGGTGTGAGAAATCACACTTAGACTGGAATACATCATACGTAGGCTGGAGACATCAGTCTTAGACTGTGAGACATTGGACTAAAACTGGGACACACCATACTTAGACTGGGAGACATCAGACTTAGGTTGGGAGACATCAGACTAGAACTGGGAGACATCAGAATTAGACTATGGGACATCAGACCGGGATACACCATCCTTAGACTGGGAGATATCAGATTAAGACTGGAAGACGCCGTACTTAGACTGATAGACATGAGACTTATACTGGGACACAACTGACTTAGATTGGGAGACACCATTATTAGACTGTTAGATATCAGACTTAGACTGTTAAACATCAGACTTTGAGAGACACCATACTTGGACTGCGATACATTAGTCTTAGACTGGGAGACATCAGACTAAGACTAGGATATATCAGACTAAGACTGGGAGACAGCAGACTTAGTCTAGAAATCTTTCATTACACTGCGCATATTATACATGCCACTATGTCACAATGTTGCATATTTTTTAATTTAAAAGTTACTTTGGACGCGGGCAAAACTTGATTGCATAGTTGTTGTTTTTTTCTCGTGTATTTTTGTCACCCCTAGAGTACTACTACAACGTGAATAGAGCACATGCAGGTGGTTTAATTTTGTGAGACAGGATAATTATTGATAGACACAGGCACGTACAAGTGATTCAGTTTGATTTGACCATAGTATATATTTGCAGACACTGACACATTGAGGTGCTGCAATCTGATGGGACTCGGGAAATATTTGTCATTGTATGGATAGGGCAAATGCAGGTCGTTCAGTTATATTTGACCATGATAATTATTTACAGACGTAGGCACATCTAGGTGATTCACTTTTATTCTACCATGGTAATCATGTATATACTGACACTATAGTGCGAATAAGGCACACGCAGATGGTTCAGTTCGATGGGACTAAGGTGGTTTCTTTTACAGACACTGGCACGTGGATGTGCTTCAGTTTGATGAGAGTATGGTAAATATTTACGGAAACAGCCGTGCAGGTTGTTCAGATTGATGGGACCATGGTAATTATTTACGGAAACAGCCGTGCAGGTTGTTCAGATTGATGGGACCATGGTAATTATTTAAATAAATGTTTATAAGACACATGCAGGTTGTTCGTTTTGATGGGACTGTGGCAAATATGAAAGGATACTGGCACATGAAGGCCTTTCAATTGGATGTGACCATGGTAATTATTTACATAAACGTGTTTAAGACACACGCAGGCGGTTCAAGTTGTATGTGTGTGTGGGTGTGTGTGATTTTGGATTTTTAACGTAGCTTTGAAAAAAATTCAGTCACATTGCTACGATGTCTGCAGTGTGGTAGTTTATAGGATTAGCTTAAGACATGTCTAGCTGTTTTATAAGACACGTCAAGCTCCTACCTAAGATATTTTTAGGTCTATTGTAAAACACGCCGAGCTCTGTCTTAAGACAAATCTTGCTCTCTTTCTCTCTCTTAAGAGACGTCTAGTTCTATCTTAAGACACATATTGTCTTCTCTTAAGAGACGTCTAGTTCTATCTTAAGACACATATTGTCTTCTCTTAAGAGACGTCTAGTTCTATCTTAAGACACGTACTGTCCTCTCTTAAGAGACGTCTAGTTTTATCTTAGGTTACATCTTGTCTTCTCTTAAGATACGTCTAGTTCTATCTTAAGACACGTACTGTCCTCTCTTAAGAGACGTCTAGTTTTATCTTAGGTTACATCTTGTCTTCTCTTAAGATACGTCTAGTTCTATCTTAAGACACGTACTGTCCTCTCTTAAGAGACGTCTAGTTTTATCTTAGGTTACATCTTGTCTTCTCTTAAGATACGTCTAGTTCTATCTTAAGACACGTACTGTCCTCTCTTAAGATACGTCTAGTTCTATCTTAAGACACGTACTGTCCTCTCTTAAGAGACGTCTAGTTTTATCTTAGGTTACATCTTGTCTTCTCTTAAGATACGTCTAGTTCTATCTTAAGATACGTACTGTCCTCTCTTAAGATACGTCTAGTTCTATCTTAAGACACGTGCTGTCCTCTCTTAAGAGACGTCTAGTTTTATCTTAGGTTACTTCTTGTCTTCTCTTAAGATACGTCTAGTTCTATCTTAAGACACGTCCTGTCCTCTCTTAAGAGACGTCTAGTTCTATCATAAAATCCGACTTGCCTACTCTCAAAAGAGACGTATAGGTCTGCCTGAAGATACATCTTGTCCTCTCTTAAGAGACAACGAGTTCTAAAATACAACATATAGTTTTATCTTGAGATACGTCTAGCTCTGTACATATACAACTCTATCTTAGGAGACGTTGAATTCTGTCTAGTTCATTCGAAAGGCACGTCTAGCTCAGTTTTACGACACGTCAAGTCCAAGTTAAGATGTGTATAACTCTATCCTAAAGTACGTTTAGGTATATTTCACGACACGTCGAACTCTAGCTTACCACATTTCTAGTTCTCTCTTAAGACACGTCTAGCACTATCTTCTTCGTGTATTGAACTCCCATCAAAATGTACATTTAAGTATTGAACTCCCATCAAAGTCGTACATTATCAATATAGATCTCTCGTCAACGATTCATTTTAAGTATTGAACTTCCATCAAAGACGTACATTTTAAGTATTGAACTGCCATCAAAGATGTAAATTATTAGTGTTGAACTCCCATCAATGATGCAAATTTGAAATGTTTAACTCCTATCAAAGACGTACATGTTAAGTATTGAACTCCCATCAAAGACGTATATTTTAAGTACTTAATTCCCATCAAAGACGTGCATTTTAAATATTGAACTCAAATCAAAGATGTAAATTTTAAGTATTGAACTCCCATCAAAGATGTAAATTTTAAGTATTGAACTCCCATCAAAGACGTACATTATCAGTATTGATCTCTCGTCAACGACATTCATTTTAAGTACTGAACTCCCATTAAAGACGTACATGTTAAGTATTGAATTCCCATCAAAGATCCAAAATTTAAGTATTGAACTCTCATCAAAGATGTAAATTTTAAGTAGTGAACTCCCATCAAAGATTTAAATTTTATGTATTGAACTCCCATCAAAGACGTACATTTTAAGTATTGAACTCCCATCAAAGACGTACATTTTAAGTATTGAACTTCCATCAAAGATCTAAATTTTAAGTATTGAACTCCCGTAAAAGACGTACATTTTAAGTATTGAAATACTATCAAAGATGTATATTTTAAGTACCGATGTCCCATCAAAGACGTACATTTTAAGTATTGAACTCACATAAAAGACGTACATTTAAGTATTGAACTCCCATCAAAGATGTACATTTTAAGCATTGAACTCTCATCAAAGATATAAATTTTAAGTATTGAATTCCCATAAAATACTGCATTTTAAGTATTGAATTTCCATCAAATACGTACATTTTAAGTATTGAACTCCCAGACAACAGAAGCTATTCATATGACACTAAATTGCTTTGTAAAATCTTGTGTTTGCCACATGCTAAAACTTGTGAAAGGAAAAAGAAATGTTAATATGTTAACATCTGTTACCGTACTTTAACACATTAACACCAGGAGGTTTTTGTCGTTTTCGCCTGAAATTCGAGTAGGAAACACATATTGAAAGATATTTCTGAATAAATCCTAATACATCAATTTCCAGGTGATTTTCCAATAACATAATGCTAGTTGTGTTAGAACATCGTTTTTCATTGGCTGTTTGGCTCGCGCATGGACCAATTATTTTCGTATCGAGACCACTCTTTATTCCAAATGCCCATATTATCCTACTTTTTGCAAAGGTTCATCTGTCTGTTTGCAGTTCATACCGGTCTGCCTTAGATCTGAGACCAAAAAGTCTAAAATCCGGCCACAAAATTGGATTCCGATCACGGGCGAATTTTGGTTGGAAAAAAATTGGGTCCAAAATATGAGGTTTTTCCCTCTGTATTTTGTTGTGTAACCAGAACTTCCAGATTATTTGGTATCATTGTAGAGCTACATCTGTCTTCCTTTCTATAATGCCACCCACTTTAGTGTATCATACATGACCTTGACACTACAGAGCAGTAGGCTACTACCTCCTGCCGCGTACACTCGTCGCCAGGGGTTAACGTGTTAATAATGAAAAAGGAAGAGATGTAAGGCTAAGTCAGTTTTTCTTGTACATATGTATATATGTGGTCAGTTTAGGAACTAAATACAATGCATAGTTTATATTTTTTTGTTCGCAAGATCTGCTGTTAAATCAATAATATGGAATTGTGGGTATTTTATATTGTACGTCATCTTTTTCAAGCAATCCCAGTACCAAATCTTGCAAGCTATTAACATCTTTCTTTTATATTTCAAATGGTGAAAACCAACTTTCGCCCGACGACATTCATACGTGAATGAATGTGCTACAAATTAGAACACTTTGAAGTTGGAGAATATTTGAAAAATAATTGCTTTATATTTCACATCTCAACATCGGAACGTACAACACATAACCGTTATTTGGGCAAATGCGGCACCAGAAACATAAATACCATGTGATACATCTTACAATGTGGAAAGAGATAATATGGTATAAATATAGTGGGTTATAACTGATTTTGCCCTAATTAGAGGACATGTCAATATGGCAGGCAATACTAGAAACCCGGCCATTCAGTTTCCTTGTGATTCACTGCCCGCACTCGGTCTGCTCCCTTATTCGTAGACTTTGTATTGAATATGTTTCTTCTTCTTTTAGATGATCTTTTAGTGCCGGGTTTAACATTTAAAAAAGCATGCTGAAGGAACTCTCATTTTTCTCCAAGAGAACTTCCTTTAAGTAAATCTTAAACACAGTAAAAGTGCGAATATCCTGATACCATTTACACAAACCTTCAAAGCTATGCAGAGTTTCTATAAATCGTGTTCAAGAACCATATGAGTATTAACTCACTTATAAATCGGTTTTCAATCTCCCATCGGTTCAGTTAAAAGAATACAAAGCCTTTTAAGAAAAGCGAACACCTTCATGAATCCGTTATATTCGATACACAGGCTATACATATTGGCAGTCAAGTATTGAAACGGGCAAGCGAAATAGACTAGACAGGTCATCAGATTTGTCAATTACATGTGCCAGCATAATAACCAATTATATTGTCAAGGGCAGTTATTGTTTCAGGAGGAAACATTGATAAACAGAAACATGGTGTGTTGACATGTTAATGTCAGTTTTTAGAAATTGAAATGTCAAAGGTCATGTTTGTAATCTAAGTTAGAACGTGTCCGATTTCGTTGGACAACAATACTGTAATATTGTGATATTTAGAGAAACTGGAGCACACTTAATGTAATGAATACATTTCTTGTGTTGGAGTTAGTTCTACTGAATACGTCGTGTCCATATATATATATATATATATATATATATATATATATATATATATATATATATATATATATATATATATATGACATTATATTTGTCTCAAACATTTGATTACTGTTGCAAATAACATCTGAATCACATCCCTTCAATAGAACAAAAGCAAGGGGTGGGAGCAAAGAGTTAAGATATAAATATGTGTTATCAATGCTTGATTTGTGTGTGTGTGTGTGTGTGTGTGAGTGTGTGTGTGAGAGAGAGAGAGAGAGAGAATGTTAACGCTGTTTCTTGAGCCATAAGATAAGATTTAATGCTTCATAGTTTGCACCGACTTACACCTGACAGGTAAATTAAGATTTAACTGATAGCACCTTTCCTTCATGGTTTACATTGTCATCTAATTGAATTCTGTTCAGAGAATGTTTATTAAAAGGTACTGGAAAACTGTTTCACCTGATGACACATGTCATGATAAATGGAAACGTATATAACCTCTTTGTCAAGGATCTTAACATTACAAAGTGAGTTCATTTGATAAGTCTTTTTAATAGTTTTTTTTTTTATAATACTTAATTACATGCTATTTCTTACAAAGGGTCATGTGATTGGACTATAATATGACAGTTGCGTTTTGGAGGATCCTGGTGGCTGAGTGGTCTAAGGTGTTCGCCTTTTTCTCCATCACTTACACATCTCACGTATGTTCGTGTGAGTTCGAGGCTCGGATCGGCCAATGTCGGTATGTGAGAAAACTTGCCACTAGCTTCCCGTGGGTCAGTGTTTCTTCTCGGGTCTTCTGTCGGGTTCTTTCTCCATCAAATATACTGGTCGCCCTGTATAGCCTATCATATTCTGAAAAATGGCGTTACACTGAATGAAAACAAAACCAAGCAACTGCATTGTATCCAGTCCCCCTCCTCTGCCCCGCTTAATATTTGGTGCATGCTTTTTGCCAATTTTGTCATTCTCGTCTCACAAACGACGTCTTCCTTTTGTGTCTGATATACATGCTGTCCGAATATAAGAACTACGCCAGTGGTGTAACTAGTCTCATGTCAGGTTTAAGATTAACCTGCGTAAAATCCGTTGGTAAATAATCTTACATTATAAGAGAGAGAGAGAGAGAGAGAGAGAGAGAGAGAGTTGTTTATGAAAACAATCTATGCTTAAGTTTAAGCAACCTATAAAACAGTAATTGTGGCAAGAACACACACTGACATTCTTTCTTTGCGGTTTACAGGTTTTATGGCCTAGTTTGGCCGAACAATGGAAATAAAATGAAATCTCGTGAAGCAGTGCCCGATTACCAAATAGGCAGAGTAGGTACCTGCCTATTAGCCCCACGCATTTTAGGGGCCCCGCGACAGCGGATCAAAAAAATATTGATTAAACATATTAGGAGATAAATTGCCCCAATATTTCGACTGCCTAAGGGCCTACACAGGGTTTAATCCTGCACTGTCGTGAAGATTCCATGAGTTAAGTAGTCTCTTCTTCGTTTCATGACTCCTCCTAGGAAAGTCATACAGAGGTAGCATGCGATTATCATGCCAGTTCAATAGATTCTTGTGGTGACATGAATTTCTGTGGACAGGACCCACACAATAACTTTACAGACTTTGTTGCCGGTGGCAAATATCGATAGTTCTCCTCTTCAAATGTCAAAAGGGCAAAGGTGTATATCATAGGGCGATAAGAAGTGCTGAAGCAAAGAAATAAGAGTTTTAAACCTTGAAATCAAATAAACAAAGCACAGTAAGGGCCGCATAAACCGGTAAAGCATGGATGTCAAGTGCTCATGTTCAAGAAATTTGAAGAGTTGTCAAATAAAACCCTAGATTTTACATGACATTTGTGACAAATGAAGAACCACTCGAAGAGCGAAGTATAAAATTATTACCATGCTTTCTTTGCTGTTGATCATGGAAATCTTTACAGACATCAAAAGCAAAAGTTATGTTAAACAACATGGTTGGGTTTTCCGATCCCGATACCCATTTCAGATAAATGAAAAGTAGTGAATTCCTCAACCATTTCCAATCTTGTTGAAAAAATTATACAATGGAATTAAGTGGCGTACTAAGGGCCAATGGCGCCCGGGGCCAGTGGCGTAAATGGCTCCCAGGGCGACGACGATGACCCAGAGGGCCAGAATACGAGGTCCGAAGGGTCGAAGCCGGGGTAGGATACATGGCAGGGGGCCCCTCCCAAAGCTAGGTTGTTTATTGTTGGGAAGCGCTGTGAGCTAACCCAGCGTGGCCCGGGAGCTAACCCAGCGGTGCCCGGGGCGAAGCATTGGCCATTAACAATTTTCCTGCAATTTAATGCTTTTATGTGGCTTTTCCTGGGATATAAATTCTATCATTCACATATGACAAACAAGCACAATTTTATGCATATTTGTGTTAGAGATGAGAAAACAAATACGTAGAAACAATCGAAGAGAAATCTCATATGACAAATTGCATATTACAAAAACACCTTACATCGGAAGTATTTAATTACCAGTTTAAATATAAATACAAAACTTAGTTTTCAATCAAAACAGCGCTCCCGATTTTCGCAGGTTTAAAAACCAAAATAAAGTCTAACGCATATTGTTCTATAATTGTAACAGTACAAAGATGTTAAGAACTTTCGCCGAATCCAATCAACCTTTCACTGCGCATCCACGCATCATTTTTCTTTTATTAATAAAACACCACGCAAATAAAGTTATCTCAAGAAACAAAATCTTTCCGCAACGGTCACTGTAACGGTGTCGAACGTATTATCCCCAATACTCCTTCCTTTAAATCTAACTATTTGTGCCAAGGCGATAGTATGGACCTATATTAGGATCCCACTAACTCGCTGTGATGCGAAGGGGGGGGGGGGAGGAGGCGATGGCTACAAGTAAGTAACAAGACAAGGTAAAAACCAACAAGCATTTAATTTTCCCAAGAAATAAATTTTTTTCCCTAAAATATAAAATCAAACAGAGTGAAAGATATAAAAAAATATGTACAGTGTTTGAATTTCTAGATTATTATCCTAAAAATTGTACTATCAATTGTCTTGTTACTTACTTGAAGCCACTATACGTAGCAATATACAGTCTATACCTTTAATGAATGACACTTACCTGTATGAATATAAGGATACCTACATGAATATATAGATATATATTAAAAGTTGAACGAAACAGCTATACCACTAATATAAACATGATACTCACCACTCATCATGTATATGGTGTCCTTGAAAATTTTAACCTCCAAACAAAAAGCAGAAATCTCGATGAATATTACGTCATGAAAGCTACTTTAATGTTTTGACAGCTTTTAAGAGGTTTGTAATGGCTATGTGATATCTTACAAACAAGTCCCTGCTCACCATTATGGTGCACCAGGTTCAGCTAATGATGCTCCTTTAAATATATAGTGTACAACTTGAATCGGAAGCGGACGCTAACATGTTTGTGATGGTTGACAGTAAAATTATTGACAGAATATGCTTGAAATCACATAAATAGGCCGCAGCAAATTATGAGTACTATCTGGTTTTATGTCGTTGTGTTTTTGAGGGGTTTGAATGAGAATCGCTTGCTCACACGCCCCTCAGAGACATTTACGAACGCTCATCGTTGCATCTTAAAACTGTACAAACCTTAATAATCACCTCAAAAACTCGTGATCGTAAAAATTACTATAATCATTTTATGAATATTTTTTTACATCACTGGGAGGAAATGTGATCAATTAGATGGTTTGGGTCGCTAAAACGTTCAGATGGACAATATGTTCGTTGTGTCATTGAAACTTTCATGTAGACGAGATATCTTCCATCAATCGATATGATCAACTTGGTGGACGATATATCAATGATTTTACTGGTACAGTTGGGCGCGGAGATCAGACAATAGCATACACATTTTGACCAACTTAACCAAATATCTCGGTGTGTAATTGCTAAAAGATACAAAAACTAAAACAGTACAGGTCCCGATCGCCTATAGAAGAGGAAATGTTCTTTATAAATGCTGCTTCCAGATATGCGTTCTTTCAGAGGTTACATAGAGCTTAAACATACTGACCAAATCAACATGACCGAAATAACCACGTTTGCTTACTAGCAGATCATCTCTATTGTTTAGTTTCCCTTTGTAAATTTCATCACCCTATCGGAATGACATGTTTCGGTTGACAATGATATGTTCAAGTGAATTTGGTGAAAGTTATGAAGTCACTGCGTACTTAATTTTTGCGTGTTAAAACGGGTTGTTTTACTATTAGGGTCACGTCAGTCCTGTTAGTCAGATACGCTTAGTACTAAACGTGTCATTGCATACTGCCAGATATATGATTAGCTGGCGGTCAGCTAGAATTACGAACAAACAACAAAATGCAAACAGCTACTATTGAATAACTTGCAGTAGATTGGATAATCGACAGTTATGTGGCTAAAATAATATGGCAAAATAAATAGTTTTATTTCATGAAGGATATTCTGAGGTCTTTGCAAAACGGACTCCTTGCAGGGTTTAATTTGACAGTGAATATTTAGAGACCGTTGTTAATTTAACGCTGAATAATAAAGCGTTTATTGCATTCTTCATAAAAGGTTTACACGTTTAATGAAAATTCGTGAACTTCTTACAGGGGTATGCGAGTACGAAATGGGTATTACTGAAATATCATCATTGATAAATTAAAACGATTCCACACACACACATACATTCATACAAGATACATACATACATACATAAATACATACATACGTAAAGGATCCATTTGCCTAGTTCTATTGCATTAGCGCCCTGACCCATTCGGCCATGCCTGGATCTCCACATAAGGAAGAAGTATGATCGAAGGAGTGCTGAAGGTATAGAAAACTCATTTACTCTGAACGAAACGTAGCGCTTGCCTATATGCAAAAGCTCACTGTCTTCCTATTTAGATAACGCAAGGTATATATAAATTACATTATAAATTGACACGTAAGTAGTAAACAGGAAACACAAAACATTTATCATTGGTTCTCTTAATAAGTATTGATACATGATAACATGAAATAATTTTGAAAGATATATCTTTCAAACAGAATGACAAAATATGATCAGCATATCCGATAACAGTATTGATCTTTTCACATTGCAAGTACAATCAGAGTAAATTTTCGGAAGTGCTACTTTGTCAAAGATTTCTTGTTTAACAGATTTGCTGATAATAAACGAAGCGGTTCACACTTCACATGTAACATCTAGTTCGTAATGCATACCTCAGCAAACAAAATCATAATTTACCCACTATGCTAGATAAATATGAGTTAGAAAAATCAATATTTGCTCAGATAATCTTAAAACGTTCGGCTGTTTCTTATAAAACGTATTTCAAGGTTTTTAGCAATATCAGTTTGTCTATTAAATGTATTTTCTGTACTTGGAGAAGATTTATTTTGACCCTCATAGCTGTAAAGACTACGTCAGAATCTGGTTATTTGAATTACTCTCTATGACATAATAATATACCCTTTAACCCTGTCTATAGCATAATTACAAACATTGTAACCATATATAAGACATAATTAAATACCTTTCAACCCTGTTTATGACACCTGTTAACTATGTCTATATCATTATTACATAGCCATGCCAATGACATAATGACTTACCTTTCAATCTTTTATAAACACCTTTCTGGAATCGTTTACCTGGTCTTGACTTAAATGTAACCTTTATATTACGGTTACACTTGGATGATCTTTACAGCTATCGTCTTTTATCGTTCAGGAGTCTCAGGTGAAATCGGAACATTTGTAACATCTGATTAGCAAGAGAGAAATACGGTATAGAATTGACTTGATATTTATAAAGTTAAATATGATCTCTAAATAAAGGATCTAGTGTTTGTTTAATCCCACCTATAGGTAGACGGGGAGGGTTAGTTGCAACATTTATTTACCCAATGAAGGTGAAACAGCAAATTGAATTTCAATTGAACTGAAGCTTTTTATGCGTGACTCGAAGTGAATTAATTGTAGTATGAAAGTAACACAGGCATACATTTGCACAAAGTTTTCGGTAAGTTGTATATTAAGGGAAGGTGCCATATTTAATAGTTTTGATAAGGAAAGGAAAGAGTTTTTGAAGTTACTTAGTGCTTGACCAAAGTCTTTCATGATAATACAACTTTTCTGCATGTTGTTTTGTTTTACATTTTCTTTTTTCTTTCTTTCATATTGTTCGTTTTATTCGCGCAACAGATATGTTCACTGAATGAAGTATTGACTTTTCTTCAGTTCACAGAGCCGCATCCATGACAATTATACTTTCTTAACAGTTGCGTATCGTCCAGTGTTCAGTAAGTAAGGTTGATATCTCTTTTAACGAAGTCATTATTTAGCCTTACTATATGTTCAGTTATACAACTTGCCGAGGCATTTTGAATATATTTACATTGTTCCAAAACTATTTTCATGTTTATATTTCAAAATGAGACAGTCTCAGTTTAAAGCGAGTCAGATTTAGAAAATAAACTATATTACAAAATGAATCTCTTACGCAAGGATTCCTGTGTCGTAGCTTTTTCATGAAATGTGAATTCCGGCGACTTACTTTATATGCATTCTCACCAGCATGAGGTGGAACAAAGTATGGTCATTCAAATAGCAACAGGAAACTACGTCCGCGTGCTCTAACTTTGTATACTACTTCTTAGGGAAAATGGCATTTCATCACTAAATGTTCTAATCGAAAGTCTAAAATGGACTGTATCTTATTTAATTTTATTTCACTTCATTGTATTCTATTTACATTAATTTGCAGATTGAATGCTAATGCAGCACGTGCATAATGTCGACTGCAACCAATGACAAGTTGACGATTCAGGCACTGAAGGAACACGACAAAGTCCACCCCAAATTCAAGGCCACAATAACGGCCGGATCCAAGGATCAGAAGGAGGTAAGATCTGAAGCCTAACAAAAAATGGAGATTATTAAAATATAAATAATCGGGCGATAGTTTCATACTACGGGAAAACACATTCAAGATCGGCTATTACAGCTATAGCAGTAGTTGCATTATGCGTCTAATCATGGGAGCCCCGAGTGGCCGAGTGGTCTAAAGCGCACTCCGTCACGGATCACTGCCATCTCACCTCTGTCTGCGTGGGTTCGAGTCTCGGGCTCGGCAAATGTGGATATGTGAGAAAGCTTGCCGGTAGCTTCTCGTGGGTCGGTGGTTCTTTCCGGGTTTTACCCTGGTTCTTCGTCCACCATTAATACTGGCCGCCATGTATAGCCTATCTTGTGCTGAAAAATGGCTGTAAACCCTATAACAACATAATAACAACGTCTAATCATACATAAAAATGAGGAGGAATATTTTGGAATAATGATGAGCTTTGAAGCTAATGATAATAATTTGTTAAGCTTAAGAGAAGCTTCGAGCTAATTTTATTGCAGAACGCAAAAAGATGATGCTATAGGAAAGGTTAACAGATTGAAATTTTTTGTATAGTTGTTGGTTAACTGTGAATTTCCACTTGAAAGACCAGAGACACAAATGCGGTTTTGACTTGTTTAGAGAGGCATGCAAACTGGCATACCTGTTTATCTTCATAGATACCCATCTACATACAGATCTATTAATTTTTTTCTAACTATATATTGGTTGGTTCTTTGACATACATCATGCAATAGCTACGTAAGGGATTTAATTATAATCTTTTGTTTCACACACAGGACTCGTTTATTACCGTTCGAAGAAGATCAAAGAAATTTTCGGTAAACCGGTGAAAATAAATATGACAATAAACATGAAAAATAAACTTACCTTATGGAGAAAAAAAATGGTTAATTTTTTAAGGAATGATACATCGTACCTGCTCTAATGCTTAATACAAATATTATTGAAGTCTTAAATTGTTAGGACTCTATGGTCATAAACTAGGTACATAAAGAAGTACCACCAATACATTTTCTAAAACCTAACAAATATTTTAATTATCAAAGTTATAAATGAAAGTGTGAGAATAACATACGGTATTTTGAAGTGAATCCAAAATGAACCTGACAAAGTTCTATGAAAGTCGGAAAGGCTTAAAAGTTCCGTATAAATTTTAAAAGCGGAAATGTAATGATCCGCCAAGAATCGTGAATTTTCCAAGATGTCGTTGTCTAGAACTTCTTTGAATAATGCACAATAGTTGAAAAAAATTTTTAGTCCGAATAATGAGTGTTTCTGTTTCCACTGAACAGTCCAAACAAATGTTTTTCCTCTCGAATAATATCCAAATAGAACATAAAGCAATGTCTTCAAACTTACAAAAGTAACTCAAGAAATGAAAATGACTCCAAACTAGGAATGATTTTGACTGATCACATCTCAGGTTATATATACCTTCTGTTACTACTGTATTGCACAATGTATCCCACATGACATACATTAGCTTTTGAATTTTCTCGAAACTGCCTTTCATGTGACCTAGCCCAACCAATGGTAAGTTACTAAATTCTTCTAGAACCGTTCAACCTCCTTCAGCCAATACGAATTTAACCCAGAATCATCATTCAGTCTTATTATTAAGATTATTATTAGTAATCATCAGCATATTCCTAAGCATCTATTAATAGATCCTATGCAGTTTTTCTCACTTAGTACTTCTAGAACAGACCAAAATCATGTAGGCAAAATCTAACTAAAGATAATCTGTACAACTTACAACCATGAATAAAAATTACAAATAAATAGATAAAATCATGTACCAGGAATCACACAAAGACATACATTACAAAATGACATCAGTTTTCCCTTAAATGACCTCAACCTTGCCTTTAACCAAAGGAGTGGGTATAGATTTGCATTATAATGTAAGACCTTATAGCTTCCTTATTCTACAGTAGAATTATCATTTTAAATCCGTCCTCCCCACCTCACACGTTGCTGATTATAAAGATCATAATTACAAACTGTAACTTAAACTTTCAAGTGACCTTGGCCATGCTTGAAGGTCAGAGGTAAGGTTGGAGTGCTTTGGAATAAAGTGGCTCAGCTTACTATTTTTGTAACCCATATGTGATAACTATTCTTCGCTCCCAGGTGTGTGAACTATGGATTTACATAAGTTCTATCATCAGTCGATTTGATACAGGTAAACCTCCAGTTCATCTCTCTAGCATTGCCGTTTTCTACCTCTAATATGTAATACATATCCAGAAATGATATTGAAAGGCTGTTCCTTTATATATATATATATATATATATATATATATATATATATATATATATATATATATATATATATATATATATATACGTGCAATCCCATGTTTCTGACTCTATGTTTCTATCCCTACTCCCCGGATTTATAACTTATAGGTCTGCATAAAATCTTTAACCTAAACTTTTTTATTTGTTGACGCCGCCACCACTTATTTTTTCAGAGATGAGTGTAAAGCAAGCGTGCGAAAAATGAGTTAAGTGAAGTCAGGGAACTAGTTCAAGGCAGTATATATATAGATTTTATGCAGACCCTTAAGTCACGTACCCAGAGAGCGGGGACAGATTTTATGCAGACCCTCGAGTCAGAAACACGGGGAGCGCCGATATATATATAATAGAGGTAGGAACGGCAATACTAGAGGTATGAAATGGAGGTTTACCTGTATCAAATAAATAAATATTGTTATACATTGCATATTTACAACATTGTCAACGGAAGTCAAACCAAAGAGAAAAATCGTACTGGTTTTTTTTTCCACTTAAAATTCAGCACACTTTTAATTAACAGTTTGCAAATATTATAAACTAATTACAGCGTTAAGAATCATTATTGTGACTACATCAATACAGGAACTTAGCCCTACGGTTAGTCCTTGTTAAATGTTTACAGAGAAACTAATTACGTACACGTTGTATAGTATGTTTGCTGACAATACACCTGTTGTCCATTTCCCAGAGAGGACGTCGTTACTTACACGTGATCCCCAGCAAGCTCGGCATTTTATTATTAAATTGCACCATGTCAAATACGTTCCATTAATGTGATTCTTCCGTGTAGATACCATTTCTTTTATCTGAGGTTGTGGTTGATAGGAAAAAGAACTAAATGATTTTTGGGTATATACGTTCCTATAACATGAAGAAAAAGAAAAAGTTCTTCAGTAGTTTATTTCACCTATCAACAACTCTAGATAAAATACAATCTTTCGGGTTATGTTAAAGGCCTTACAGGTACATTCATGGCGTACACTTTAGAAGGAAACCTTTGTATACCATGTAAATCAAGGGCTCTGTTGCCGTAAGAACTTACATTATTATTTACCGATACTTTTGTAATAGGTGCTATAATTATAAAGTAATATTTCATGGGCTATTAAATATGGGCTATTAAATATATGACCTATGAAATTGACCGTTGATAAATTATTGCGTTTACTACCTTCATTATTTCGTATCCGGTGAGTTGAAAGTAGACCATTGATCTTTACACAGTCATGATGCCAACGGTAAGAAATCTTTTGTGAAGAGTTACAAAGTTTTAATTTTCTCGTGGGATTGTCATTTGGTGGGTTGGGGTTATTACCTATAAGTCAGTTAGCACAATGTGTCCTGAAGTCACGCCGTGCCTATGATTTGTTTTGTAAATAAGGGTTTTTGTTTTGTAAGTCACATTGGTTTGTTGGTATGAGAAAAGGCTACCCATATATCACATCCTCAAATCTAGGTTATTTAAAGCTTAAAGCAAGATGTCCGACTGATTTTAATCTTTTGCCTTAAAAATACATATAGCTGTTTTTAAACTGCACGCGCTTTCTTCCCCTGCATGCATTTTATTTACTTGTATTTTTTTTTGTTACATAACTTCAACAATGATGGCCTCTTGCATCAATCGGTACATATGCAGCAAAGGTCCAGAAACAAATGTTTATAAGCCTTGATTGAGAAATTTGTATTTGATGACATCATGACCAAGCGTCTGCTTCTTTTCTTGTTAGTCATACTATTCATCTGATGCGGTTCAACCAGGAAATGATGGCCAACTTAATAGTAATGCAACAAAGTTGAATTTGTATTTTGGTGGGTTAGATTTTACAGTGATTCACACTTATGGTCTATGATGCTTACATGAATGTGGAACGCTGACTAGTTTGTTATATAGGCATTAATGTAAACTTCAGATAAAGGAGAGACAAACTCCATGCTTACCTTAATCCACACGATAGATTCAACCTTTGAACTTTTAAGATCGCCGTCGTTTCATAGTTGGATAATATAGACCTACCAGAACGACATCCGTTTGAAACTTCATTAGGACACTTACCAGTCGTAGTCCACATAAGTAATAGGAATTATGATAGGAACGATGGGAACGAACGAGAGAATTTTTTTTAAATCATACACATCATACGTGGATTGGAATATATATTTTAGTGTGGACCGTGGCCTTGTGAATATTAAACTGTAAGGTGAAATGACAGGCCATTCTTGTCGACCTAAAGGTCCCCATTCTTCATAGATTACTGCCGCTGCACATTCCTTTCTGTCACTACGCAGATTTTTCATTTCCACCTGAGCACCAGAGTGATGTATGTCTGCCGAATTTGCACCTTGGGTCATAATCGAGTCTCTTTATATAACCTATTATAGTTTCCAAACTAGAAATACAACTATATTAATGATGGGTTACTAAAAAAAATGGACAGGAAATCTCAAAGGTGGACAGAAGACGAACCTAGGCCAGTGCCTGTTTGATCAACCTATTAAAGGTGAATCTATTCGATAAGATTGCATACATAGACGTTCATGAATTATTAACGATGTTGTCAAATGCAATTATAGTTTACCAAAAAATTATCTTTGGAGGTACACTGATAAATGGTATGTGTGGGTTTAACCATTTTGTTAATTGTGGTAAATCGTCCGCACCTTATTTGTGTTCAGGATGCGGTAAAATAAAATTGTTAGTAGTGATGTTTTTTTTAAATTACAATTATGAACGTATATGTTTGAGATCTTGCATGAAAAAAACTGTCTTCATTTATAGAGTCGAAATTCGAATTGTTCAAACCCAACAACAAAGCTACTCCGCACGTTCAGTCAGTTATTATAAACAGTGTGCATCTGCACTGTACACCATTCTAATTTCTAGCCAACCTGCATGTACCCGAATACAACAAAATCTTTTGTCTCCAAAACTGATTACTTAGTTATCTATATAAAGGTGTGTTAGCTATAAAGCAATTGAATAGTGAATAGTTTATCCACTACGAGCCCACGCTCTGTATTCAACACAATATTTTAGACAGAGTTCAACACATCATCCACATTTTTGATAGAGGGCTGCTTGTTTTGCTCTGTAAAGGAGCAGTGAATGAGAGTTTAGGCTTGAATGAATGGACTGAGAGAAACGAATGTCCATCGGGTTAAAGAATTTCAAATATATATGTTTTAAATGTTGCTTGAAACAAAAATACTATTGTCTGGTAAAAACGGCTAAGTGCTATCAACGCTTGTAACAAAATATCGAGATATGAGACAAACATATTGTTTTGAATCAGTATGTTGTCCCTTTAATGTTGAGAGAGAGAGAGAGAGAGAGAGAGAGAGAGAGAGGCGGACAAGCAAGAGAGTGCTCTGACCCTTTCGTCAAAAGTGTATTTTCAGATATAAAAAATAAACAAAAAGAAACACGGCCTTGTTTGGGGAAATAACAATAAAATAAAACGAGAGACGACGACCTCCGGTCCATTACCATGCTTTATTTAATACATTGCGACTAAATATGGCAACCCGCTGTCTCTGTCTTTTACTTTCCGTGAGACCAAGGAAATCGTAAATTATACATTAGTCGCGACAACGTGTTTTGTATATTTGATTTACTTGTATCTGATTTAATATATATTTATTTCAATTTAATTTTTTTCAGTTTTAAATATTTTTATTTTTCATTGCATGATATTGTAATGTAAATTTATTCACTAGAGATGATACTTTTTTCAGAAAATAGTTTGACCTTGACTGTTAGTTTATAAACACCAGGTGTTAATCTAAATCCTGACCTTGTTTCAGAATTTGTAGCAACATTCGTAAACCAATTTCTATTTTACAATGATTGGTTATTTTCAAGGTCACGATGGGACTTTGTCTTTAAGATGTAAACAATTTTTTAATTTTTTTAAATTTAAAATGATTGATTTTCGTCATGGTCACACAGGGTAAACGTGATCCGCAACAAATACTTGCTTCTATACCCTTCGAGAACATGATCACGTAACCCTTTGTTTACCTTTTAGAAAGACCATATAACCCATGTTTTGGAGAATTAATCGCAGCAGAAGCTGGGCAATTAAACTGTTAGTTGTATGTTGTGCTGTTTGGAGTTATTTCAAATTACTTGGATTCAAAAGGATTAATTCCGTTATTTTTCTGGAAAATACGTGTTCATGTAATATTGTGGAACAAGGACAGTTTTTTTAAATATAAAAATGTATTCAGCTATCAGAAACCGGCTTGATAATTCTGTAAGATGGATAACGCTCTTTCAGTTTGAAGACCGGTTTGTGTCCACAATCTTCTTTGAGCAGAAGTGAGTTTATTTACTCCATTAAGTTCACGTTTAAACCACTCTTGTATCAAGGGGTTATTCCACGTTACAGCTATCCTTTTCCACACGCACATTATCAGTTGACCAGTTCACCTAGTTTTATTTATTGTTGTTCTTTGCGGTTAGCGTCATTTTTCAGCGCATTATAATCTGAGCATTACGTAATGAACCCATATGGGGATAAATGGGCCATATTCAGACGGATGTGACATTTTTTCTACAATTCTCATTTGGCAGTCAATAAAAAAATAAACGGCCGCCAAAATGTTATTATTGATAGTAAAAAAAAAAAACAAATTTCCAGTACGCGGGGTAATTAATTTTTCAACGATCGTAGCCTATCTGTAAAGAGAATACTGCGTAGAAATTTCATAGGTTTATTTGTGCCGATCAGAATCAAATATTGTGATATTTAACATGTAATATAAAACAAATATGACATTGTACATGCTATATGTAAAGTATACCGGCTATATGATAATCATGAATATCGAACGAAATGGAATGCTCTAAATTTTAATGCAGCAATGCAATATCATTATGACGTCATACATTCATGATGGTGTTATATTTTCTGACGGTACGTTTTCTCATGTCGCAGCTGATGCCATGATTTCCACAAAATGTCGAATGAAATATACACTTATATAACTAGGACATTTATCACGATGTACTAGCATTCGAGACAGCTAGACCTGTATGAGACTAAACAACTCAGTTGATGGCACCAATGGAGTATATGGAGCAAACTTAGACTGATGGCATGAACATATATTTGGACCATTTTCTGTGTAGAAACTCCGTTTACAGGTTACAATCAGCCACAAAGCTAATACCTACGACAGCTGAAAAATGTAAAAATTTGTAACGTATGGTTGCAGCCTCATCTGAAATAAGGGAAAACATATTTGCTGGACTCGCGGTATATGCTTAGCAAACAATAGCTTGTAATAACTTGAGAATGGTAAAAGGTTTTCATCTCTGTTTTAATGTTTTGGACAAAACTGTAACAGGTTCAACGCAATGTTCAGCTTGCCCTCCGTCGCTAAGAGAATGGTGCTACGTTTTAATTTGATGCAAGAGTTTGGAGTGTCCGCAATATATCACACTTTATCTAAATATATATGTTAAAGTAGACGTTTAATAGACTGTACTTGATATACGACCAGGTTTGGCCATGTTTATGATATTTGATCTGTATTAATATGGAACCCTTTTGCCTTGTTGTGTCCTTCTAGTGAGGACTAAACCTTTGAGTTCCACATGCATTTTAACTCGCATCATTTGACCAGATGTATTATTTAGCTACGAAGGTACAGAAGAGAAGTGTGTATCAAGTTAAAAGGTTATAGTAAATCCATAGCCCACTTTTAAACTTTCAATGACATTATTCAGAAAGAAATGTGTGTTCAGTTAAAACCGAGCAAGCAACGCAAAGGTCTCATACTATTGAAACACATGCACCTGGCTGTTAACGTATTTAACGAGTGACAATAAAGTTTTGTGCCGGCTACCAGTGAGTCATTTGGCTGATGTCATTACCCCGACTAAGATGGCGTATCAAATGTTCTTTCATCTGAGAAAGAAGGTAATTTGTATTCATGACACACGGTACTAATGAAATGGAAAAATGGGAACCAGCCTAGAAATGGATGAACATAAAAAGAGTAAATATGGGTTTGGTTGGACAGGATTAGTTAACAACTAAGTTATGCTTTAAGGGAAAAGAATTTTTTGAGAGCTTATCCTAGTTGTAAGTGGAACAAAAAGAGACATTGTTTTATTGATGGCAGTTCCGTCATTTCACAGTCTTGAGTTTGGAACACTCATTACTAAAATTAGCACCTGACTCTTTGGTGCGCAACTGAAAGCACATGTTTCAAGCACATGCAGGTCCTTTCCTCTACACATAAGCTGACATCCAGGTTTCATCTATACTGATAAATATAGGTTTGATTATGAGCATTCAAAATTTTTAAGTTATTGAATTGTTAATATTATGGTGTTTGCTTAAGTTTACTATGGAAACTGAATTAGCACCGTGAGTCCTTAAGGACATTTACACTAGGTCACATGACATGGAGCAAACTAGCTCCCAGATTGAAAGCGCTTCTGCGATTGGTTATTAACATTATTTGAAAATGAAAAATTTCCACTTTTTTAATTGGAGTGTATTTCAATGTTCATACTATACTAAACTTTCCATATGGTTACGAGTTCTCGAACTTTCATTGTTTTTAATGTTACTGAAGACTTTGTCGGATGCAATAACATTTAAGGAAGGAGTTACGCTTTCCCACGTATTTATCTACTCCGTGAATATTTTACGATGGCAGTTTCAGTCATATTTTTTTAATAGCATTTTACCTCAAGGTCGATCACCAAATTGACATAAAAACAGTCCATCGGTTGAACAAGGCTCCCAAACGTTTATGATCAACTAGAACGCAATGAGTCTCTCTTTAGACCTTATTTACCCTCCTAGGTTCACTGTGCGTATGTATGTATGTATGTATACATTTATTTATATATTTATTTTCAGACATCCAAAGTGTCCGGAGGAGGAGCATCGATGCGGTCATACAAAAGAAGTCAGAGCGAATCATCCAAGTCCGAAGTGACCAGTCAGAAAGTATCATCTACAAAGCCAAGAATAAATTTTTTTCGATTGGTGGTTGCGACCCAGGCATGGCAACGACTGGCAAGAAATAGATCCAAGTCTCAACCGGCAGCACCTGTTGTTCAATTAGAAAACACTTACCGTCTCGAACCAAAGGAGGGCGAAGCCTTTCCGCAGCGGAAAGTAGAACAGATTCTAAAAAATATTCTTGATTTTAGACTGAGCGATGTAAGGTATGACCCTGCACGGTGTAAATATCTTACAACGGAGCTGACGAGCGTTATCAAAGAAAAGGTTAAGGCGTTAAAAATACCGCGCTACAAACTTGTCTGCACCATAACACTGATTGATAACAACCGGCAAGGCTTACACATTTCTAGCAGGTGCATCTGGAATCACGACACGGATAACTTCGCCTCTTACACCTACAGAAATAGTTCTTTAATCGCCGTAGCTAATGTGTATGGCGTTTATTTTGAATAGATTACTACATCCCTTATCTTTTGATGTTTCTTTGTTATTAACGGAAAGCATAACTTGGCTCGATTTTAGTTTTCCGACGCAATCTCTGTCGTATGCAAGGATTATTAGGTTTTATAAAATGAAATAACATTATATTTTGCTTCTACTTGCAGAGCATGCGTATGCATAGAAGCTTCATTGTGATGCAGAAATGTAAATCTTACACATTAAGTTTGTCCTCATTTTTCCATATTTGTTTATACAAATTCACATACCTCGACTTAACTGAACTGTAATGTATTGTAAAAGGCAGTTGTGATTTTCGTCTAAGTTAGGACACATAGGATGTTGAGAGTGCTTATAAAATTTGTGTAAATATGCGGGTTTTGCACTGCTGGTCAAAGTCCAGACGAGCGTATGCTGTGTCATTCATCGGTTCTCCTGTGTCCGTCGTCTACCGTCCGTTAACTGTAGTTTTTTCCCTACTCCTTCTAAACCATTTTGTGCAATACCATGCAACAATTCATCTATTGTGAAGTGTAGCTGGTTCTAAATGAAAATAGTGCCCCATCTTTTTCTCGCTATTCCTTCTAAACAAACGGTGGTCTCAACCTAGGTCTTTCATTAACAGACTTCACAATGTATCTATTTAGTCCTAAATGAAAGTGATGTTCATCGAACATCCATTACAGCGGCCACGTGAGGCATACAGAAAATACTGTCATTGCTACTCCTGAACGGATGACCTGGTTAACATAAGGTTTCCCCATAGACACTTGGGATGATGTGCAGAGAGACCTGAACGAAAACTGTGCCGATCTCACGCCCTTCGTGGTTTATTGGTGGCCACCTCTAATATATTGTTATCGTTGCTCATCTTGAACACATATTCATTTCGACATATGATCAGGATTTCATTAAGAAACTTTGTTTAATATCTTGTTGGTCTTAAATGACAACGATGTCGATCTACATTCCAACAGGGCCATCATGGCAACCATTTTGAAAATATCATTATCAGTGGTTCTTCTCAAAGGATCGTAGTACTGGCATTGATTGTTCACTGAAAGGATTAATTATGATATGTATATTGCTCAGACGAACTGATGTCGATCTTATACCCAACATGACGGTGTTGATGGTCATCTTGAATATCTCGTTATCGCTACTCTTCTTGAAGGTAGGGCCGTGTATACATCTATGAAATAATAAATATTCATAATAATTATATCTTGAGCCAAGCTTAGCATGTATGACTTAAGCGTTATGAATCAATAGAATTATACTGCACTTATTGCATGTCCATATAAACCGGACAATGTAATAGCTTGGTTGAAACATAATTTGCACAATGACTAATGAGGCTTATTAAAATATATGTTTATCTGTCACACACACACACACACACACACACACACACACACACACACATGCCCAGAACTGTGAAAACAATACCTGCAATTTCCTACGATCTGAATATTGTTCCTTTCCGTAATTACATATAAGAAAAATATGTCATGAATATGATAGATTTATTCTGCATACATTATATACAAGTGTAGTTCTTACGTAACGATGTCATTATTTTTCTCTTTTAATCGTGTATTATATTCTTCCAGGAGGAATTCTAAAATACCAAGTGTGCATTTGATTCATTCTTTTTTTTAATTGTTGCGTGCTTAGCATATACTTGTCAAATGTATAAAATTTGATATCATGTATCTATTTTCCTGAATAAGCAGAATTATTCAGTAACCATATACAATACTATTCAAATTAATTGGCATTTAACTTGTGATGTTCGTCTTTTTTTAATATATATGAATACCACGAATTCACTTCACTCTTTTAGTAGTTATTCACGCTGAATAATGTGTTATATAGACGTATTTTGCCTTTCTCAGACATCCAAGAAAATAGAAACGTTCTAGTCCATTTTAAAGACAATATGGCACCTAAGGTTCAGAACTGATGATTTATCAAAATTAGTACACCTATTAGTACAATGACCCCGTTTAATTGCTTGGTTTATAAGATCGCACAGGCACGTGATATATTATTATAGGCCCATTTTAAGGGCCATTTGCAAAATTGAGTGTCAGATGGAATGAAATAAAATTTGCATGAAAGATATTTATACTTAACAAAATCAGATTACCAAAAATGACCTTTTTTATTAAACTTGTCGCTTCAGACTTTAAAAAACTCTAAATTGTTACGTATAACACGATGAATTGAACTACGTCAGAATATAACTCATTATATATGTCATTTTGTAGGAAGAGCGCGTTTTATGCCCGTAAGAGATTTTCAAACATATCACTTTACCAAATTTTCAGGACTTATTTTCTATGTATATTAAGGCTATATAAAACGTGATAAAAGCGATTTGGTAAGATCTTTTTCTCCTCAATTTGCATATATAGTACGTTAGAGCAGGTTGTGTACTTTTGAAAAGTATACCTTTATACACCTCTATTCCTAGCTGTTTGAATTAAGAAAAATACGTTACCATGTTTACATTAATTGTAAACCCATGCTAAACTCCTTTAACATATTTTCTTTAATTTTAACCCATACTAGACCTTGTCGTCATGTTTTAGTTAATTGTAACCCATAGTCGACCTCAGAGAACTTTACGCTGGTCATATGTTTTACACCTATAAAGCTTACAGTTTAAACAGACCTTAGGAGTGGAAACACATTTGTACATGACACCTTTGTACATTTGACACACACACACACACACACACACACACACACACACACATATATATATATATATATATATATATATATATATATATATATATATATATATATATATATATATATATATATATAGTGTACCCTGATGATTAAGTCTTCTTGCAAATTATTTCGTCAAAACCCCACATTACTTTGCTGTGTCGGCAGCTTTTACAGTTCTGTGGTATTGTTTGCTTAGGTATTTAAATTCGTTATATTTACTGTTCACCTTGGTGAATTATGTTAATACTTGGAATGGTCTTGGCTATATTTCATGTTTACCAAGATGGATTATGTTACTACTTGGATTGATTTTGGCTACATTTCACATTCACCACGACGGATTATGTTAATACTTGGATTGGGTTTGGTTACATTTCGTATTCACCACGATGGATTATGTTAATACTTGGAATAGTTTTGGCTACATTTCATATTCACCACGATGGATTATGTTTCTTTTTTAAATGGCTTTGGTTACATTTCATATTCACCACGATGGATTATATTATTACTTGGATTGGTTTTGGCTACATTCCATATTCACCACGATGGATTATGTTGCTATTTGGAATGGTTTTTGGTTACGTATCATATTCACCTTGATGGACTATGTTAACACTTGGAATGGGTTTGATTACATTTCATATTAACCACGATGGATTATTTTACTATATGAAATGATTTTGGTTACATTTCATATTCACCTTGATGGATTATGTTAATACTTGGACTATTTTTGGTTACATTTCATATTCACCACGATGGATTATGTTTCTATTTGGAATGGTTTTGGTTACATATCATATTCACCTTGATGGATTATGTTAATACTTGGACTATTTTTGGTTACATTTCATGTTCACCACGATGGATTATGTTGCTATTTGGAATGGTTTTGGTTACATTTCATATTCACCTTGATGGATTATGTTAATACTTGGACTATTTTTGGTTACATTTCATATTCACCACGATGGATTATGTTTCTATTTGGAATGCTTTTGGTTACATTTCATATTCACCTTGATGGATTATGTTAATACTTGGAATGGTTTTGGTTGCATTCATATTCACCTTGACGGATTATGCTACTATTTGGAATGGTTTTGGTTACATTTCATATTCACCTTGACGGATTATGTTAATACTTGGAATGGCTTTGGTTCCATTTCGTATTCACCACGATGGATTATGTTAATACTTGGAATAGTTTGGCTACATTTCATAATCACTACGATGGATTATGTTTCTTTTTGGAATGCTTTTGGTTACATTTCATATTCACCACGATAGATAATGTTTCTATTTAGAATGGTTTTGGTTACATTTCACATTCACTACGATGGATTATGTTTCTATTTGGATAGGTTTTGGTTACATTTCATATTCACTACGATGGATTATGTTTCTATTTGGAATGCTTTTGGTTACGTCTCATATTCACCTTGATGGATTATGTTCATACTTGGAATAGATTTGGCTACATTTTATATTCACTACGATGGATTATGTTACTATTTGGAATGCATTTGGTTACATTTTATATTCACCTTGATGGATTATGTTAATACCTTTTGTGGTTCATAATAATGAGTAAATGTGTCATTTCGACACGCTTCCTGCCCTGCAATCTTGGTGCACAAAGTTATATATACATAGAAGCTTTGGGATACTGTTTGTGCTTAATTTACTTATATTGTCTAAATCCATAGTGGACGTTGTTCATACATGATATGGAAATTCGGAAGTAAGGAAATTCATAGTGAGAAAGAGTGGATAGTCCCTCTGAACGCGAGGTCAAGGTCACAATTCGTCTGATACTTGTGTCTAGGTTTTGGTTAGGTTTTCATTTGCTGGTGACGTCTAAGTCATTTTAATGGATTATGCTCGTGCTTGGTCCATCTAGTCATAAAGCATGTAAATTTCATTTTGCAATGCTCTCGCAGACTCTTCTGATCTTGGGGTTAAAGTAATAAGGCTAACAGAAACGTTATATCCTTGCGGTCGACATAGAGGGGTTTTGGCCTTCGGATATTGAAACCCTGTATAAATATATAGTTGCATCTCCAGCTGAAAATCTGTTTCTTAACTAGGAATCGCTGACCAGTCAGTCTGGTTAAATATGAAACATAACTATTGTTATATGCAAGGGGTCTCTTTACTAAGCGAATCCAACATTTATGTGAATTCCACTTATCAGTCACTGACCTGAGCTCAACTACAACACTAAATCTTGCCATCACAAAATCTTATCATAATGCACTCTGCGACGTTTTCTCCTAGATATTGGCTAATTACTCGGGCTGAGGAATATTTCCCAAACACCGACTATCAGTAATTAAACAAGCAATTGCACGAATCTAATAAATCTATGCAATGGATACGTAGATACAAATGGCGCATACCCTAGATTTATTACATTATGTTTAAGGGTCTAGGCCTAAAACTATGCAACAGAAAGAAGCGAAACCAACAAGTTTAGTAAAATCAACAAATAATTTATTTCCCAACAATTCAAAATGAAAATTAAGAAGCCACACAAAGGTGAATTAAATCTCAAATTATCCTAAATGTTCTACCACATGACCAACATTATAAAATGTTCCAAATGCATTCCAATAACCTTGAATGTCATGATCTACCAGGAGTCTTGAATGTCTTGATGTAATATAGTGATGCTATCTGGAATGTCTTCGAATGAGTATTCAATAATCACAATTTAGTGATATTTATGTGATTTCAAAGAATAATTTAAACAAATAATTCCTCTCAAATTATATCTAAACAAAACTGCAAATAATTCCTAAGACTGATCATAAATAATTAAACTCAAATAATATCTTAACATAACTATAAACTCTCATAAGAGATTCCCAAAGAGTGATATTAAACAAGAATAAATCCTTTATATACATGCTACACTTGCCTATATAACAACAAAGTGTTCTCGAAAATTAAACCATTTTAATGAAAAATTACACTATATTGTAAACAAGATCTCTTACAGAACCTTCTACGGTCGAAAGCAAAGTCAGGTTTTGAACTCAGAATTTAGTAAACGATTTGTTTACTTCTTAGAAATATTACAAACACCAGCTAGGCACAACCCCTAATCACGGACAAAAATTTAGCACACAATGAAGATTTACATAATAACCAATCTGATTAACATCAACGAGATGATCTGACAGTGACCGCCGCTAAAGGGGTCATGTTCTGGTGACCTATGTTATAACATTAATCGCTAATTTAATCATGAAATCAGAGGAAGCCTTACATTTTCGCCTATGGGAGACTGATACTGAGAATAACAAACAACAGAAACAAGATCGGACCTAATGTAGTCTATATTGCAAGTGATGCAGCTATCAAAGTGTTTGGTATTCTCCAGGTGTAATATTATGTATGTATGTATTTATGAATGCATGTATGTATGTATGCATGTATGTATGTATGTGTGTGTGTGTGTGCGTGCGTGCGTGCTTGCGTGCGTGCGTGCGTGCGTGCGTTCACGCCGTGACCCAAGCACACACGTACGTATGTATGTATGTATGTATGTATGCATGTATGTATATATGTATGTATTTATGTATGTATGTATGTATGTTCTGGGAACATCCAAATATATTGTTCTTGACTCATTCTGCATGAGTGCTGGGACACGATAAATATCATGTTTGGTTCTTTAGATTTGTCTTCACAACAACCCTCCACACACTCCCACCGCATAGCTATACTCAGGATTTGGAATGTTCATTTTTATCTACTCATCCTCTTCAAACTTCACACTAAATTCACTTAGAATCAGGAGAATTTCGTCTGATGATATAGTTTTCAACTGGAGGCTCAGACAGCTGACCAAACATCTGACAAAAGCGGGGCTACACTAAAGATATAATTACGGAAGTGATACAAGGGTCCAAGAAAAAAATAGTGCTGGCCTCCTCAAGCTCAAAGTCGAAAAACGTGAATGAATACACTTCATCTTCACATTCCACCAAGAGCCCAAAATTAAGTCACATCATTCATAAACATTGCCCAACACTTGAATCATGTAAATCAAACAGCTAAATTCCCAGAGCGCTTAGATCCTAGGAATTTTTTTTTTTTTAATGAAGTCAATCCTAAGTACATAGCAAACTATATTTTATGATAACTGGTCATTATAATATAACGATGTCAATGTCATTTTGTCTATTTCAAAATCATAATTGTGTTTTGCTAGAGTTAATCGGAAGATTTCAAGAAAGGGCAAACAATTCCAAGTTATTCAACAGGTCTTGACATGACTATTCAATTTCTATTTAATATTACTGCACCATCTTGCATATAACAACAGACATACAGACAATCATCCATATAAAATGAAAACGAGATAAGTGAAAGATCACCTTGTTTCAAGTCAAACAATTAAAAATAACAACATACAAATAACAAACATAACACAACAAAAAACACAAAAAACTATAATTGTTTCTTACACACGATTTGCAGAATTATGACTTGTACGTGATGCCTTTAACATTACTGAGCTAATACTGCTAGATGTTTATTCATGCAATAACAACTTCCAGTCGATTTTAAAACGTTTCTTATAAGTGATAAATGAGCACTACGCTTCTGTTACCAGATCTCAACACAATATAAATAATTGCTTAGTGTACATTGCCATGAGAGAAAAAAAAAATCCGTTCACGTTTTCAAAAAAGGTTTTTGTCCTTTCAGGCTACAATAAACCAGAAGAAACTTTACCGTCATTAGTAATCGTATATGCAACTTTTCGTTATGTTTAAGATCGATCTGGCCATAGCTGAGACTAACTGTTGAAAAGAGAAAGTTTCACTGCTATAAAAAGTTTTACGGCCAGAAAAAACAAAAGATCCAAACGTTGGTCTCCATGCCAGTAACTCATTTGTTGGTGTGGACCCCTCGCAGCCCTCCACAAATATAAGATGGCTCCAAACGAAACAGATAAATAGACATGCATCATTATTTAATGTTACAATACATTATTTCGCATACTTAATTCAAGGAGTAAGATAATGACAAATTACAACAAACTCGGAATACTAGCAAAATGTCGTATACATATAATAGACACAATTTGTGAATAAACACCATTTATTCTGAGAAAGGGGGCTCTTCACAAAACTTCCGAAAGTAATATAATAAAAATAAGAAAATATAAATTCCATTTTATGATTTTAGTTTTATGATTTCAGTTATGTTATTACGTGATATGTAGCTCATGCACAAAGAATATACCAGGGGAGATAACCTATCATATGTATTTTACAACTTGAAACAGCACTGTTAAACGAACTAAGCAATTGAAAAGAACATAACTATGATAAATATACGAGTCTATGTGACAGAAGGGATGTACACTAATAAATGTATCTCAGGTCTAGTGAAAAGAGTATTTGCAGACCAGTGCAGATATAAAAAATGAGGAAATGTGGAATGCGGTTTTTCCAGAGCATCATACGAAATATCACATGTGTAACGGAGGCCTAGAATAGGAAATATCACATGTGTGACAGAAACATAGAATATTGATAGCACATGTTCAAAGGGAGCCTAGAAAGGGAAATATCACATGTCTAACGGAAGCCTAGAATTGGAAATATCCATGCATGACGGAAGCCTAGAATAGGAGAATAGGAAATATCACATGTGTGACAGAATATGAATAGCACATGTTCAATGGGAGTCTAGAATGAAAATATTACATGTGTGACCGAAGTCTATAATTGGAAATATCACATGTGTGACGGAAGTCTAGAATTGGAAATATCACATGTGTGATAGAAGCCTTGAATATGAATAGCACATGTGCGATGCGAGCCTAGACTAGGAACAGCAAATGTTTGATGGGAGCCTAGAATAGGAAATAGCACATGTATGATTGGAGCCTAGAATGGGAAACACTACGTGTGATGGGAACCTAGAAAAGGAATGTTATGGGAACTTAGAATAGGAGACTGAAAGTGAGGAGAAACGTGGTCTTGCAAAACATAAAGGGCAAAGTGAATACGTATTCAAATACAGGTCTGATATGTTTTCTCTGTAGGGGAGGCACTCAACAATCACCACACTGTTTGAAAACAATCAGGAGGAGAACAAATGTGCATAGGTTTCTTTGTTATGTAATATTTCAAAGGATCTTAGATGTAAATATTATATTAGTATTACAAATTTACCTTGAATAAGATCACTATATTAAAAGGAAAGGTTCGTATCAGTATGTACCTAGTCCCTGGAACTTACAGTGGCGTCTCTGTTTATTGACGAAATGTGGTGCCAAAACTAAATGGTCATTGTTCACTCACATTTCTGTATGACACATGTGACTAACATCAAGAGGTTGGTTTTGAACATCCAATCTAAGCATTAAGTCAGATCCATTTCATATTTTTATGTATGTGTGCACTTCAATAGCAAACAGTGCCACGATGGCATTTCACTTTATTGTTCCCATAACGTTATTTGCTAGGCTTCCTAATCCGTAATTGACGCCATGCTCGTTCCCCATTATTATCTGCTTTTTGCCCAAGCACCCGATTTAAATTACTCCAAACGTTCTCTTAAATTAACCAATGAAACTACAAGAATGTTGAGATATATGTAAATGGCATGGATATACACACTATCTCCTAGGGATTGCACCACCAATACATTTCCCGTAGAGCATAATGGCTATATATTAAAAATTAACATAATTTGTGCATTAGATTGGAATACAAACCAGACATGCTTTCATTCATACTAATTAGAGATTGTTTAGGCATTGAATGATACGTTAACTTTATACATGCATGACCTTTTGACAGTTTTATGATATATTGATGATATGTGATTATCTTTTTTATATCCACAGTGCAGGGTCAGATACAACAGTGAATCCAACACATTTTGACTGGAGGAACGAGTGTACAAGAATGATAATGCACTATATCGGATCAAATGTTTCTTTGAAATCTATAAATAAGAAAGAAAAAAGGAGTGACAACATATCGATACCAGCCAACCTACTTCATTAGAAAAACAATCCCATGAAGCAATTTTATAAAGATCAATTCAATTAGAGGGAGAAATTTTAAAAAAAATAACCTTCAGAATTTATCATATTTTTGTGATGAAGATGCATATAAAACGTCTGTGACAAATATTAAAGAAGCCATACATTACTCGCTTAAAAGAAATTTAGTTGTATAAAACGTCAGCAATGCAAAAGCGACCGCTGATAAAAGTGTAGGAATAAATTGCAAGAATAATGAAAATACTGTTAATGCAATAGCTTAAAACGACAAGCTCACATTTCTTAATACTTGTTTTGGAAGGTACATCTTAAGCAACGTCTAATTTCTCTCTGGCATATCAGCAGTCGAATCGATTGTTTGATTCTCACACAAAGTACACAAAAGAATATTGTAAAACTTGTACTCTTTTTTATTTTGTCTCTATGTCGAACATCCATAGTTCTGATATTTGGTATGCTAGATCATCTGCGTAGAATGTCAGAAAATCTATTAAATTGATGGAACTAATATTTGCTTCATTTATCACACTCAAAAAGACTGCAATGATGTTGATCAGAAAATCCATCTAAATGATCACGAGGCCAGAGTTAAGCAAGTATGAATTGCAACAGTTCATCAGATAACATTCCTTTCCTAATGATGCCAAATTTAGATAGAGTCCTTTTCCAATGATGCCAAATTCAGAGAGAGAATTAAAGATTTGTTGAATGTCTATTGCAATGTGAAGAACGTCTAACTTGTGGACACGTTTCTCAAAGAAAGTGTGAAGAGCATGCCACAAATACGAGTCCTTTTCCAATAATGCCAAATTCAGATAAAGTCATTTTCCAGTGATGCCAAATTCAGATAAAGTCATTTTCCAATGAAGCCAGATTCAGATAGAGTCCTTTCCTAATGATGCCAAATTTAGATAGAGTCCTTTTCCAATGATGCCAAATTCAGAGAGAGAATTAAAGATTTGTTGAATGTCTATTGCAATATGAAGAACGTCTAACTTGTGGACACGTTTCTCAAAGAAAGTGTGAAGAGCATGCCACAAATACGAGTCCTTTTCCAATAATGCCAAATTCAGATAAAGTCATTTTCCAGTGATGCCAAATTCAGATAAAGTCATTTTCCAATGAAGCCAGATTCAGATAGAGTCCTTTCCTAATGATGCCAAATTTAGATAGAATCCTTTTCCAATGATGCCAAATTCACAGAGAGAATTAAAGATTTGTTGAATGTCTATTGCAATATGAAGAACGTCTAACTTGTGGACACGTTTCTCAAAGAAAGTGTGAAGAGCATGCCACAAATACGAGTCCTTTTCCAATAATGCCAAATTCAGATAAAGTCATTTTCCAGTGATGCCAAATTCAGATAAAGTCATTTTCCAGTGAAGCCAGATTCAGATAGAGTCCTTTCCTAATGATGCCAAATTTAGATAGAGTCCTTTTCCAATGATGCCAAATTCAGAGAGAGAATTAAAGATTTGTTGAATGTCTATTGCAATGTGAAGAACGTCTAACTTGTGGACACGTTTCTCAAAGAAAGTGTGAAGAGCATGCCACAAATACGAGTCCTTTTCCAATAATGCCAAATTCAGATAAAGTCATTTTCCAGTGATGCCAAATTCAGATAAAGTCATTTTCCAATGAAGCTAGATTCAGATAGAGTCCTTTCCTAATGATGCCAAATTTAGATAGAATCCTTTTCCAATGATGCCAAATTCACAGAGAGAATTAAAGATTTGTTGAATGTCTATTGCAATATGAAGAACGTCTAACTTGTGGACACGTTTCTCAAAGAAAGTGTGAAGAGCATGCCACAAATACGAGTCCTTTTCCAATAATGCCAAATTCAGATAAAGTCATTTTCCAGTGATGCCAAATTCAGATAAAGTCATTTTCCAATGAAGCTAGATTCAGATAGAGTCCTTTCCTAATGATGCCAAATTTAGATAGAATCCTTTTCCAATGATGCCAAATTCACAGAGAGAATTAAAGATTTGTTGAATGTCTATTGCAATATGAAGAACGTCTAACTTGTGGACACGTTTCTCAAAGAAAGTGTGAAGAGCATGCCACAAATACGAGTCCTTTTCCAATAATGCCAAATTCAGATAAAGTCATTTTCCAGTGATGCCAAATTCAGATAAAGTCATTTTCCAATGAAGCCAGATTCAGATAGAGTCCTTTCCTAATGATGCCAAATTTAGATAGAATCCTTTTCCAATGATGCCAAATTCACAGAGAGAATTAAAGATTTGTTGAATGTCTATTGCAATATGAAGAACGTCTAACTTGTGGACACGTTTCTCAAAGAAAGTGTGAAGAGCATGCCACAAATACGAGTCCTTTTCCAATAATGCCAAATTCAGATAAAGTCATTTTCCAGTGATGCCAAATTCAGATAAAGTCATTTTCCAGTGATGCCAAATTCAGATAAAGTCATTTTCCAATGAAGCTAGATTCAGATAGAGTCCTTTCCTAATGATGCCAAATTTAGATAGAATCCTTTTCCAATGATGCCAAATTCACAGAGAGAATTAAAGATTTGTTGAATGTCTATTGCAATATGAAGAACGTCTAACTTGTGGACACGTTTCTCAAAGAAAGTGTGAAGAGCATGCCACAAATACGAGTCCTTTTCCAATAATGCCAAATTCAGATAAAGTCATTTTCCAGTGATGCCAAATTCAGATAAAGTCATTTTCCAATGAAGCCAGATTCAGATAGAGTCCTTTCCTAATGATGCCAAATTTAGATAGAGTCCTTTTCCAATGATGCCAAATTCACAGAGAGAATTAAAGATTTGTTGAATGTCTATTGCAATATGAAGAACGTCTAACTTGTGGACACGTTTCTCAAAGAAAGTGTGAAGAGCATGCCACAAATACGAGTCCTTTTCCAATAATGCCAAATTCAGATAAAGTCATTTTCCAGTGATGCCAAATTCAGATAAAGTCATTTTCCAATGAAGCCAGATTCAGATAGAGTCCTTTCCTAATGATGCCAAATTTAGATAGAGTCCTTTTCCAATGATGCCAAATTCAGAGAGAGAATTAAAGATTTGTTGAATGTCTATTGCAATATGAAGAACGTCTAACTTGTGGACACGTTTCTCAAAGAAAGTGTGAAGAGCATGCCACAAATACGAGTCCTTTTCCAATAATGCCAAATTCAGATAAAGTCATTTTCCAGTGATGCCAAATTCAGATAAAGTCATTTTCCAATGAAGCCAGATTCAGATAGAGTCCTTTCCTAATGATGCCAAATTTAGATAGAGTCCTTTTCCAATGATGCCAAATTCAGAGAGAGAATTAAAGATTTGTTGAATGTCTATTGCAATATGAAGAACGTCTAACTTGTGGACACGTTTCTCAAAGAAAGTGTGAAGAGCATGCCACAAATACGAACAATTGCTGGGACATTATAATATTGCCATAGGTTTAGTCGAAATGTGTCATGTGACAAGATCGGGTGTTGAATTTAATTAAGATTTAGTCGCACCTGCAGAGCATCTGCAGGAAAAAACAACCTATGACCCAGCCATATTTGGCCACAACGTATGTTCCAGGATGTGGACATCCAGTAAGGTCTTTATTGTAATATTCAAAAGTCGAAACTAAATTGATGCAAGACAATTTTATTTAATTTGTGGCCATAATTAACGGCCATAAATGGACAAAACTCAGACAAATTGCAACTTCATGATGAAAAAGATGTTACGGTGCGGCAAGACTAAATAAATCTCATGCCAAAGAGTATGTAAAGGACGGATGCATCAATAAGTTTAAGCTGAAATCGTAAATTCGTCATCTGTGGACTTAACCGTAGAGCATTTTGGTTCTTTTGTCCGTCGTGTGAACGAATGTGTGATCAAGGCTGTCCAGATAATGTCTGCATGAATGTTTGCTACTGGGTATGTAAGCCTTGCAACAAGTCATGAACCTGGGTATGTCAGAATTTCACATTCAAGGCTATGAAGGATATGTGAAAAAGAGAAAGTGACCATACTCAGATTTGGCAATGAAGATAGCCGAAAATCAATCTTCGGACTGCTTTCTAGATTGTAAATGTAGTAGAAGTAACATCGATGGGTAATTGGATACAACTCCACATGTAACGAGAATATTTATCAGAAATCCGATTGCACGTTTGTCTTTGCTGTAGAATTCCAATAAGAAACAGTGTCCAAAACGCAGACTGAGAGCACTGATGAAGGTAAGTTGCAATCATGTCATTATGTGAAGACAGAACCATTACCTGCTGACCGGAAATTTCTTGAATCACAGTAATATAATGCAAACTGAAGGTAACGTAAATGCGGAAGTGAACCTCGATAAACAGTTGCCAATAGTTTTCAAGAAGAATTTATAAACAGTTAAGACATGGATTTAAAAATGATAAATATTATTTACCCGCGTAATTATTTGTATATAAAAGATGAATTTGGAAGATTTCATCTTATGGTCAGATTTATAATTTCCGATTAGAAAGGATTGGATGGAGACGACAACTCAACTGACGACGCATAAAGCGATTGAATCGGCTCGCACGGTTCTTCTTTCTGAAGGAAGGAATGGTGCGAGACACAATCCAATTGAACGTGGTGCAATTAAGCTTTCTAGATTGTTGACGTCTTTCGGTCTCATCTGATGACATGTAACGCGGCTTTGGAATTCAAAAGAGAATTATTATTGGGATAATCACAACTATGTAGGACAAGTAATAAAAGTGAAGTTGTTGTTGTAGGCCATTAACGCCATTTTTCAGCACACGATAGGCTATACATGGCGGCCAGTATTAATGGTGGAGGAAGAATTCGAGAAAATCCCCGGAAAGAACCACCGACCCAGGAGAAGCTACTGGCAAGCTTTCTCATATACCCACATTGGCTGAATCCGAGACTCGAACCCACGCTGACAGAGGTGAGATGGCAGTGATCCGTAACGGAGAGCGCTTTTGACCACTCGGCCACTCGGGGCCCCTTCAAGTAATAAATAGGATATTACTTAGATGTATTGGGTTGATATTATTGGTATGACGTTACAATAATATTTATCTTTACTTTCTTTTAATAATAATAATAATAATAATAATAATAAACAACTGCGTTTTATTCCACTGGGAAATTATTTGTAAAAGTATGATTTACATGCTGTCTAGATTTAATTCGATGATTGGGGCGTAAAATAGTAAAGATGTGTGTGTGCTTTATATTTTCCTTTTGCAGGATAAGGTCTTGTTCATAACGTTATATTACTTTTATTGAACATTCTGAGATTTGTAAGACAAACTTAGGCATGCCAGTTTTGACATGCTGATTCTTGTTTTAATCAGTTTTAAACATGTTGCTTATGATTGACTGATCGATTTCTATTATTGATTATACATACTTGAATAGATAGATCTTTTTTATTATTGATTATAATTTAATATACTAACTTACATTGAAAATAATTTGTAGTTTGTTTTTCATTTTCAACAAGGCTAGAAACTTTTATTTAGTATGCTTTTCTCATAACCATTCTGCCTTGTACAAATACGCTAATAATTTTAGTCTAGACATTCAGGTCCAGTTTTTCACAGAGCCTGTCTCATTACAGATATCTGTCCCAAATATTTGCCCACTTTGCAATCGTATAAAACCTAAGCATCATATTTCTATACTGAAAATATAACTCATCCGTACAGACGTAGTAGTAGTGTATAATGAGGTTTCTCTGCAAAAACCAAGCCATATTTTGTATTGGACGAAAGCATGATTATCCCCTCCCCTCCCCTGTTAGTCTAAACAAATACGAAAACAGCTTTGTTGAGGCATCAAAATCTTTTTCATTATTGATTACGAAGCTCTAGGACCTACCACTGAATCATCATCGTCGTCATACAAAATAGGGTTGGCATAGAAATGCTCATTATACTCTACTACTGCGGTTTTTACATGCATTGCTAGCGATTTTTTAAAATATTTTCACACAAAATTAATTTACCTAACTTCATACAAAATTGCTATTCCTAAAATTCACAAAAAGACTCCAATGCGCGTTTAATAACTCGCTGGAAAATTTACAAAAGAAAATCGATTTGCACACATGCACTGATCAGTATCTGCTTCGTATAGTTTTATATATATATATATATATATATATATATATATATATATATATATATATATTTCATCTGTAAGAGCTCGATAGCCGTGTGGTTAAGGCGTACAGTCAAATATTAGATCGAGTAGTCGAACGCCAGGTACTCCCTTTCGCTTTTTTTATTTACAGTATGGTGGCTTGCACTTGTGATTTTTTTTTCACACAAAATTAGAATACGTAACATTCGCATAAAATTGATATGAATTTGCTAGAGATTTACAAAAATTAACCAATCTAGAGTATCCACCTTGCTGAAACCAACAATATCAGACTTTTTATATCCTAACGTAAATGTATTAATTCCATCGGAGCAGTATCTTTTATTATCAAAGTTACAAAGATAAGATTTCATGATCAAATCAGTCTAAATTTTATGACAATTTGATCTTATTGCTAACATCTCAAGATGACTAGAAAATCCGTCTAACACAGCTTTATTGAATCCTATCACCGTACCTACCACATTTCTTTTAATTCCGTTAGCTCGTTTCTGAACTGTATTATCAGGTACGTTTAGACAATACATCTTACTACGATAGGAACCAAAATTGTCTCAGCCTTAAATTTTCCTATTACATTTTATCATCGTCACAGTGGAATCTGCTGTTGTTTTTTTTTTTTGTGGTGATAATATGAGAAATCAAACATTTCTTGGTTATCGTAAAATTCTTGAAAAATATCGAGTCAGTAGCTGTAAAAAACAGCTCTGCATCAGACCACATAACCTTGCCATATCGTAATGAAATTGGTACATTAGCCATTTTGATATTTTAAGTACTGCCATACCGATACATACTGGCTTATTCAACTCAGATTCGTCTTTCGTCGTTGAATGGCTACTAAATTATCATTAAATATTTTCATACAGTAGAAACCGCCAGATGCTAAAAGTTTATTACAACGTTCCACGTTATTGACTACCTCAATATTGACTCACTTTTTAATATTTTATATGGTCTTACCAAAGATTCTATTATTCCTAACCTTAAAAAGGTTTTTTTTTCTTTTTTTTTTTTTTGAATTCTGTACTAGAGACTGATCGTCGTGCTGTATTTGATTTGACGTAGCTTTTTATCCACGGTGATTGGTTAAATTTTAGCACACGATGAACATTTATTAGTACCGGACCATGATTAAATGCATGCTTAAGATTTTTATAATGTAAAATGTATCTTCGTTTGTCGAGCAGATTAGGAACTAATTTTTTTAATAACCGATTTACCACTAGTGCTAGTACTAGATGAATAATTTCTCTGCTCATCAGATAATAAACTGTAGTCGATCGGCATCGACTCTGGACAGAATGGATAGTCATTATGCGTATCGTGCAGCTCAACAGGATAGTCAGTATCAACTTATATGAAATAACTGACATCATCTGGCATAGTTTCATCATTTTCAACAAAAAACTGTCTTTCTTTCATCCACCTAAATGGACCGACTAGACTCCGATAAACCTTAGCCATGTAAATTATTCAAATCTAGATAGGCTATAAAACTTGATGGTTCTGTACTATCGTAGTCGGGTAGATATTTATTATTAGCCCTGTCTTTGTTTTGTTTTGACGCTTATTCATCTTCGGATCCCACGTTCTATAAAGTTGAACATATCAGGGTCTGTTAGCAGCTCCAGTTTTATTTTACTGCGTTTCAGTAATGCATCCCAACTTAATCCATTTCTGAAATTGACAGATATATCCGCGAGCAACAGAACGTTTGTGATAATGTACAGGTCATGAATTTCTCCCAAATGTTTACAGCCGGACGAATCCCATATCGATCAAACAAAGGCATAATCGTCCTCGGATACATCAGACACATTTAACCTAGAGTAGAACTTATCTTTATCAGGTCGACATATTTCATCAAATTTATCTTAATCATCTAGATATTCATAAGGAAAAGTTCCTTTTCATGTCAATAAACTGCCAGTAGTTTCACCGAAATGAATGCTCAATCAAATTATTAACTTTACTACAACCTCGCTCAAGCTCGTCCAGCGTCGCTGCCATAAACTGCAGACTATCAATAAATCCCAACTTGGCTTATGTCACTGACATATATTTTTCAGTGTTATTTGGGATGCACTTTATTTTATTGTTGTTATTAATTTTCAGGAAGTTTATTATATCTTTATTACCGAACGCTTCAACTATAATATAAGAGTCATATCCTTTGAAATTATGAAATACAACCGGGACGGAATCCGGTGCGGGATATTTTAAATTGCATTTGTCATGTGCTGGGCCACAATATTTTCCAATGATCTTTTACCTTATTTTGAAGCAAAAACGCGCCCTCACAAATATAGCATATTTCTACTTTGGACAATTCAGCTTCTTGCTTTAATATTATATGTTTCATTTTTTTTTTTTGCCTTAGCGAGTACAGTCAGGATGAGATCAATATCGTCAATAAGGTTTCTTAGTAACCAGACAGTTGGTTCATTTCCACGGTAAATCCTTACTGGTTTTGATAAATTGAGCATCATCATCACCACCAGCTCGCATTAGACAATCGCTTTGATCAGCTCTATCGTGTATGTTTTATTCTACGAAATACCTTATAGTAGGCTGTACAATATCCGAATATTGTGCTAAGCTTAAGCATCATTGTGATCTGATGTGAATCATCTTCGTTGTATGACTGAGCCCTTTTTATTTTTCCCTTTACAATTACAAACATTGCTGTTCCATTAGCATCAGCAGATGGTGGAGTAATTCAAAGAATGTTACACGGCGCTCAATGATGCTCTTACAGCAGCTTCTTTTGCATTTATAAATGGTGCAGCAATTCCAGCCTCGTCAGCGTTATCAATAAGAAACGTTCTAACAAAAACTAAATTGTCATTAGCAACATCTGTATCTGGAAATTTACATTAATAAAAATACGCACTTGAAACAGCATCTCCACCTATAGTATCCTGTAACCACAGCACATTTGTTGCAACAGATCTCGAGTAATTATCCTGACCGAAACTAAGTTAGGAATAGTACTTGCAATTGGTAAGTGCATTGAAATATCTTCTACTGTTTGATTAGCTAGTTGCTTTCTGGCGCTTCTAAACAAACTCCAACAGTTATGAACAAGTGTCACTTGTGTACCAGCATGTACTAAGTACTGTTCTTACACTTCCTCGCACTTCAAGTACAGCTTTATGTGGTAGCAGAAACACATTCTCGTCCCTTGTATTAAAAGTTCGAATGCCAGTTTTAGTAGGTTCGTTTGAATTTTCTTCGAGATATTCAACATACTCAAATTATGTTGTTGAGTCGTCTGTTAGTATTTCCTCGGTCAGGTCAAGGCAATGTTTGATAGATATTCTTTATCTGTTATTGCTAGGCAAAAATTAGAACACCCCAACATCTGGCCGAGTTCTTATTTTAGTTACCAATTTTCTAATAATTTCTAATAATTTCTTCGCCGGTCGGAAAGAGCAGTATTTTGTCGTTTTTATCAGCACCTTAGTACTTTCTGTTGGTGATATTTCAGACATTGTTTGTTTGATATCTGCTGTACTCGGTGGTCCAACCTACATTATGTCAGCAATATTCTGCCCAACATCTGGACCTGCTGCAGACGATGCTTCCGTTGCAAAAGCTGCAGATGCGTCTAACGCGATAGGCGCAATTTTATTCTGCATTCCCGGGTACATTTTCAATTACTTCAGAGAATATATTTCCAAAGAATTTCCTATAATATTTCTGTGATACGTTTTTCTTTGTTTCATGTTGTTATACAAACATGTCTGGTAAAAGTGACTGTGGTCAGCATAACTGACCAAACAGAGCTCAATGTGATCGGTTAATCGTGGTGAGCAGAGCTCACTGACCTCAAGTGCAGATAATACGTTACAATTTTCGTCATTGGGATTTAGCTGCCGGTCGGATTGATTAGCCAGTGTCATCGTTATAGAAGATGTTTGATTTTCAACACTAACAGGATAGTAGATTATTTGTCTTGGATTTACATGCATTAATAAACCTGGTGGAACGTTAAGAGAAAATGAATAAATAGTTTGACCTTTACTACCAAGTGCCTAATACGACCCGTCGACAATAGAGCAGTTTATCAAAATCGAATTTAGTTCCGTTATATCAACAGGTAACTAGCCATCATATGAAACTGAAACACTTTACGATTCAGAACCGTAGTGCTTTCGACCAAATAAAACAAACCCAAACAAAATGGACCGATGCTAATTTGTTGTACTGATATTAACATTAAAACCGTCTTTCAAAATGATTCTGGTACGCATTGTGTTATAGTTTGGAATAAACTCAACATTATCTGATGCGGATTCAACCTAAGTTGTAGTTAATAACTTTTTTGCTTATTATGATCTGTACATTTATAAGCGCACTGTGGTATCTTGACAGAAATCCAAGTCCGGCCAGTTGGCTGAATTGATTGAAATGTGAAAACGTCATTTAAATTGGTTCTGATATTTGCGATTGCGTACCAAGCAGTAGCTCAAACTAAACCTATTTCATATTGTTTATCCTATCAAGTTTGATTGGTGGATTACATATAACTGAAATGTTTGCACTGTCCGCCATGGTCTGTGATGAATGAAGCAGTAAATTTGCTAATGACATTCTTATTTTATTTGATTGACAATACTGAACTCTAACAGTTTGTGCTTTGATGTTAACTAATTAAATCACTATGTAAAATACAGTATTCATCGGATGGTAAATAACCGTTAGATCTGAGATTATCTTAAATTTCAATAATGTCGTTGTCGATTCATGTGCTCGTATTTCCATCTTCTTTTAATGCTGTTAATGACATCAGTCTGTCAACTTTTTCAGCGATCTAGTTAAAGATCTTCAAACGATAACCTTTTTTGATCATCAATTCTTTTAGCTAAGTTTTCTAAGAACTCCGTTCTGTAATTAAATCCTTTTGTTTCCTTTTTATGTTGACAAGTACATTACTGTAATGATCAGCAATAATGCATTCTCTTTCCGTATTGAAATATTTGTTTGCTTCATTTTAATTAGCAGATTGTTTGATCTTATCAAAAGACATTCTATTTTTTAATATAATTCCTAGTTGTTTGAGATAATTGTCTATCTCATCGTCACCCATTTGTTTTAAATCAGCAACCTTTATTTTATTCTCGCCAAAATATTTCTCCTCAAAATCGCTTAACTCGGTAACATCTACTGGATATAAAGCTTCTTTTATTAATTGATTGATCGTATTCAGAAAGCAGTCACATATTCTTCACTATCTCTAGCCTTCTCTTCAATTGTTTGTAATACTGCAACTTGTCGTACAGCTGGATCTCCTGTTCGCTAAATGATTTGCTCTGAAAATGTTTTTACTCCTCTTCAAGAATACCTCGTTATCCTTTCTCTGATAACTTTTTTAAGATCTTCTGGTGATGTCGCAGAAATATCTGGCTGTTTACCAAGTACTTCTTCGTTAACAGGCCTGAAAAGTCTAGCAGTTTCTTCTGCCGTCTGCTGTAGGCATTGACGTTCATGCTTAAACATCTTTTTGAAAGATGCTCTGGTTGCAACAAATTTCTTTTGAACTTCTATTACATTCGCGTCCATTGTTTCGTTTTATTAGTTTTGTCAGACGAATTTTAGATTGTGGCCATAAGACCAGTTTACCGTTAGATTAATTTAGGCAGTGTAAAATCCTGTCCATTCCATATCCGAACATACAATTTAGATCTCTTGCTAGCTTATAAAATAAAAACAAGCTGTGCCCGCCATCACCAGTAGCGTTATGATAAAGTTCGCCAAATGTATCCTTTAATACACTCCCGTACTGTTCTCGGGCTATATCCTGTACGTTCATATTCTCTAGTCCAGCAAATATTATGAAGCAGCTAGTATTTCACTCGATGAATTGACCGATATTATACAAAATCCCTGAGCAAGATATATTGCATTACATCTTCTTTTGCGGGACAGGGAAAATTTAAATTTTATCTTGTTCATTTCTCCATTGCTGAGCGGATAGTCATCAAACAATTATTTTATGTGCTTCACAATCTAGCTCGGCAATAGGAATTAAATCTTTGGGTTGTTTTATGATAAAAATATCACTGCCTACGCCAAGTTCATTTGTGAGCTTTTCGTTATATTCGCTAAACAAATCGTATTTATCTTGTTGAGGATTTGTAGTGTAGATATAAACTCGATCGTAGTTGAAAAGGTCTTTAAGCAATAAATGTATCAGAAGGTTAGTTTTGCCCGACCCAGATCGTCCTAATATCAGATAATGGCAGTCCGGGAGGTCGTGGTTGTGCTAATATTTGATTAATTGCTCCGTGTCAAAGTTGGTTATGCTCATTCTATATCAGGTATTCACTAAATGTTATTTTACAGTAAGAAATAATAATGAGCTATTAAACAAAATTTGGTACGTTAATTGGCAGCTCATCCGACATAATAGAAACTACGACCACTACGGCTGGTGTAGATTTAACAAATTATATGAACGAATCTGTGGATACAATGGCATGCAACTTACGTTTGTCAGGTCAGCGAGTTCTAGACCTTGAAGCAACATACCCTCCAACCAACCCAGGTAACTCGCAGGAACTAATCCTTGCACAACTTAATGTGGTCAGTAATGATAAGTTATCGTTGTCGGGTGGAAAGATGACTGAAAATATCAATATGAGCAAAACAAGGATTGTAAATCTTGATACTGAATACCCCCATTCTAACATAACTAACTCAAAGGTGGTAAACTATGCACAACATAGCTCGGCAGATAATTCTATGTTGTCATTATCTGCTGGGACGATGGCTAGAAGTCTGGATATGAGATCGAAATTAATATTTAATACTCAACTTGATAACACAGTTTTGACCAGTAACGGTTATGTAACAAATGTAAAGTTTGTCAAGGATAACTTTCTGATAAAATCTGGTGATACTATGGTGAAAATATGGAATGGGATCGAATAAAATAACAACTTCGGCAATTTCAGCAGCGGTATCAGATTTGACAAATAAAAATTATTTTGACGATATAATAGCAACGAATAATTGCATCACGAGTAGCAAAATCCGGTGATACGATGACAGGTATGTTAAACATAGGCTCGAATAAAAAAGGAACTACTTATAATCCAGTCGTCGGAATTAATGTAACAAATAAAGTGTACGTGGACGCTGATATAAGTGCTGCGTCGGTAAGAATCATTACTTCTTCAGATGCTAATTATCTTAAACAATTTGGTGGTACGGTAACAGGTGCGATCAATATGGTCGATAATAAGATAACTTCCACGCATGTGTCTGTTTCTATATCCGATCTCACCAATAAACAGTACTTGTATAGTGTTACCAAATATATTGCAGTTGGTGGTGTTCTGTATCCTTAATTTAATTGTTTGCTTGTTAGTTTTAATTTTTTATTCCCTTATATGCTATTGTAAGGTAACACTGTTTACTGGATTTGACGTTGTACAGAATAGAAACAATGTATCTAGTTTCTGACCTTGTTTCAAAATCAGTGACAGTTTTGGTAAATACATTTTTAATTTGTTTTAATTTTCCTTCTCAGAGTAGGAATCAGTAAGTTGAGTCAAGGTCATACGTGGACTACATGTCATTAAGCATCTGTCAATTGGTAAACAAACTTCTATTTTTTCCAGAACAATACACTCTTGACCACCATCAAGGAATCTGTTTTGCGTTTTAGTTGGTCTTATAACTGATGTTATGATAAAGCAATGCCATTCGGGCTTAAAACATTTGACACGTTCAGTTGTATTATGTTGTGACCAGTTTGGGTTGAATTTTATTTTCTTCCAATTATTGAATTCAAGTGATTTTTGTTCTAAAAACACAAAAGTGTTCTAATAATTCTTGGACAAAGACATTTACTGGAATTTATACGGAATTCAAAGCTGAAATAATATTTTCTGTGATTCAACAAGAGACTGTTGACACATCTGCATCGCATTATTACAGACATCATCGTCTTCCATCGTGGATTTTCATCGGGATTTTAACTGTGATTTACTTAGAACTTTTCACTGATAGGACTTGCGTTTCATTTTGATTTCTTGGATTATTTTCGGTTTTAATTCGTAAACCTTAATTTTTTTGTCATTTTGTTTCACTTTGTATTCTATGGAAATACATTTTTTTGTTACATTTTACAAAACTTGTTGTCTTCATTCATTTCGGTTACTTATTTTAAGAGCATAGACTCGTAACAGTGGTATTACAAAACGAGCTTAGAACAGTGTTGGTCACATTCCTCATCTCGCAGATGCTATATATAATCGTTTGGAAGTGTCAAGTTTATTATCAGGAAAATAACCAAATCATGCGTTGATGTTTAACAGCCCTATACTTGGCGAAAAGTGGACCACAATAGGAGAAACAAGTGATTTTTGGATCAAAATGCAGTGCCCAGAGGCTGTAGTAATATGGAAATTTCGACTCCGAGGTATAGGAGATGATCTTCCTGGAGTAATTAGTAATTATCTATGAGAAGGATCAAATGATAATGCATTATGGACTACGCTGTATAGTAAAGTTACTGATATTAGTTCTTATCCTAAGCAATTTACACTTGATCCTGCAGCAACTACAAACATGTAATCGTATTTCCAGATTTATGTTTTTAGAGCTTCAGATTATTAGCCAGGTTTGACGATGTTTCAGATATATGCACTTGACGATTTAAGGTGATCGTAATATATACTGTTCATTGATCCTAAATCGATCAGAGAGGCAAAAGAGATGGAGACTGAAATAGCTGATGCTGATTCGCTAGACCCGGAAAGTGCAGAGGAAGCAAGAGCAATACATATAATTTCTTGAATGGAAAAATTAACTTTACATTTCCCCGTAACAAAGAGAACAGCGATAACTTTGCTAGAGTTGCTGGAATGAGAGGCCATCATCTGAAATACGATATCACATACTTCGATATAATTAGCAAATACTGTCCTGTAAGTGACTACGAGGAAAGGCGGTATTTGATGAATATACTGCTTGAGTTAATTAAAGAAAATGTCTTGACGATTGATAAATCTAACCTTGCAAAAACAAAATTTCATGGTGGTACCAAACCAGAGCAAGAACGACTAAAGAAGATTCACGACGAACTTGACAAACTAGCTGAAACAAGGAAACATAAGTTTCTTAAAAATCGTAAAGTGAAGGACATATTTGCTAAACGTCTAGTATTTCGTGTACTCGGTATGGACTATTATGATAAAATGGCGCTGTTAGAAATAATACATAATAGTGCTGACTCAAACTTGCTAAGAACTGCATATCTAGTTTTGATAGACACTCTCACTTTTGATATAGAACAGTATAACGTATACCATCACGTTAATGCTGTACTAAACGCAGTACCAGAAACTGAGTCTAGGATAAAGTTATATGATGATGCCGAACGAGACATATTTTATTAAGAGCTTGATGATATTGCAACTGTAAAAATGTTATTGACGAAGATTATAAAATATATAATAGTTCTAAATCTATACAAAAGAAGCTGTAAAGTTGCTGACAGAAGCAAATACAAAAATATCACAGAGCTGATTGCTGGATACCTAAATCTACCCTAAATAGATATAGAGCAAGCTGATATTCACGGTCCTTTAAGTTTTGCAACAGCTTATGCAATTCACAGGCAACATCTAGTACTTAAAAATTTATAACTGGGTCAGATATCTTATTTTGTTAGTTATATCAACGAAACAGAAGATATTTATCGTGATAGAGTTAATGATATTACTGAAATACCAACACATTTTAACCCTCCATTTTTATCCTTGGCTTCTACAGATATTAGATATGATGATAAGTATAGAGAGTTTCTAGCCGATCCTGTCAATAGAAGACATAGTGATCTAATCGATAAGGATTCAGCTGAAAATACTTTTACTAAGGCGATTGAAATAATTACAGAAACAGTTTCATAATGACGAAAAAAGAAATAATAGATTTCAATCATATTTCATCTGGTCTCCAAGACAACGACAGAGACGAGCTAATCAAATACTATAACTAGTACCATAAAAGACTGTATTGTTTCAGATGCGCCAGAAAATATTAAATAAGCGCGCTGTTTTATATTCCAGTATTACTAACAACGGCTGGAATTGCTACAACCTGAGGAACCGCAAATCCATATTTGTTAATAGCGTCGGGGACAGGTATTGCTGTTGTTGTTGTTGTTGTTGTTGTGTTGTTAAACGCCATTTTTCAGCACACGATAGGCTATTCATGGCGGCCAGTATTAATGGTGGAGGAAGAACCAGGGAAAACCCCGGAAAGAACCCCCGACCCACGAGAAGCTACTAGCAAGCTTTCTCACATACCCACATAGGCCGAACCCGAGACTCGAACCCACGCAGACAGAGGCGAGATGGCAGTGATCCATGACGGTGTGCACTTTTGAATACTCGGCCACACGGGGCCCCGATAGGTATTGCATTATCAAAAATAAATAAAAAGATCGAGATAAATACGAGAATAAAAATACTTCGTATAAAATAGCAATAACGACTTATAATAAAATTCTTAATCATCTTCGAGCTTATTGAAAAATTTATTATGCTAGATCTAATACAGGAACTGCGAGTCAAAGACGATTTGTTTGTAGATCTAATAACGGACAGAGTTGCTAAATACGACAAACGATACTCGTTTCATTAAAAAAGTAAGGATTGCAACAATTTTGTGTGAAAATAAGGATAGTAATTTTTTTTTTAAAGTGAAAATATGGATAGTAAAAATATTGTGTGAAATATGCAAAAAAATATGGAAGATATTACAGTGGAAGACACCACGTTAAAGACGGAACGAATTCTCTTCCGATGTAAGCATATGACGAGTGTGCTTGAAAATGAAAAGTACAGCACGTATTTCAAAGATAGAATTAAGATAAAATTTTCTCTGATTCGCCCAGAATATTCAGCTTATTTTAGTAAGTTTACCTAGGTCACTGACGCACTTTCTGATACTATTGATAACCTTTTCAGTCCAATATCTCAAAATAAATACACTATAATCACCCTGGATAATGAATTGAAAAAGTGACGGTCTCGAATGATGTACAATTTATGCGAGACCATCCTCCAAGCGTGTGTATAAATTATCGAGTTTTAAAAAATAATCTCAGCGAGTTATTAATACCGCATAAATAGCATCAGACATGTGACACATGGAGAATCCCACCGAGTTATTAATAACGCATAAATAGCATCAAACATGTGACACATGGAGAATCCCACCGAGTTATTAATAACGGATTGGAATTTTGTGACAATGATAGACATAGTAGAGTGCAAGGCACAAACTGCTAGTAATTTTATAAAAACATATACATATAAATTTCCAGCGATTTCAAGTTAAACCCGCAGTAATAGATTAAAATGAACGTTTCTATGCCAACACTGTTTTGCATGACGACGATGATGATTCAGTGGTAGGTACTGGAGCTAGGTAATCAATCATGAAATAGATTTTGTTGCCTCAACAAAGTTGATTTCGTATTTGTTTAGACTAACTGGGGGATCCGGGAAGGGATAATCATGCTTTCGTCCAATTTAACATAAGGTTTTGGCAGAGAAACCTCATTATACTTGTTATATTTGATTTAATTTAATTGTTTGGTTATTATTTTTAGAATTAAATTTTGATTCCCTTACATGATAAAGTAATTTAATTTTGTTTACTGGAATTTTATATTTTCTAGAAATTAGTTTGACCTGAATTTTTTGTCGTAAACACCTAAAAATAGAACTTTGTATCTGAAAGCTGAAATAGTTCCTGACATTGATCGAGAATCAAGTAAACTACTTCTTTTTTTTTTAAATTCACTCGTAACGTGGGATTGATAAGAGTGAAATCGAGGCTGACTGGGAAAACGTGATGTTAAGCATTTGAAGTTTCGATCTGCTTCTAGAAAGTCATCACGTGACCCTCATACGGGAATCTAATTTGCGTCTTACTTAGAGTGTATAATCGTCTTCTTGAAATGAACTAGCCAGTTGGGGTTTTAAACACTTAGACGTCAAGGTGTTTTTTTCTGTTGACATTTTAATTTTTCTTCAAATTATTTGGATTCTAAGAGATTAATTCTTTTCCCTGGTGAATATTTAAGTGCTCATACAGAATTCCTGGACAAAGACACTTAATGAAATTTTATTCGAAATTCAAACAACGGAATATTATTTTCCGCGGTATAACAAAGAACTATAGACACATCAGTACTACACTGGCTATATCATACGTCATCGCCTTCCATTTTGGATGTTTCGTCGGGACTCGAACTCATATTCATTAAAACATTTTTTTTCTACGACTAATACTTTATAGTTTTTGGATTATTGTTGGATTATTTTTTGGATTTGATTCTGAAAACCGTAAGTTCTTTGTTTCCATTTTTACCTTGTTTTTCTCGGGAAATATATTATTTGTTAAATTTTACAAAGCTTGTTGTCTTCACTCTTTTCTTGTTTCGTTTATTAAGAGCCTAAACGTAACACACTCTACTACTGATGTTAGCTGATGCAAGAAGTAAATGAAACACTGACATTATAATGCTATCAAGTCAGAAACATCAATGAAGATTAAGAGAAACGTCAATGAAACCACGAAATTTGATTCACTTGGCACCGCCGTCTATTCTAAAACAATGAAATTTAATTCCCATGACATGGCCGTTTACCCCCACCACCACCACCACTACTAAATTTAACTCCCATGGCTCTGCGGTCTACTCACAAATCATGAAATTTGATTCCCATGACATCGTTGTTTATTCCCAAACACAAAACGTAATCCAGGAACATTACTGTTTATTCAGAATCATAGAAATTTAATTCATACGATTATGTTTGATTTTACTGCAGTTTAGTTGAATTGGGTAGGAAAGAAAAGCGTCTCATGCAGTATATCTTCTTGCATGCCGCAAGATGTAAGTTAACAAGCCCGGCCCAAGGGCAAGGTAAACGAGGCAACCGCCCTGGGCCCCGCGCTAACTCGCAATGGAATTTTTTTTGCTTGCGGCCCCGCGCTCATCGCTTGCTGCCTTGGGCCCCGCACATCCTAGACCCGGCCTATAAGTTAAGTTCCGATGAATAGTTCTGGATCTGATAAAGACTGACAAACCGTGAGAATTAGGAATAAGTGGGGGATTAGAGCGTTTTATTTTCGTCTCATAGCAGAGAAGTCATTCACAACAAGAAGCCATTGAAGAGTAAATATTGGTTTAGGAGGTCACTGAAATATAACTCATAATTTATTTCTTAATAAAATTTATTTCCTCACTGCATGAAATGAATTTTAATCTTTGCATAAATTTATTAAAACATCATATTCAGATAATTACTTTTGTAGATAATATTTTTAAAGAACAAAATATTCGTACATTACGTCTTTTTCTCTGTCTTACATGGCCAGTGTGTACTGCACACATCATACAATGTCTCTCACGCATGTTGTTTTGTTTATGAGTGTTGGTGCTTTCGCTGTCCACTTGAGTCACAGTTTCGTACAAGATGCATAGTTTGATGTAGCGAATGGAAAAAATACAACACTTGTAAAGAAGGATTTAAGTACAGGTTATGCCTATTAGTACTGGTTGCGCCATGTATGCATTTAATTGCAAACCCAGGATTATCTTTACATATGTATACTACAGAGAAGATCCGCTCTTTAAATCAGGGATGGAAACGCAAAATGTACCAGAGTTGATTTATGCAGGCACTATAACGATGCCATATTACTGAAATATTGTTCAAATCCAATCAGTAAGAATATATATGTATCCCAATGTAAAACATTTCTATGTTAAAAATGACACTTTTCTTATTTATTTATACCGTTTATAGTCGCCTATCGGTTGAGTCAAACTGCAGACTGCATAGACCTACATCTAAATTGCATAATGGGCCGTCAGATTTAGGTCTATATAGTCTGTTAGGAATGATCAGAGAGCAAACAACACAGACCCCGAGACCCCGGTCTGCTGGCGCATTTTGAATTCAAGGTCTATATTGTCTGCTGCGTTAGGCGAGTACTTACGGTAATGATTGCTGCTTTAGGCGAGTACTTACGGTAATGATTGCTGCTTTCGGCGATTACTTACGGTAATGATGATTTTTGTGTCCTTCTTGTATTGGTGATGCAAGAATGAATTTAGGATACATTATTTTGTTGTTTTTTGTTTTTATATTGTGTTTAATAATCAGCAATGAAAAAAAAAAAATCAAATCCGAGATATCAGTTAAGATATGCACGTTTGGATACGCTAAAGTAGGGCTTTGTCCCATATTCATTATCGTTTACTATTCTGTATCCACAGAGCCAAAAGAGCCGTGGTGATTCTGACGGAAATGGTGCGGGTCAATCAGGTAAGCAACCATCGTGTGTCCTTTTGCAGTGAAATTTACTTCAATTGCCTCGGAACTCGGTTACCAACAAAAGCCCCTGAACAAGTTGATTTAATCATGGGAGACAACTATTGATTGATCTATCGTGAGGGTTTATCTCGCTTACATTGAACGTTTATTTAAATTGCATTAATCCGTTCTCTTGGACTTCAGCAGACACTGTTCGGCTTCAGCTTCAGTGGATATAATACTATGACAGGTCCATCAGAGGACATGCATTAAAGAGGAAATTCATGACTGAAAATATTTATGAATTTTCAGCATATCAATGCATTTTATATAAAACATTCACTGATAGCTTGCAACTACATATGTTTTTGCACGCCGATTTCTGCCTGTTTACAAATGTTTACGTGTTCACGTGTCTCTCATTTTTATTTCCTTCTGTGCTTTGATAACTTTATTATTTAATTTTTTTGGTCAGTCTACATCAAATTTCCCATGCAACATAAACAGTGATTATTGCTTGTAAATTGAAAGCGTAAATTCGGAAAGCTAGAAATTACAGGATTTTGAATATATTTTCTGTTTTGTGTAATGTGTGTGTTAATTGCAAAGGGGTCTTTTTATCGAGTAAATCAAAAATTTGAGTGGGTTCTGCTCCAAGTTCCTTGTTTTCCTTCTATTTCCAAGGACTTCTTGACAACAAATGTTGTCAAAGGGAAGTACTAATGACGGGCCAAGGACTTCTTGACAACAAATGTTGTCAAATGGAAGTACTAATGACGGGCCAAGACTATAAATAAGTGTCCTTTAATCAATCACCAAGAAATATCCCAACTGCACATTTGCAACAAAACTTCACAGCTGCATGACAACCCACAACTGCAGTGCTTCTCATTGTTAGAATTATGTAGAGTACCGTCAGTAGACCATAAAATGCAAATCAGAACTCAAAAACCTAATAAACTTAAAGCTAAAAAGTAAGTCCAAACATGGGTGATCTTACTAGAAACAGAAACCCATCTAGCGACCTACAAAACGACGAGTATAAAAATCACCTGATAGACATTCCGTTATTCTACCACCTGACAGACATTCTGTCATTCTATCACCTGACAGACATTCCGTTATTCTATCACCTGACAGACATTCCGTCATTCTATCACCTGATAGACATTCCATCATGTCGGGAAAAAGCAGAAGGTGCATATCATTCTATTTTTCTTTGCATTCAATACACATTTCAAAGGAAAAATTTAACATTTGGTCTTTACGAAATATCCAACCTGATCTTCACAAACACTCGTATTTGGCACGCATGAAACCTTTAACTGAGCAAAATTCAAACATATTTAAGTTTTTTCTTTTCTTCAAACGTACCTTACAGATACGAAGGGCGTTTTCTTACTTATGTTCTTCCTTAGATTATATATATATATATATATATATATATATATATATATATATATATATATATATATATATATATATATATATATATAAAAATGGATTCTTGTCATTTGGAATATACATATAACTACGAAGAAATAAAAAACAAAACTTCCTGACAAAATATATGAATGAAAACCTTTTATCCACCAGAATGGATTAATGATACATTTTTACGGTGAATTGTTTTAAGAGGATTGGGCAATTGTCGGAGATAGTAATAATATTAATAATATTTTTAATAATAATGGCATTCGGTGCATGGTTATTATTCAATAATTAAATCTGAAGGTTTATATTATTCCCTAAAGTTTCAGTAATGTTTTCTCCGATTTGCCCAGGGTATTAGCTAGCATGTGACGATTATCACCTGCATTCAATAGAAGGTAGCATTTACAACTATACAGAATATAAACTGTTTATTGAGTGCAGCCTCTTGATTTTTGCCTCGGATGACAACTCAGACCGTATTCGATTTGACCGTTCTGAAAGGTCATTTTTACTAAAAGTGCCAGTAATTTCTTTCTAATGCAAAAACTATTTCCAGACAACGCAACATAGCCAATACTGTTTTGGAAAAGACTGTGTCTAAGTAAAGGTCTAATATATATATATATATATATATATATATATATATATATATATATATATATATATATATATATATATATATATATATATATATATATATATGTATGTATATATATATATATATATATATATATATATATATATATATATATATATATATATATATATATATATATATATATATATAAGCAAATGCCTAATCTAAGTATGTTTCTTTGATTTATCTAGCAGGTGGTTCTCAAGCTAGTGCGCATTATAAGTACATATTATTGATTAATCAGAACATATGGTTAATGCAATCGAGTTCGTAAGCTATCTCTAAAATCGGAGAGAACATAAACGGACCATTTTCGTCACTCTATGATGTTTTCATTAGCTTTGGTGTAATTTTTACAGCGTGCCTAGTATATATAGTGTTTGCTCGGTTGTTGCATATTCTTGGATCCGTGTTAATTTATTCAGGCACTGACACCACAACCGTTATGTCTTAACGACAACAGTATATTTAGAACTTTCGTGTTCTCTCAGAACGTTCGTGCTGATTGTCTGGAAAAAAAGAGGTTATTGGTCAAGTCTGCCGTGAAAAATATACCAAAGCCTTGTTTTTACAGCATCAGGCTCTAAAAGTCATCACTCTCAAGAGTGTAAACAGACTTGATAATTGGAAATCAACAAATAAATGAGTTGCTGACACTATTTGGGTTTACAAGATGTAAGTGACAAATGCTAATGATCGGACAGTTAAATATGGATGCAGATTTGTATTTTTGGAAACGGTCCTTGTATCAAAAGCTTTTCTTACTTCCGTTTAGGTGCATGCAAGGGATACAAGTCTCATTTAGTGAGAGATTAGAAGTACAAATTTAAGTTTGTTGTGGATATTTTACTTCCAACTAAAGAATCTGATTTGAGATTTGGTCAAATATTTTTAAATTTTAATTTGTTTGATTTCAAAATGAGCCAAAACTGGATAGAAATGGGATTTGAAATAATGATTCGTTCGTAGCAACTTGTTTTATGTCTCTAACAAAATATAATGAAATGTTTGTTTGTAAGTAGTATGGCACGATCAACGTCGTTTTAACGTTACATTCGTCACCAAAGGCATCACATGACACTATACTTAGACCGTCTTCTAAATTTAATTAATTCCGGGAGTAAGATATATGAGACAAATTTCAACAAAACATTACAGCTATATTTACGTACTGATGTAATTTTAACAAACATGTTACATTGGTGCATCATTGTCATATCTTTAATGTTTCATACTTTGACTGAGATAATCAATGGGTATTGCATCTTATTGTATTTCCAAAGGAAATAATTAATATTTGTTCTGCAACTTTTGGAGGAAATTATCTATCTAGGGACGAATGGTCCTTTTATTATACAGAAAAGTAATAAAACCTTGACAAATATGCAAAGTTTATTGGGTTCAGGGATCTGGAATTTTTGACAATAATGACATGCGTGATTCAACCTGTTCCGAAGAGGTCATTTGGAATAAATCGCACTCGTTACATTTAAATGCAAATATGTAGAGAAAAAAGCGACATAAAGTAAGGCAAGCTTCGCATCGACTGCTTCCACATTGAAATAAAATTTCTTCCATATTAGTGATTGAAATAAGTGCAACAGTCTTGTAGGTCATGCTATTATAAACAATGCACTGGATTTCACAAACAAATGAACTGAAATGTATAAATTATATAAAGAGCTTGGCTAAAGTTGTAATACCCATATAAACACTGAATTCTACCAAGAATGTCCAGTTCCTGCAATATTTTTTCTTGCAGAAACTTTTCATGTGTTTCTGACGGTTACGAGTCTAGACTTTTACAATAAGTAACAGAATAGAGTGAAGCCAACAAGCTTTGTAAAACTTAACAAATAATTTATTTCCCTAAACCATCAAGTGAAAAATGAGAAAAAGAACGTACGGTTTTACGAATCAAATCCAAACATAATCCAAGAATTAAAAATAAAAGTCTTAGTAATAAAAAGTCATGAATGAAACTGAGTTCGAATCCCGATGAAATCCAAAATGGAAGACGATGACGTCTTTTGTAATCTGCGAAGTACTGTTGTGTCAACAGTTCCTTGTTGGATCACAGAAAATATTATTCGTTTTCAATTCAGTACAACTTCCAATAAATGTTTTTATCAAATAATTTTGTAGGAGCACTTATGTATTTCCAGAGAAAATAATCACTTGAAATTCATTATAAAAATATTAAACTCAGACTGGTCAGAACATATGTTTGGAGCCCGATTGACAAATCTATATAAAGACAACAGTTATACACAAGTTAAAGACGCAACACAGATTCCCGGATGGGGGTCAAGAGTTCATCTTTCCAGAAGGAATATAAGTTTGTTACATGATAATTACCACTTAGTCCAGGTATGGCCTTGACTTAACTTAATAATTCTTACTTTGAGAAAGAATAAAAAATATATTTAAAAAAGTTGTTTACCAAAACTGTCACTGACTCTGAATCAAAATCAGAAACTAGATACAGTATTTCTATTATTAGTTTTTTAAAGAAATAACAGTCAGGTCAAACATAATTGAACTAAATTTCTGGAAAATGTCAAATCCAGTAAATAAAGTTACATTACAATAACATGTAATGGAATTAAAAACTTAAAAACTAACTAACAAACAATTAAATTAAATATACATAACCCTGACTCATATTCATCATCTTTATTTTCTTTCGTACAATATTACATGAGATAATAATTAAGCATAATGAATCGTAAAATAGAAAAAAAAAATAAACAAATAAAACAAATGCTAGCAAATACAAATAAGAAAGATGCAGGCAAACAATACATCCATGCCTCTTGTGCAGAAAGCCAATAAAAAGCCGTAGTATACTTTCGAGCATTCGAAAATGGAAAGGTATGTACAATTCAACTGATACAACACAGATCGTCTGTACCATAAAACAGGACATAAGACTCGAAAAGCTTAGATTATATCAGTCAATAAATTTAATGACGTAAGCAATGATATTGAATTCAGTTTGAATTCAGTCTGATGAAGCATTAAAGCGAAACCGGTCACACATTCTACGCGTTGGTGTTGTTTATTTTATAATTTATCAATAAATTTAGCATACTCTGCGGAAGGTGCAAGTTACAGAACCTCTAATTATAGAGCATAGCTGCACACCATGAGACAAAGCACGCCGCATACCGGCAGAATAGCTGTGAGCTGTCTTTGTCAATTACAACAGCTGTTAACCTTTGACCTAGAAGATACTGCAGTTGCAGTTTATCTTCTGCGTTAGAAAATGTAACATCTAGAGTTTCCGGAACGTTACCAGTCAGGAAATCCTTAAAAAAGTTCTGAAACTCGACATATAAGAACATTCAAGACAGGATGTGTCAAGTCTTTATACAAATTACTACATCGAATAAACACATCGAAGAAGAGCAGCCCATACACTAGCTATACAAATAAATACCTTACTACATTGTATTTTATTTTAATAAATTTTAGAATGATTCATAAATTGACGTTAAGCTGTCAAAACCGGCTTCATTAGATATTTAAATACTCTCGAGGCTATTTGCGAAACCATCAGTTTATTTCCTATTGTTTTATCTGGGATTTCGGTACACTGCAAATTATCAGTTGGATACTGAATCAAATCAAATTTCTTTAACGTATTATACAGAAATAAACCCGTAGCTTGACTTGCATGCGCTCTAAACGAAGTGAAATAACGCAACGTTAAACATACATTTGTATGGTCATCATTACCCATCAGATATAACCTGTGTAGAAATATTGATTTTCTCCTTTCCATTTGGGACCACTATAATGCCCAGCCTAGCATTCCATAAGCAACGTCTGATCTTGTATTTGTTGGACAGCCTTTCAAATGTTGGTCCAAATACCTTAGTGTTTTATCCAATAAAGAGAAGTTACTTTGTTAAATATTACACCATTATTCACTACCATTAAGCATTGAAGTAAATATTATTTTATTGATCACATATGGATCAATCAAAGGGAATAGGAATATTAGAAATAACATACTTTGGAAAAGTGGCAAAAAGTACATAAATATATTTTGCAAAATGTTGTACATAATAGGTAGTAAAGAAACATGCCTGTAGCTTTCTAGAGAGTTCTTCGATTTCCTGTTACTTTTTGACAGTTATAATTATAACTCTTCTGTGCATTCTAAAGGTATGCAATATTGAAAAACTATCTGAGTAAATCAAGTTCATTGCAAATTCAATCATAGCCCTTGGAAATTCTTTAGACAGCTATGATTTATGTTACTTCATTTAAACTGGTATTGCCCTGAACGGCCTCGTTACAGCTCGTACCATTTTGCAGAGCTTTCTTAATTTTCGCTATATAAAGGTATAAAAGGTGGAAAATGCGAACACTTTTGTCAATGTTCTCGCAACACACAATGTAGTAGTCAGCGTGACACGTAACAATTAACTTCGATCTATAGGCTTGGCTCATTAGAGACGCATGAGTAATTTGTCTTGTTCAATAAATCACCAAAGAGACGGGAGCCTAGAAGAATTTGAGAGGCCCGGAACTAGAGATATAGATTTGGATGCACAACAACATCGAGTCTCGAAAAGGCACTAAGGTATTTTCTCAACCGATTAGAAATCTGTTCATTAAGTAACATACAAGAAGTGAAACCAACGAAACCATAATATAATGCAGTGAATCAAAATTAGTCACTATAAAGGTCTATAAAAGTCCTAAACGAACGAAAAGTCCCTTATAATTTTCAATACGAGAAATGTACCAGACCTTCAAGAGCTGTGACGTTGTCAAGATGGACTTGACCATAAATCCTTCGAATGATTTACAACAGTTCCAGAAAAATATTATTTTACAAATAATGATCACTTTCTATCATAGCTGAACAGTCAAAAAAATTGTTTTTCCTCTCATAAATATCTAATTACAACATAAAACGGTCTGCAGATTTACGTCAGGGACAAAAAATGCGTGAATGACTCCAAATATCGGAATGAAACTGAATGCTTAATTTTCTCTTTATATATACCATATAGACTGTACTTTGCAATAGACCCTTGTGACAGCGTACAATATTGATCCATATCCCATCAGTCACTGAGAAAGTTCGCCAAATGCGCCATTTTAAGTTTTATTATTACGATTATTATTACTAATTTTCAAAACGTACCTAAAGATCTATTTATAAATCCTATGTCATACTAAACACAAATGATGTAGGCCAAGCTGAACTAACGATATTCTGTACACATTACAGCCATGACTGGATGTATGAAAAAAAAATCTTGACTTGGTTTGGACAGTACATGATTTTAAGCAAAACAATGAATGATGCAATCTGAAGCTGGTATTGCGCCATACATTATATGAATTGCATTATGCTATTCCTAGAAGTTGTGAATGATGCAATCATAACTAAGATTACATCACTCTGGTGAACAAATGGCCCTATATCAGCTCTAGAAATCATAGTGTTGTACTCTCCGATATGTCAGTATTTGCTTTTGCAAAGGGACATATTTCTGTTTAGCCAGAATGAGCAGAGATACCCCGTACTTGTGTGATAAATGAAGAAAACTACACAAAGCGAAGCATAACCACTATGGCTAAGAGACCCCATCATTTTTATTTTGACTGAAAAATTGGAGAGCAAGAAAAGAGGTGGACCCCACACATACGCTGCAGCACGTGTACAACAAATCTTCGCCAGTGGTTGAACAGGAAAAGGAAATCTGTGTGTATGTGTGTGTATGTGATTTGGATTTGTAACGTAGCTTTAACAAATTTTCAGTCATATGTCTGCAGGGTGGCAGTTTATAGGGATGTTTAGCACTGGGGCATCATGCAGCAGACATGTAGCATGATGTCCCACCCAGTTACATTATCCTGACACCAGGTAGACCAGTCTTAACACTAACCTCTTAATGCTGAGCGCCTAGCGAGGCAGCTGTTAGTACCATTTTTGTAAGTTTTTGGTGTGACTCGACTTGGGATCGAACCCACGACCTCCCGCAACTGGGGCGAACGCTCTAAGCACTATGCTACCGGGGTGGTGTGAAAAGGAAATTTGCAGTGCCAATAACTTGGAGAGAACCAACAGATCACATCAGCAATTGTTACTTCTACATGGTGACTCCAGTTGGGAATAGTGTGTCAAAGAAGCAAAAGTGAACTCTGCATTATCCCAACATTCCCTCAGCTATACGCCCAGTACCCCACTTCACAGAACTGCCAGTTCCTGACCCACCATAATCATTTTCACTCGAATCAATCCAGGAAGAGGAAGAGGATGAAACTTCTAGCCCTGAACAATCAATGTCACATGACCCATATATTCTCCCATCCTCATCCGCTGAACCACACCTCATAACACAAGGTGAACTGAATGAACTTGTCGAAGATTTGAAACTATCCAAGAGTAAGGCAGATCTGTTGGGCGCCAGACCGCAGCAGTTGAATCTGCTGGCAGATGATGTTAGGGTTTCCATGTTCATTGAAATTCAAAAGGATCTTGTCTCATTCTTCTTGATGGAAGGTGATCGTGTAGCCTGCAATAACATCGATGGTGTGATGGCAACCCTCAACATCTCTCATCATCCAGATGAGTGAAAACTATTCACTGCTTCATCAATAACGTGTCTGAAATCTGCTTTGATGCATAAAGGCAATGATTGGCCATCAATTCCAGTTGGTCATGAAGACCATATGAAGGAAACCTATCAAAACTTGAAGCAACGTTTGAAGTGCATAATATCAGTGGCAGATTTTTGGCGATTTGAAGGTTCCTACTTTCTTGCTTGATCTGCAGACTGGATACACAAAGTACTGCTGTGTTATCTGTAAATAGGATAGTCGTGAGAGAACCATACTACATGAAGAAAGATTGGCCATTCCGACAGTCATTAGATCCTGCGAGGAAAAGTGTTCAGTATCCATCACTTGTTGAATCTAGGAAGGTTTTGTTACCTCCCTAGCACATCAATCTGGGTCTGATGAAGAACTTTGTCAAGGCCATGGACGAAACACAAGCAGCTTTCAAGTACCTCCAGGGAGAATTTACAAGGCTGGGTGAAGCTAAGATAAAAGAAGATGTCTTTGTTGGTCCTCAGATTCGTGAACTTCTTCGAAATGATGCATTTGACGGTGCACTTCGTGGCAAGGAAAAAACCTTATGGAATACCTTCCAGTTAGCGGCAAAAGATCTTCTCGGAAACATCAAGGCAGACAACTACCGGTAAATTGTGGAAAACCTCCTCAAGGCATAAAAAACCTTGGTTGCAACATGTCACTAAAGATAAATATGTTGCACTCTTACTTAGAAATGTTGCCAGCAAACTGCAGAGCAGTGAATGACAAGCACGGCAAGCAACTTCACCAGGATTATTCAACAATAAAGAAACGCTTTTAAGGCAAATGAAGCCCATCAAAGCTTGTAGACTATTTCTGGACAGTGACAAGAGATGGTGCATGCAATGAATACAAGAGACAAGCCAAGAAACGCCAAGTAGACACCAAATAAGGACTAAACTATGTACTTATATTTACAATGGTTTTTATTTTTTTCTTTTATAATACATTTTACTTATATAACCCTTTTGCTGTTTCTTTTAAAGTGTTACATAAAGAGGACATGTGAAATATTATCTTGTAAAGCAACCATAAACACATGAAAATACCTAGATTTACAATTTACGATTAAAACTACTATCTACACAATATATATAGACTTAACTGTAAAAACTTGAATATCTTGGAAACAGCAGCCGATCAGTTGTTGTAATTTTCATATTTTAATTCAGCACATTAAAATCCATAACAAGTAACACATTTTATCTCTGAAGCAGACGACTCCTAAAAAATCTGTAGATCAGTGAAATCTTTGAATGTATCTGGTTAAGCTACTGCGACAAAACAAAATGCATAACAACTGGTAGGTGTGTATACATCAGAATATAACGTTTGTATATCTGGAAACTTGAGTCACATGCCAACAATTAGGTCACTGTTCACGTCATCTAGGATATTATCATATCTCTTGAGAGGGACTTTTGCAGAAGATTGCAATACGTCCATTACTACATTTCATCAAGGTGCAATTAGACCAGACATCTGCATTAGCACTGCATTCGCAATTGTAACAAATATAACCGCATGAAGCAAGCCTGGGCTGAATTAGTTTATGCTCAGTTATGCATACTACGTCAACATCGTTTTTATCCATCATATCACTCAGGCTAATGGCAGGGTATATAATTCATCCAGCAGTACATTAAGATTCATATTAATAGGAGATTAAGGCATCTTAAAACTTAAGCAATGTAAAAGAAAGAAAAAGATGACGAAACACATTCAATTATGAAAGCAAATAAGGGCAGAGTTAAGAACAACTATGCCACCCTTGTCATAGAATATGACCCACCCAGAACCTTCATTTACCTCCTGATCGCTATTGTTAACCCGATCTTGGAGGATCTATTCCAGCACCACTTCCTAATATAGATATCTTTTGTCCATGTGACATCATTTTAATTGGTATGGCATTGTGGATCTTTATAACGTCAGCGTCTCGGCTAGAAAAGATACGAGTAAGCCTTATGGATAACTTTATGTTGTATTCTTTCAAAATGTATTGAGGACCTCTGCTGTAGATTTGACTTAAATCCCTCCCATTTAAAAGCGCATTTTTCGTGGTCTAACAACAGCTTCAAAATACAAGATCCCCATCGTCATCATCAAGAAAAATAACATCTCAGCCGTTTTTCGTACTGGGTTCGCTAAAGGATCTAGGTCGTTCAACATTATCACCAACCGCGACAGGTAACCTGCTAGGAGGGGTATACAGTTGCATACATTTTACTTTATCGTTGTCAGCAGTCACACCATGCTCTATACTGGTAAAAATAAAGTGCCAGCCACGGGTTTACTTTGATTCTGAGTGGGTTTGCATGTATAATTATCCTACTGAGATGAAAAGGGACATTATAATTCTGTATGATATTTCCAGCGACTGGAACATCATGTCTGTTAACAACAATATATGACATTCTGTGAGAGCATTGGGAACCAGAGAATATGAAACCCGAAGCTGTTACTTTCGTTCAAAGTCGGTTGAAAGATGGCACAGGCTTGAGACTCCACTGCATTTATAATTGGGGAAGACTCAGCGTAAGAGGGAGATAAACAGCTTAACACATAAGTTTTGTTTTGCGCTTCATCCGCTGGGCAGCGTTATACATCAGAACCATTGGTATTACATGACAATTATTTTCACCGGCCTAATAAAGCAGACGACTTTCTCATAAAACATAAGTTTTGTCAGCGATTTTAGAACGGCGCAAAGTTTCATAGTGATGGTGTGCACTATTTCATTTTCTTTTATCAACACGTTTGAATAGGTCGTAGGTTTGAACTCCGGCCGAGTCAGACCAAAGAGTTATAAAAATGGTACTAACAGCTGCCTCGCTAGGCGTTCAGCATTAAGAGGTGTTAGGACTGGTCGGCATGGTGTCAGGGTTATGTGACTGGGTGGGACATCATGCTACATGTCTGCGGCATGATGCCCCAGTGCTAGACATCACTATAAACTGCAAATCAGCAGATATCTTGCGACATGACTGAACAACTGTTAAAACCTCGTTAAAAATCATAATGAAACACACACACACACACACACACACACACACACACACACACGTTTGAGTAGATTTCAGTGACAATTTCATTACGGAGCATTTCAATTCTTTGGGTCTGTGTCTAAACCTCGTTGTTGAAATCTTGACAAACTGTGTAAAGGTTATTATTGTCAGCAATGGGATTTTGTGTTACCTTCTGATATACGATCTCCCCTCCTAGTGACACGTGCTATAAATAGATTCAATCTTGCAAGAACCCCTTTTCATAAACCTAGGTACAGAATGACAATACCTTGCTAGCTGACTAAACTGCTTGCAATATTTCTGTTCTTTCTAACAAACAAACCTATGATGGAGAGCCAAAGAAACATGGCTCTCTACTGTATAAGACTGATCTATACCAGTTTACAATACCTTCACAATAATGTGCGACCTATATACATTTCTCAGTATACATGACTCAGGATGAATTGTCTAATAGACTCAGGGTGAATTGTCTAATAGACTCAGGGTGTATTGTCTAATAGATTCAGGGTGAATTGTCTCATAAAGTCTTCTATTATTGTCTTGATCGTGAGGTATGCCATCTCGATATATTGGATTAATACAGCAAAAACATTAATATGGAGTATCTGTGTCAAAACATACGTGATAGACATCAAATATGTTCCATAAATTGCACTTAAACAATAACTGATGAAAGACTGAACTATTCATGATTGCACAGGAAGACTGTATTGTCCATCTGAAAATCTGCTTTCTCATGTTACATAGTTATTTTCGAATTTGATTGGGAGAGTTAATTTTTCGGCAGAATAAATTGAAGGCCGAGCACGAAACTAATGGTAATTCCGACGAATTGCAAAATATTTGCAGGAAGACTAAGGAAGAATTTTGTGCCGAGGTGGTGAAACAATTGGTAAGACAACTCTCCGTAGATACCATATTGTGTATTTCCGATAATGTTTGTATTATCAACTATTAAGTACATACGTTACATACTGAAATAAATATATTGAGGTTAAGAATAATATGTATTGACTTTCTAAGAGACTACGATGCCGACGCCACGTGCTGTGTCATTGCTAAATATCGAGTTACATTTAGGTAGGTAGTATGCAGTTGCATGTACTACTCTAAACATTGTGCCACTTTCTGGAGATCACGGTAACCGTGCATGAAGAACAACGTTTTGGAAGTCACCCTTTCTGTCATCTTAATCCTTCTGCATGAGGTCAACCCCACCCCCATCCCCACCACCTACCCTTACGAGAGCAGGGGTGTGTCTCTATTACTTGTCATTATACATATTTATGGGGTTTGTCTGTATTACTTGTCCCTATACGTCTCAAAGGGATGTGTCTCTATTACTTGTCCCTATACATATCTAAGTGTTTTATCTATATTACTTGTCCCTATACATAGCTAATGGGTGTGTCTATCTTACGTGTCCCTATACATATCGAAGGCGTATGTAAATATTACTTGTTCCTATACATATCTAAGGGATTTACCTATATTATTTGTCCTGATAAATATCTAAGGAGGCATATGAGAATACCCTAGGGATTTCTCATCACTTTATTAATCTACTCACGGGATCGTAATAACCAATCAGACTGTTTGTGTTAAAGCAATAGTCATGTTAGACTATGTTATTATTCGCCACAAATACATAACTCTGGTTTGAAAGTCATCAATGATATATGCCATAATAATGGTGCGGAAAACAGCGAAGTAATCCTTTCTGTAAGAAGATTAAGGATTTATTTTTGTGAACGTATTTCATTCCAATTCCATATAAGTGTAATCATTATCAGAAAAACGAAAATAAAATTCCTGCTTATTCGAGATTTTTTTGTTTACGCTCAGTCTGCCAAAGACTCCCAATTATCTTCTCCATTACTTCATGAATCTGAATAATTCCATAATAATTCCAGTTTAAAAAATGAATGAAATATAGATCTAATTATTTTTACGCAACACATTTGTTTAATTCGGACCTTATATATATATATATATATATATATATATATATATATATATATATATATATATATATATATATATATATATATATATATATATATAATTTTGAGCTTGTCTTGTGTTTAGTTCATGTGCCTATGTTTGATCCCATTAATAACGTTTGTAGGGGAATATTAGTGCTGAAAGGTTGTTTGTTGGAAGTTGGCAGTATATATTAACATAATATCACTAAATCGTTTGTACAATTTTCTGATTAAGAAATATGTATTACTGCTGACTATGCATGTTGCTGGAGATATATTATATTATTATAAATCTGAGTCCGTCTATATTAATTACAATTTTGATGCATTTGTAATACCAAGACATATCTAAATTTATTATCAACGTTTTGGCTACCTGTTATAGATATTTTTATAATCAGTTTCTAATATCAACATTGATACTCACCATACTTATATTGAAATCTCCTTTTCCATTTCGACCACCTCTTTTGAATGTCTTTATTATATATTTCTTCACACGTTTACGGACTTAATTATTGCCTGCCTGCTTTATAGCATGATATGAACTAATATGTTTGGTTTCATTTACTTTAAAAAGTGTTGTTCATATTTGGTATGATACGAAAGAATAATCTATTAAGCATGTGATGGAGTGCAAAACTGTTGGGTTTCTTTAATTAATTTCAAATGGATTGCATATAAAAGCAGACTCTGACGTTCTTTGATCTTATGTGTTTCATTAATAAGGTGTTTTTAAAAGTGTAATTGTAGTAGAAGTTAGATTCACTACACAGTTATCAGACTTAAAGTTTTCTAAGAAACAGGATACATGATCATCACAAATCTAACAAAAGCATGTTTTGTTTCAAGCAAGTATTGAGAATAATATTTAGGTACCGATCTGTACAAGTAAAATTGGTCGATGCCAACTGTGTTTTATTCAAATTTCAGTCACGAAAAAGGCCGTTTTTCAAAATCACGCACGTCATCAACCTCTTTTGATTTTCTTCGATAATACTATGTACAAAGCATTATTTGAGTTTTTGTACACAAAATAAATGTTGGCTTTTGCTTTTGAATGACAAAGTAATTGGGACATAACATTTTATATTTTCTTTAAAATTGTATTTAATTCTTCTGCCAAAAACAATTTCTATGTTTTATACAAGATAATGAAATCTGCATTTTCATTATTGAAACATTAGATGGTAATTAAATCCATCCTGACTCTGGGAATTTCAATTACTACACTCCTTTCCACTTAATTAAAAGGCGAAGATTACAAAATACTGCAGGAGAGTGTTGTTAATCAGACTCCTTATCCGGCCAAGTGAGAAGATGGAGATCAACGTGCATCACTTGAAAGCAAAATTAGAGATATTAATAAACCGACGTAAAGAAAATAATTTGCTGGGATGTAAGTTGATAGATGAAGATGCAATGAATCTTAAAAATCTCTATTTCAATTATTTGTTTCAAACATTGAGTCGGAAACACTAATGACTTCATTGTTGCTTTTTCTCCTTGTATAAACTATTACCTGTCTCATCAGAGAATAAACACACGGGTGAAAAAGCAACATTTGACTATATATCTCTGTGTTTTCCTTTATCTGTTTTCCTTTTCTGACCTGCAGTATCCTGCAGGATAAAATAGATCCTCCTTTGTTTTCTGAATTAGCTATACCGAGTACTGAACAAGTCCGTCCGCAAATCGATTTTCCTTAAAAAGAAGTAAATTTCAAACTGAAAATCGTCAAATTAACACGCTCAAAAGAAGACATTTGTTTGCAGAGGCGAAGATATATATATATATATATATATATATATATATATATATATATATATATATATATATATATATATAATTCTCTGAAAAAAATGATTTTCATTGTCAGCGGTTTCCCTCAAAATTCAATGCTCGATATACCTAATTCCCTTTTGCGGTCTCCAGGATCAGTGAGAATTTTGGGGAAGGTCAATTATGGTCAATAGTCAAACCGATATACATGTTTTAAATATAAGACTTACATCGATAACAATAATAAATCTAATTTTTGAATCAAACTGCCAATGTAACTGAGACAGAGAGACATACAGACAGACGGACAGACAGAAAATGTTGCCCTATATTTCCAACTGGAGCCACTAAACGGAACCAGGGGTATGAAGTACCAGAATTATATAGGGGACACGTTTAAAATAGAAGTGGCGTTGTTCGGATTATTAATTTTGAAATCGATGAAAATTCGTGTCTAATATGTCATGTTCATTTTCTCGGTCAGCAGCCACTAGTGAGCATAACTGTAATTTTAAATACACCTTAGTATATTAGCATCAACACCGTTTATCACAATGGATTACTGTGCATATCGATTAGAAGCAAGGACCCTGTAGCGGAAAAGAATGTCTGGTTGTACATTCTAGGAAACAGTGTGTGTGTGTGTGTTTGTGTGTGTGTGTGCGCGGTATCTTTAATTGCAGCAAGATGATTCTTGAGAAAACTGAGTATACGGGAACAGAGATCAATTTTGCCTATTATTTTCAAAGCCGGCATGATGAAATTGTACGTACAAGAACCAACTTATGCAATGAAAGAAAAATATAGCTAATCTCTTGTTGTATACGCAGAATGGCTTTTGAGTTGTCTCAGTCATATCGGACAACACTCGAGCACAGTATGTAATAAAATGGGTTATTTCCTTGGTCTAATTTAAACTGAAAATATTTGGCAAAGATGGGTGTGAAACTGAACCGAAGACAGACAAGTAGTTTGATAAGTTAGATAAATAGTCTGTAGAGCTTAAAGAGTAATTATACAAAACAAAACAAAATGTCGCATACTGGAAATACAAAGTTAAAACGAGAAGATTAAGTGTCATCCAGTTAACACTATGGTTGCAACAACAAAGCTGTGGAGGAATAAAATTAGTTGTTATAGAACAAATATATATGAGTAAAGAGTTGCAGATTTCATTAGAAAATAAACATGACTTACTGAAATTCGGAACTAATATCCATTTAGCTATTTGGTCGAAGTACATATACTATTAAACTGTTTTCTTCTATTCAACAAATGTTTCTGTAATGGCCTGATGATAACAATGAACGGCTACTTCTTGTAACTAACAGGACATAAAATGTTACTCGTTATAATAGATAATAGATAAAGATGATATCTGTAAATTCGTTAAGACCTTAATTAAATCTATGATCAGTATACAGACTCAAACATTAAAATTCTTGTAATGTCTAGATATGGCTATTTACTGGTTCATGATTTCTTAACGACTCTAGTATGCTTATTGTTTCGTGCGTTGTAACTAAATCAGTTAATCCTTTGCGCTAATATTAGATTAGCGTGCAACATGACACTGAAACAAAACCCTCTTACCATGAAATTTACATCTTTCTCAATCAGCTAGTAGCATTCCTAAATGGAACCATGACATAACCTAGACACAATAAACCGTACAACGACATGTGGACTATAAATCACTAACTGGATTATGTGTCGGTCACATGCGCCGATTTCTTGATTGAAAAGAATTCACAACTTAATTGCACTAATAAATCATTAGATTTCACGTCTTGTTCAACTTACATTGCGTGTTAACAAGAAATTCATTGGCACAACATTTCCACACAGAATAAGATCAATTTTTAGCATACATGATGCAAATCATTTAAGTCAGATAATTTGACATATTCACACAATTTGTATCAAAAGTAACACATGAAATTCTTCGAATGCATGATTCCTCTAATATTCAAGACAAATGCATGCAAAGCAATAAATTCCGAACTCGCCGACATTTAATTTAAGAATTTAAAACGAATAAATTCAACGAATAATTGCAATCTTATACAAGATACTTTTGTAGGCGATTGAGGCGAATATTGTGCTTTTCGAGACTAGCTTTCTTTTCTATAAAGCCGAATCTATGTTTACCGTGTCTATTTCTTCCAGATACCCGTCTCTTTGAACAAATTTTTAACGAGAAAAGATATTGCTATTTTTCCTGGAGTGTGGCTTCTCCTGACACAGAAAAACTTGGACTGCCTAATTGCGTGCGGGAGAATACTTACAACATTGAATTTCGCATGGGAAACACACAAGCTTGCTTAGCTCCACCAACCAACTTTCTCTAACCTCCAAATATTTAGCAATCCAATCGAAGTTACGATAATTCTCTCTATTGCGACTAGATTAAAAACTTGCCTGGAAAACCTCATTTTATGACACTTATTTCAAATGTCACAAATTGTCTGTGGGTTGTCGCCACTTTGGCATTTCCCCTAATTAACACCCGAGTTAATATTGCCTCTCTATCTGCTGGATCGTTTTTCCAGTGGGTTCTAAGTAAAAATTAATCATTCTTCCAAACAAGGAAGGTTAAGCCATCGCAGGCTAACAATTTATCGCGGGCCTATCTCAAACGTCAATAATAATCGTTCCGCTGACTGCGACAAGTTTTAATTCAGTTAATGTGCAGTAATATTCTTCTTCAAAAAAATTCATTCTGTTACACACAATCCGACGGTCATAAGAAAAGTACAGAAAACTATAATGACTTTGTTAAAAAAAGAATTGCATATATTGCTTTTAACGGGTAATTTGGCCGTAACTGGAGTTCATTTCCACCAAAACAGTTCAGAACATCAAAGCGTTTTCATCTACTTGAGTTTAAATGAACTACAGGGTCGGTCTGTTGTAAGTTGCAATTGCTACTTTCTGTTTGTACTTATTTTCATAGGCTTCAACTATTGCAATGTATACCTATATTTTCTGCAATTGATTATTCATGACTGAAAATTGTAGTGATTATCTATAAAGAAGACATTAGATAGTTAAATTTGTACAATGTTGTCGATTCTATTTTAAGATATTAACAGTGTCTGTAGATTACATACAATCTATAAATAGACGTCGTTAAGTTTCTAATAATAAACACGTTTTCAAGTTTGGAGTTATTATGGTTGACTATTTAAAGTCAGGTCACGTGAATAGGTATTGTGAAATATTATATTTAGTAGCAAGGTATGTCACGTGCGGTATATTGCAACATATTGTCGTAATATACTATCGATGTGAATATAAGGTGAGAACTGAGAAATTGAGATTATTCCTATTTAAGGTTCTTATTTCATATGTTCTTATGTTAATAACAGTCTACTGATTTTTTTAAAAAAATGTTTTGTTGGAATAACAAAGTTCTCAGGTTATCAAAATATTATTCTTGGACTTTTGTGAATTTATTCAAAGGAGTTCTGGACTATGCCACTGTGATACATCAGAATTGTTGGCAGACCAGCGCATTCGAGGATTCGAAATCTATTCGGAACATTCGATTCTTTTGGATGTAAGTAGAACAGTTTTAGGAATATTTTGAGTTTAACCCATAGTACAGATGGTTCCTCTTAAATTTTCATTTTTAACTTTGATAATTAAATTCTGTCAAGTTTTACAAAACTTGCTGATTTTGATTCTTTCTGTTACTCTCACTTCAACATTTCTCGGATCATTCTGAGTATTGATAAAATAGCATTATCCTGGCCTTGACTTCTTGGACAACAAAAGCGATGCTGTGCCATATATCCCCACCACCACTAAAACAAAATGTGACGGGGTGCTGTATATCGCCACCTTCACAATCAAAACAAAATGTAATGCGGTGCCATATATCTCCACAACACAAGCTAAGCCAAACAAAATTCCAAAACTTCTAGGGGGTGAGATAATGAAGGAATTTAGCCTAGGACTAAAAAAATACAAAAGTTTATTTGTATCATGTGAAAGGTAGAGCCTTGATCTTCAAAAAGAAACAAATAATGATTGGGGGTGGGTGTGACCCGGGACATATATAATCTATCTATATATTGAACACATGAATTATACTGTGAAAACTTGAAAAAGTTTAAAATTATGTAATGTAAACGTGAAAGGATGGGCACAACTACGAGACTTTAGAATTATTCATAATAATAATAATAATAATAATAATAACGATACATTTGTATAGCGCCTAATCTTTAGAAGCTCTAAGCGCTTTACATTAGACAACGCCTATAACATAAAAACATATATAATGATATGATTACAAAAATAAACACCATGAAATTAGAAAACATAAAAAACATGTTAAAAATATTTAACGCAGGAAACATTATTAGGTCTTTAAATTTGTTCTTGCAGTCGAAATAAGTGAGTTTTAAGAGCACTCTTGAATGGGATCATTGTGTCTTTGTGTCTAAGCTCAGTGGGCAATTCATTCCACGTTGTTGGGCTCTGGTATGCAAAAGAACGCTGTCCATGTGACTTTGTTTTCATAGTGGGAATAATGAGTATACGATTGTCAGAAGAGGAGCTTAAATAAGTATCTTGCTGGTGTGTACACATGGGTGAGGTCGGATAGGTATGTTGGACTGGAGTCCGTCAGTGAAACGTAGCACAGAGAACAGATTTTGTGTTTGATTCTGCATCGAATGGATAGCCAGTGTAGGGTACAGAGCAGCTGGGAGGTGTGCTCTGATCGTGGTACTCTAAATATGATCCGAGAAGCTGTGTTTTGAACTTTTTGAAGTTTATGGAGTAGATATTGAGATGAACCAGACAGAATTGGGTTACAATAGTCCAGTCTTGAAAATACTAATGAACATACAAGTGTTTTAGTGGCATCAACAGGAAGATATTTGCGAATGGAGCTGATGCGTCTCAGCTCAAGATATGCAGCCTTGCATATGTTAATAACATGTTGGTGCAATGTGAGAGTACTGTCCAGAGTAACACCTAGGTTTCGCAATAACTGTGTGAATGTAATGTTGGTGTTGCTGATATTTATTGTTTGATATAAAGGATGTGAATGAGAAAGTCTTTTTGTTGTGATCAGAATGGCCTCAGTTTTATCATCATTCATCTGCGGCTTGTTACATGTCATCCATGATTTCACATCAGAAATGCACCACTCTACACCTTGGATGGTAGCATCAACTTCAGTAGGGTGGCTAGATTTGTATATTTGGGTGTCATCAGCGTACAATTGGTGAGACAATGAATGATGATCTGTGACATTTGAAAGCGGTTGAGTGTATAGAATGAAGAGAACAGGTCCAAGAACAGACCCCTGTAGAACACTACACCATAGATTAACTGGGCTGGAGTGTATTCCATTTGCAGACACAGTTTGTGTCCTGTTGGTCAAGTAGGACTTGAACCACAGTAAGGCTGTATCATGAATGCCAGATACATGCTGGAGACAGTGAAGTAATATGCTGGAGACAAATCAAGGAGGGTGAGGACTGTAATCTTTCCGCTATCCAAATCAGAGAGAATGTCATTAACTACTTTTAGAAGAGTAGTTTTAGTATTGTGGCAATGGCGATATGCAGATTGTACATTGCTAACTGACTGTATTCGTAGATCTATATGAACATGTATCATGACATATAATGCTTCTGCCTAAATATTTAACATTGAATGGCACGTCGTATCTATAGAGCAGGATGCAACAGTTTCAAATTATATTCAAAAGGTTCACTACTGGATTAATGAATAGTAATTTCATCTCTCTGAAATTTTACAGCAGATTTCGGCATATATTCAGATTATACCAGGAGGAAGAATAAACATTTCATGCTTTTTGCAATCGTCAAAATGAAAACTTATCCATTAAAACTATTCCAAATACGTTTGCATATTGAATTTTAATGCCACATGCATATAATTCCCATTGTATTGGTATAGAAAGGACTCCCTGTACAATTTGAGCTTGAATGCCGAATGCATGTAATCCCCATTGTATTGGTACATAACGGACTAACTGTACAATTCGAATTTTAATGCCGAATGCATATAATCCCCATAGTATTGGTACAGAAAGGACTCCCTGTACAATTCGACATTTAAAGCGGAATGCATATAATCCCCATATTATTTGTACAGAAAGGACTCCCTGTACAATACGACGTTTAAAGCCGAATGCATATAATCCCCATAGTATTGGTACAGAAAGGACTCCCTGTACAATTCGACATTTAAAGCCGAATGCATATAATCCCCATAGTATTTGTACAGAAAGGACTCCCTGTACAATTCGACATTTAAAGCCGAATGCATATAATCCCCATAGTATTTGTACAGAAAGGACTCCCTGTACAATTCGACATTTAAAGCCGAATGCATATAATCCCCATAGTATTGGTACAGAAAGGACTCCCTGTACAATTCGACATTTAAAGCCGAATGCATATAATCCCCATAGTATTGGTACAGAAAGGACTCCCTGTACAATTCGACATTTAAAGCCGAATGCATATAATCCCCATAGTATTGGTACAGAAAGGACTCTCTGTACAATTCGACATTTAAAGCCAAATGCATATAATCCCCATAGTATTGGTACAGAAAGGACATGAACGCTCCTGCTCAATAAGACACTCATATCGACTCGTCTCAATTTTCCTTCGGACAACAAAACACCACAATTAGGCAAGGACTGAAATGTGATTAAGGGCATAATTACTTTTCCATATGATATTGTATTTTAAGATTTCTTTATGCCTTTAAGTATTTTCGAACATGACTATTCATACCATCAACCTGGATTAAACTCCAATACGCCTTACGTCATAGATACATTGTCTTCCTTGACAGCCACAGTAATAAAATTTGACATGAATTTCAGTTCGGCCTAGATTCATGATAAACTGGGATTTCTTAGCTTCTGATAATGTACAGTTAATGGTGAAAAGATAGAGCATATAATACGATTAATTAAACCGCTGTCAACGTGTAAAAATCATTCAAAAACATATCTGCTATTATGGTTACTTGTAGCAATCAATTAAGCACCACATACATTAATATGCAAACGTCTGTTCCTAAATTACATTTAATCTGACAATGGTGAAAAGCAAATATTTCATATATGCGTAACTAAGGGAATACCAGTGCGATTAGCTCATTTGCATAATTAAGGGGCTACTAGTGAGATTGCCTTATTTAAGTAATTATTTTTTCTACCAGTGCGATTAGTTCATTTGCGTAATTAAGGGGCTACCAGTGAGATTCTCTAAGAATGCAACATCACATTATGCTAATTGAATGTGCAAAAGTAGGCGTAGATGCTACTGTATGATGCAGCGTCAAAAGGAGACAAAGCTCACTTGAGTACGAAGGAAAGAGCCATTTCAGTCAGGCGACTACATCAATACTTGACTGATGTTTAAGACCTGGGATTGAATAATCTGCATGTAAGTAGCTGAAGAATCTACAAATATCTTTTTACTTTTTTAAAATTTATTTATTTATATCTTTTCTTTCTTTCGTCTGCTCTTTGTTTCTTTATTTCTTTCTGTTTTATTTTAAATTGAATTGTTACTTTTAATCGCTCTTTATCTTTATTCTATTATTAACTGAAATGCTACTTTTTATTCTGATAAACCTAAAGCATTATTGTCACATCTTGTCTACATTTTCAAAGAACAATCATTGTATAAAGTGAATTCACCCAGCAGTAAATGTTTTATAAACTATATTTTGGTAAGTCGGTTTTTTATAGCTTGTCTCTATGTACGGTTTATTTGATATTATAAAAATATCGCTTGCGACTCATCAAGACGTCTCACCTTATTGTCTTATATGACATAAGTTCTAGCTTGGAAAGTACGCCATTTTTCTTGAGTCAATCGCCTTAAAAAAGCTACCTTGGACTGTGCTATTGTCACATTTATTGATACAAATTTGACCATTATCATTTAGCATTTTCATACAGGAGCATTGATCCTTAAAATCCCACGCAAATTGTTCTTGTGTGAGATTTGCACTTATTTTATTGTTACAAAGTCTTTAAACAGCAAGAACAATAAAAAAATCTCGTACTTTTGTAAGAAATATCTAAGCACGCGAGTTTACTATAACTTGACTTTGGATTTTTGTCTTCTAAATTTGAATGAAGGTAATGATATAAAGAGATGGTGGAAGCTTGTAAACACTAATTCAAATGTGTCATTCAATGGATCGTGAAACATTTTATGGTTTAATTTATTATTATTATTATTATTGTTGTTGTTGTTGTTGTTGTTGTCCTTTTATAGGTAATTACATCCACTAAATATAACGTCTCTGTTATTTTATAAATTTGCTCCAGGATTAATGACCTGGAAAGTGGGTCAAATTTCTATGAATGGTTCAGGCTATCATATGGCACCCTTAGTCAGGGAGTCAGAAAGGGCATATTGAGAAAGCTCTATCATCTGAAGGGACAAAGTACGGGTAAATTATTTCCCCCTTGATGACACACCATTTCTCCACACTCTTCATTTACCGTATGTTACTGCGCAATTTCAAAATGCAGAATTAATAATTAACATTTCTAAAGGAAATAACATGCAATGGTAAATACATAATTCGCCATTGCCGAGTTGCATCAATCTAGTACTGAATCTGGTAACTAATACTGACAGTGAATATAAACATAACACAAAATTCTATAAATCTTTCATTTTATTTCTTGCCATAATCAAACGTGCAGAATTTCATTGAGAAACTTTGTCTTTCTTTGTTGTTTGTGTGCGGGAGGGGGAATTTCTGTAAAGTCAATCGGTTACAATAGTTTCGTTTAGTGCAGAACATAAAAACCGAATTTAATTGATGCTGGAAGTTTTCTCGCTATTCAACACTTTTCCTGTAGCCTTCCTCGGCAGATACTGGACAGGGTTGGACTTATCGTGCCTTAGGGTTTTGTTTTAATTTGCACGACATACATCCGGTGAAAATATTGGTATATTCTTGTGTTTGAAGTGGGGAAAGGAGAAAATACAATAAAATAATCACCTACCTTGGTTAGCGGTGATTTTTGTTGCTCTCTCCTCTCTCCCAACATACATATTACATTGCATCAAATCTTTAATTCCCTAAGATCCTTGTCACCGTGCCGTTTTTTAATTGTCTCTCCCGCACGAATACTGCATTACACTAAATCTTTACTGGAAGAGGTGAACACGAAAATATCATCCTTGGATAGGCGACCATATCTCTTGCATGCAATGGAACCAGGCATTAAATCAGCCGGGGGGCAACGATGCGAAGCCAGAAAGTTAAACGTGCACTATAATATGTCTGCCATATCATATCAAACTTATCTGTCAACATCACGACAAAAGACTATTCTGTCTCTCACATCCAATCGTAAGTCACGAAATCACAATATGGATATTCAGTCTTAAAGCAAGATATGATCTATGTTTTTGTTTATTACATATTCTTTCTGTATCACATGGTTACTATGCCATTTAGGATAGTCGATGTACTAAGTAGGAAGATTTGGGCCGCTGGGGTTTCTTTGAGAAGTTAACAATATAGATGTCATTATAGGGTATATGGAAAGTTAAGCAGTGATCGATATGCGGGAAATTTTGCTTAACCCTAGTCTAATTAGCAGCATGACTCAGTGAAATTGTTATATTTCATACTTAATTCTTATCTAGCATACCTTTATTAAATCGATATGAACTGTTAAGAAAAAATGTACTGCATGCATTTGGAGACGAAAGGTGCAATTATTCATACTTATTCTTGGATGCAACTTTTCTACATAACTGATGGCATAGACATGTTCTTTCTGGAAAATGCGTAAACTCGCAAAGTTTATTTCTCAGTACTTTGTCACATAATTATAGCAGATAATTGTGTACATACAAGTAATATTTCAGATAAAACCTAGTACTACTTCCTAGAAACTCTAAGTAAGAGATGAATGTTAGGTAGATACAATATACTTTCAGAATACATCAGTGGAAGATTCTATCCCCAACCCACCCGCAACGATTACAAAAACGAAAAGCGTCAGTGATATAAAAATACTCCAAACTTACTCCTTTATTCATTCATTTGTAATTTCTTGTGTGTGTCCTCAATCTCGTACTTTTGCGAGTTCGAATTCTAGTGATTGGGGGTGTGTGAGTCCAATGAAAGGTCGCATGCTAGTCGAAATGGGTGTTCAGATGCATGCACAAACTGCATAGGATTTTTCAGACGTTGAGGATTTAGACGTATTAAGTCTCGATGCATTCAATGGAAGCGTGTTAGCGGAGATATCAACGACATACGTATCAGATCTATGCAATGAGTTTCTTCAACGTGTCTGTCCAACCTAGCTTTTATAAAATGATTAACAGGCTGTGGCCTGCAGAATGCATAGGGGTCGTTAGAGAAAATTGGGAAAACTTATTAGTAGGCGTAATTGGTGAAGACGGAGACGTGTGAGTGTGTCGCTTCACTTCCGTAGTACATCTCTTTGACGAGAATTTGGTCACAAGGGTCCTAAATTGCATTCGCCTAAATGTATGAACTGTTTTCTTGCCTAATGTTGTAACTTGTGGAACGCATAGGATACCCCGTAGTCTACAATTATTCCTGAAATAACAATTTCACTCCACAACACTCGTATACCAAAGGTTAATAGCTCATTGTTATATAGATTTAAACCGAAATCGACAAAATGTTTTCCTCTTTTCTCAGTTCCGAAAATATGCTGGCGATGAATATACAAGGCCCGAATGTAATAATGGAGGTGACATTCTATCTCTGATTTTCGGCGTAACTCGATCGTCAAAGATAGTTTCGTAAATGTTGAATGGTCTGAACGAGAGTGAAGAAAGCCCGAACGAAACTGTCAGTCTCTCTCTGTGCAGTCTATTGCCACTAGTGAGGTTGCGATAGATATATAGTAAGAAATAATGATTTAATGAATCTTAAATTTGTTTACCTACAGATAGATAGATGGAAAAAAGAAAGATTAAATACCTAAATATTAGACAGATAAACATGTAAATAGGAAGAGAGATAAGTTAATATAGCGGAAAAACAGAGAAACAACCGTGCAAAACTGGTGAGATGACAGCCCAAGCGCTTTCGGAATCGATATATTGCTTATTTTAAGGACACAAAGCCGCCAAACGTTTGCATAATAGAAGCCAGAACAAAACACAGAGCAAAGCGCTCAAGTACTTTACATAGGCTTGCTGTGGTTTTGCACGAACGAGATACATTGAAATAATAATACGGTATAACGACCTTGAAACTTTGCTTCTTTTAGTGTTTGTAGGGCGGAAATGGTTAGAATAAAGGAGTCCAATTAATGAAATAAATAGGTATGTCATCAATAAAACATTCAACACGTGTCCGATTACGTTTTTAATTCCCAATGCTATTATTTTTGTTGAACTAGCTGTTTCAAAAAACTTTCAGCAATTATGTTCTGCATTAGTATTAACTCACTGAGTTGGAAAATATGATATCTTAAGGAACAGCTTTGAATATATTTATAAATGCATTTTCATATTTGACATTCCTTACAGAGAAAAAGAGACGCAAGCTAAGGCCATGAGTTTGAGAAAGCGAATTAATGACACGACAATTTAATTTTTACTACTTGCAAATTCATTGTTACACATGCACATTCCTGTTCGGATTTTATGATTTAAACTGCTAGATTCGCAGCAGGCGAATCCAATAGTTCTCTTTGGATTCATTTTTTTGTCTTCTGCTCAATTTGAGTTATGGGCGATTCCATTCAGAATTACATCATTGAAAGTATGGCCCAGAGAAGAGACATGTTCTCCACTAGACTCAGTTCCACTTTTATCTATTTGTCAGTCTGATCCGTAGGGATTCATTCTAATATTTAATTTATGAAATACATTGCATGCTGCATTTTCTTCATATCATAATGTAGATCACACTGTCTGTGTTGCATCTTATACAATGGCTAGAATAATATTAAACCTTTCACCTGTGACTGTCCTGAGAAATGTGTTGGGTTCCTTTCATGTGTGCGGAGAGCAAAATTTAAGCGGTTAACACGACTTAATAGCTGACCAATGTACATGTTTGAAGCGACCTACTTCATCAAGAGCTTTGCGGAAAGAATGCTATTTGCCGTGTGAGCACTCTGTCTCATATATATATATATATATATATATATATATATATATATATATATATATATATATATATATATATATATATATATATATATATAAAGAAAGAAAGAAAGAATCTATCTATATAGTCTCGCAGTTCAACATCAAAAAGAAAAAAAAGAAATGGTTTCAAACTAAAACAGGAAATATCACAAGAATATGAACGTCAATACCACATGAATATGAACGTCACTGGAAATTAAAAATTCATTTCGGTTCCTTATTGGTCTTGCTTTCTCTCTTAACACAATGGCATTTACTTTTAAACGATAGTCACTGCAGCAGTTTCTACTCTAATGTGTAGACAGAATTTGTATTTGTCTTTGCAACCGTGTGTCCAAATATGTTCCTTCATTAGAAAGATCTCCAAATTAGTGCTTTTTACGGTTCAGAATAATGCACTGTATAAATGAGGATTTGTGTAGTGTATCATGAGATATCATAATTCAGTTTTAATCCTCGACCTTCATTTAAAATAAAATTAATGCCTGAATTAATTCGAAAATCTCAGATCTTATGTCTACTAAAGTCAGCCTTAAAAAACCATGTTTGTTGATATTCAAAAGTTTTAGATCTCATCAACATATGTAACATTTCATCTTATTTCATTTACTGGCTGTAACTAAGTTGCATGCTGCCAACATTGCAGGATATATTTGTTGCAAATCGCCAAAATTTTGTCTAGCACACATTGAAGCAGAAGCTGACTTTGGTGACTTCTTGCTCATAGTTCTATTAAAAACAATGAACAATCGTCCGTAAATTCTTGTTCATTGTTGCAAATCCGACAGAACCTCGGTTTATATTGTATACCGTTGCATTAAAGGAGCCTAAGTACTCCATATTAGTTTTAATTTTAACTTTTATTGTTAAGAAACTCATTCAGTTCTCTTATGAACAGACCCAAATGGAGAAAATATCATCAATAAATCTGTAGCAGAAAAACGCTATCTTTTGGGCCTTAGCAAATACTTATTTCTCACATTCAGCTTCATAAATACTTTTAAAAGTAAGAGAAAACGTATTCGTCATAGCTGTACCTTTTCTTTTGAGATAAATCTTGTTATTAAACATAAATGTTGCTCATTTCAATACACATCTTATTAAAATGTGAACTGTCCTAATCTGGTCGATATAGATCGGGATAGACAAGCATGCCCTGTAAACGTACAAATTTAAGGGTTGAACAGATTTATTTTTATAATGGCAAATATTGCAACAACAGCAGCAATAACCCAATCCTTTGCTTGAATTGTAGAAAAATAATAGTTTTCGCACTGTAAAAGATGGGTCACTTAGTGTATTGCAACAAAGTTGCGAACACAAATTTCAGTACTAATTTTGGTAACTTTCTTCATTGACAAGCAGACAAGACAACTTAATCAAGTCTCTTTGTTCTTTTTGTCTGTAGGAGTGAAGAACACTGCAAACAGCTCTTCTCGAGGCTAAATCAATGGCTTCTTTGAGAACAAGTCAATATTCCAGAGAAAGGATGCTAACCATTGGAGCAAACTACTCAATGTTTATCTTGGTCTATGTGACTTTGTACGAAAGCATGCGTGCATAAAAAAGGAAATATAAATTATCAGATCGCCTCCATTTGTATAGTGCGATGCGTTATATTATTTTTCAAATCAAATAACACCGCATCCGTTTGCACGATTACGTGTGATTGTTGAAGGAAAAGCAAATAATATGTGTTTGCATGTTGTTTTATAATACAAAAGCAATAAACACCCTCTTTGTATGCATTCGTATGCAATAATGTTTGAAAAGTAACTAATCTACTTTTGCTTTGTATGTGAGTGTTTGTATAAATAATTAAACGACCAATTTGTGCGTGTGTGTGCATTCATAAGTATCACACCTTATCCAATTTTCAGTATGAGATTGCGAATTTGTATGAACAAACAACGCACTCTATCACCTTTCTAAGTGTAATTCTGTGCTTGCATGAACGAATCTTCCTGTTGCTCTTAATGTATAAAAATCAATGTTAAAAAAATAGTTGCGTAGGCAATATTTACCATTCCTTACCTTTCTTACCAGGCTACAAATTAAATTATCACCTCTTTCACAAGTACAGACACTCTTCTTCTAAACTATTCTATTCATCATCAAATAATAATCTACTTTAATCATGCACTTTAAAAAGTATCTTGTAACACTACTTCAATTCGAAAAGAAGTACGCATGATGGCCAAATTAAATACTTTGTAACCTTGGTTTCGAAAAAATGTATCAAATATGTATTAGCAAACGACAATTTGTTGGTGAATTTCAGTGAGCATATTCTTTAATTACACCGTAATGTAAAAGGATGCAATATTAAAATGTCATTAGGATCCCAGACCATTTCTTTCGTAATTTTAAATTCTATTAGCGAGGAAGACAAACCCAAAACTTAATGTCAACTTCCCCATTCGTCTCATAGTGACATTCGTCATGCAAACATTTACATTGACACCCATAGTGACGTCCGTAATGTTAAATCTCCATTGACCCAAAGAGTAGCATCCATAAAGTTAAATTAACATAAACCCTCGTACCGACTCAATCGTTTCCCCACAGTACAGCAAAACTCCAAATGATCATCACATCGGCCCAATGTATCCCCTTATGTTCCCTGACACTTTCCAAATATCGGGCCCTAAAACTAATTATTTATCTAATTATTTCCTACCTTTTATCTTTATAACTCTTCTTTAAATCCATTTGTCTGTCTATGTAAAAAGCCACGTAGCTTCCATTTTCTCATCATGATGTAGCCAAAAATGTGTCAAATGCCGCTGAACCAAACCAAACAAAACGAAACTACGCTATCTATAGGTCATTTATTATTTCATTGTTTATTCCCATCCGTCATTTTTGCTACCTAACTATCCACCCAGGTCTGTATGTCTATCCATCCATCTTTTATATCGTGACAATCCTTTTGCATGTGCTTTTTGTACGTCGTTTCCGTTAATAAATGTGTTACATTTTATGGGTTATTTACTGATTATGGGAGTCCGTGCTGTAAACATTTCTCAAGCCGAGTAATCAGCAAATTTCTAGGAGCAAACGCAGTACTGTAGAGTACACATGATGTTTAGGGTGATATGGATTATTTTTTATATGGACCCTCTCTAACTTCTTTACATATATAATTTTGGGGGATATTCAAATGCGTAAGTGTTATGTAATTTGAAAGATGACTAATTCTTTTTATTAGCTATTTGGGTCTTATTTCGCAGCGCATGACATAATGTGCCAATCTTCGGCTTGGTAAGGCTTACTATGTGTCATACAAAGGAGAAGCAAGAAAATCCAGTGTGAAAATCGTGATGAGTGATTAGATTAAATTATGAGCAGTGTTTGAGCGTTTAAGATCCGTTTGCTTGATATTAAATGATGTCTTATCGTCCTTGGAAATAAGGCAAACAAAGACCAAAGTCAGACTGATGCGGGCCTTTTTGCATTCACTCAGTAGTGAGACACTTTCATGTTTCACTATATCTCTTCAAATATTTCTCTATAATATATATCTAGCTACGTGTCTGTCCTTTTCTAACTTAAATATTCCAATAGCTAGGCAACTGGATGTACATATAAAAAGTCACTTGAATATCCTAAGAGTTATTTGATACAATTACATACAAATGTTCTGAATTTTGACATTTTCACTGCCGTTAGATATTTTAGAATTAAATTTCCGTCCCTGAAGATATAGCAATAGAATATCTACAAATGTTTGCACTAAATACTGTATGTTACCCTGAAGATCATGTGAATGATGAAATGCATGATTGTTACTGTATCAAATTTTAAATATATAACAACCGATATAGATGAAAGTATAGACAAGAATTTCACTTCATCGTTTGTTAGTTAGGTTAGGCCCGAGTTCATTAAAATTTCAGCGGCATAATGCAACTGTAATTTATTTGTCTGACCGAGCGCCGTTCCAGCATGGTCCATCTCTTTGATGGTGCGAAAGTACGTTGACTCGCAGAGAAGACTAAATGAATTCAATACAACTGTTTTATCTAAGTTACCCAAATTTATCATTGACTTCTTTGTCTCTCAATCATTCCACCAAAGTGGATGACCGTTCAAATGCATATTGTGCCGAACAAGTTTCGTTGCAATCTATGCAGTGGGTCACTTAAAACATCGATGTTGGTATGTGATACATCTTGGAAACAATGTTCAAAAACATCAATTTATTAAAGTGTAATTTTAGAACAAATAATGGGTGCAAGCACGTCTACATTGCTAACATGAGTTACTACTAATGTGTCAGTGTATAATGATATTTATGTCTAATGATATTTATGTCTGAGGTATTTTTTTGCAGACCCCATTACAGAATCCTAGCATAAACAAGTGGCTGAGGAAGTAAAACTCATTGGACACATTATCCGACATTATGATAAAATGAACGTCAGTGAACACAAAACTGTTGGGTTGACAGATATGGCAGGCAGGAATGTGTCTGGACTTGATCAGAACTTTGAAATGACAAGCTATATATTTGCTCTTTACACAGTGTATCTCGCAGGATCCATGATAATCGGAATCCCAGGAAATTCCATTCTATTGGCCATTTACTACAAACACAAGCCAATCTCTAACGTAGATTATTACATATCATCGATTGCAGTTTTTGACCTTGTTTGCCTTTTAGTCACGGTCCCGATATATATCGTGATACAAACCAAAATATTGTATGTAATTGATATAAATACTCTTTGTAAGGCTTTAAACTTCACGGGGCAGATCATAACCTTTTCGGAATCTTTTTTAGTAACTGCTTTGGCTATTGAGCGCTTCATTAAAGTCTGTAGGCCAAGATCATCATTTTCTCTGGATCGTCGAATAAAATATATTATTCTCGCTATATTTTTGTCCACTATTGTCATCTCCGTTCCGAATTTGTTCTTTTCGTGGATCGCTAATAACAGACACTGCGTACCAATAACAAAGCCTCCTTGGATTGCATCTGGCTTCTTTCTTTTATCAGTTAGTTTGCATATTGCCATATTTGGAATCGTGTTTTTTTCCTATATGAGTGTGGCCACGACGTTATTTCAAAGTTTGAAAAAAACAACACATAATTCAATAGCTTCAAGAAAGATAACACGACGGAATAAGATCTTGCCGCTGCCAAGTCAGACAGAGTTGAGACCAACTACTTCCTGTACGTTTGAGAGAAGAACCCACGATACTTCTCTGCCTTTGCAGACAAACGTTACGAGAATACCAATTAACGCAAGCAACCCACCACCTTCTAAGCACCTGTTAACGGTTGATGCGGCTTGTTTGGAAAAACCCAGCTCTCACGGAGACAGTAATAACAGCGAGATCATGGAAGAGAATGAAAATGATGGCAATGATACTATCGTTGTGGGAAAGGCAGCTGCGAAAACAGATCGCCCGTCAAGAATATGTGCCGAAAATTCGACTCATGCTGAACAGCTTGCTACCAAAGTCACACCGCATGAAAAGTTAGTACCTGAATTATTTGAAAATATGTCTTTAGCACACAAAAGAAGACTCTTGATGACAACCAAAATTACCTTTCTGGTATCAATAACGTTTATTATCTCCTGGTTTCCGGTTTGGATCTACACAATCTTGGTGTATACTAATAAGTACAAGGACACATCTGGAAGTTTCTTTCTAAAACAATCCTATCTTTTTAACACATTTATGAACCCTATTATTTACTCAGCATTCAATCGTAATTTCAGGAACAAAGCAAAAGGGCTTTTTTCAAAAATAAAAGCAACACTCAGTTCTTAAAGTAAGATCTTGAAGGAAGAACAACTTAGCCGAATAACAACGACTACAAATTTTTCAAAGCCTTGTGAAGAGTCTGTGTGTAAGGTAAAATAGTTCACCGGTCGGTATCCAATAGAATACACAAATTCTAGTTTTGAACGTTGAATCAACAATAGTGGACACTGCGTAATTCTATATCCGATATTAATTTACACGCGAACTTTGGTTCCAAGAACACTCGATAGCAAAACAGTTTGATCATTTCTGACATTCATTAATTATTTCAAGTATAGGTCACTTTTTAGGTCAAAATTAAACATAAAAAGGGGAGATTAGGTTGTCAGCAAAACTTCCTGTAACAAAAGTTATCAATGGACAACGTAGGTAGATATTTATTATGGTCCGAGTCAAGTAAGCGCAAAATTTTAGAAAAGTCTTCAAATAGAAAATAGTTCATGTTCCATTGCCCACTTGAAAGAGTTTTTCCCCAGTACTTTATGACTAAATAAGATGCTTATTTGACTGTACTTTTATTCTGCTCAAAATGATTGAATAGGATGCTTTATTAACAGTATGTTTTGTCTTAAACAAAGTGACCAGATAATATGCTTACTTAGCAGTATATTTCGTCCTGTACGAAATGACGAAATAATATGCTTACTTAACAGTACGTTTTGTCCTGTAGGAAATGAGAAAGTAATATGCTTACTTAATAGTATGTTTCGTCCTTTGCAAAAAGGCCACAAAATATGCTTACTTACCAGTATGTTTTGTCCTGCACGAAATGACCAACTAATATGCTTACTTAACTGTATATTTTGTCCTGGACGAAATGGCCAAATAATATGCTTACTTAACAGTATGTTTTATCCTGTACTAAATAACCAAATAATATGCTTACTTTAAAGTATGTTTCGTCCTTTACAAAATTACCAAATAATATGCTTACTTAACAGTATGTTTCATCCTGTACGAAATGACCAAATAATATGCTTACTTAACAGCATTTTGCACTTTGGGTGTAAGGGCGTGCTGACTGTTTGTTAGTGTGTAATAATAAAAGTTACTCATACAAATATATATATTGAATGTGTTATTCCTAATTTTAACTCGAATAAACGAATAAACACGGTAACGAAGCCATGTGTTACGCGTAGTTCTGTATCTACTTTCATCAAGAAATTAATATTTTTCCAGTTTGAAATTCATTTTTAGTAGCTAATATACATTTCTGATGTTTCAAATATATCTTACGAGTAGACTTCAAGTGACGTCCATGCGTAATTTATTGTAAATCTAAATAATTCATTGGATTGTTAGTGGTGTTGTCAGCATCTACGAACGTTTTCGCGAAGCTATGTTAGCCAGCTCCTGATTGGTCGCTTGAAATGCGTAGTCGGCAGCGAGTGGCTCTTTGTGGTTGTTATGGTTGCAGACGCGCGTGCCTTAATTATATAAATGATGTATAGTTTAGAGGTCGTTTAAAGCTTGTTGTAAAGTTTGTATTGTAAACACGTATTTTGAAATCTAACCTCTCCACCTCGGTAAAATTTGGTATGCATACAACGTTCACTGACCGTACAATGCCGCATTCACTTCAGCATCTGTACTTTGTTCGTCAAATTCCTCTTTGGCAATCTTACCGAGTTCACCGATAACTCATCTCAGTTAAACCGATCTCCCACAAGTCAATCTACACATGTCGGGCGGCCATAATTATTATTCCAATGTGTGTTTTTGTTGCAATAATTATTTTTGACACTTTTAAGACGTTTGGGCTTCTGCGTCTTTTAGCGGTACGGAAATTCAGGCTTGACCTAGTTAATATAGACTGAAGTGGATTCGTGGGGGATTTTCCATGCAGTAAACTCCTTTCTTGCTAAGTAATCTTCCAAGTATTGAAATTCAAGGCAAAGAAATCTAATATGAATGAAATACATGAAAAAAGAAGTCATTTAACATTATTTCACTCTTTCTTTTTATTAGTATCTCTTAGGCCCAGTATTAAGTCAATGTTACTGACTATTTTTGTGGCGTCGTCTCTTGAAAGAGTTTTTGTGCTCTTTGAGTGCCGTTCTTGTCGAGAGCGTTCTGTATAATGAAGGTCTTTAGGCTAATGCAATACAATACATTATGACCAAGCAATATATTTATTTGACACCATGTTGTGTCCTGTACATTGTGAACAAATGAGATGATCGCTTGGCATCATGCTTTGCCCTGTACATTATGCCCAAATATTATGCTTACTTGACAGTATTTTTGTCCTGTACATTCTGATAAAAATATAAACTTTCTTTACAGCATTTTTTTGTCATGTACATTATGACTAAATAAAATGCATACTGGACAGTATTTTCATCCTGTACATAATGACCAAATACTATGCTTACTTTACAGCATTTATTTGTCTTGTACATTGTTACCAAATAATATGCTTTTATGACACCATGTTTTGTATAGTGCATTATGACCAGATATTACATTTACTTGACACCATGTTTTGTCCTGTACATTATGACCAAATATGATGCTTACTTGACACAGTTTTGTATTGTACTTTATGATCAAATAATATGCTTTCTTGACAGTATTTTTGTCCTGTAAATAATCGTCAAATAATGTGCTTACTTGACATCATTGTTTTGTCCTGTGCATTATGACAAAAAATAATGCTTACTTGACAACATTTTTGTATTGGACATTATCACCATATCAATGCTTACTAGACAGATTTTTTTTTGTACTGTAAATTATGACCAAATAAAATGCTTACTTGACAACCTCTTTTGTTTAGTATATTTTGACCAAAAAGACGCTCACTTCGCAGCATTTTTACCCTGTTCATTAAGACCAAATAGTACGCTCACTTAACAGCAGTTTAGTTTTGGACATTATTACCAAATAGGATGCTTACTTCATTTTTTATGGAGTGACGTAATATTACAGTTAGTTACAGAAATATATACTTGAACGCAAAAAGAGAGATAAACATATACCGTTGAAAGGAGAGTTTAAAAAATAAAATAAATAACAAATACAAAATACATGAAACTGATGAATAACGTTCATAAATATGTCAATATATAGTGAAATATATTGCAGGGATAATTTCAGAATTATTAATAAACTGTTGAAATAAATTCACACTTTCTCTTCAATGAATATGTTCTTAATTACTCTGTTATAGAGATGTACAGCATATATCATACCATACTATAGTTTTAATTTAAATCATTTGGTTTAATAATAATATTATTATGATTGCCAATTCTAACACTATAGAACGCACTTTAAAGATGAGGAATTGTTACGTACGTAGTGTACATGTACAATCCATTGTGACATTTCCATTCATAAATCAAGGTCGATTGCCAGGTTTATGTCCAGAACTAATTTATTCCAAATATAAAAAACGACCCGACCATGACAGCTAAGACATTTCAAGATAAACGATTTAAAAGTTCGAAAATCTTTTAAGATTTGTTTATCTAAAATGCATTAGATGACTATACAAGAGAATTTAAACGCCGCGTTATCATTCTTCAGCTATATTCCAGTTATGTATGAGACATGAGGGGAAAATTGATTTATTTATAATTTGTTCGCTGAAATTGCAGAGGGAGACACCTTTCCCTAACAAACAGGACCTTGATGGACTTGCTGAGAAATTATTCAAGAACTTGGATATTTAAATAGTTCCGTTGGATTAAGTGAATTATTCAAGGATTTTAGTGATATTTAACTTTCACGGGATTACTTTGATGTAAAAGTATTTGGATATTAGAACTGTGTTTATTTATTGGTGCACATTACAATCTTCGTTACCTTTGTATTTTTTCCAATTACCGTGAAATTGATAGTACATTTAAGAAATTTATGAATTCATACATACTGTAAATCGTTTTTAATTCTTTCATTTTGTTTGATTTTTCTATTATAAGGAAATAAATACATATTTTAGAAAACTGAATGGCATTTGGAATTTACCTTGACTTGTTTCATGGTTTAAGCCCCTAGGATGTACCAGCTCAGAAACGTCAAAGTGTTGTGTTACACAATCGTTGGGAGAGAGAGAGAGAGAGAGAGAGAGAGAGAGAGAGAGAGAGAGAGAGAGAGAGAGAGGAGGGAGAGACAGAGGCAGACAGAGACATACAGAGAGACATACAGACAGACGGACATACAGAGAGATATGTATATATGTGTCTGTGTGAGTGCGTCCGTGTGTGTGCTTGTGTGTGTGTGAGAGAGAGAGAGAGAGAGACTTTTCAATCCTAGACCTAGTTAAAGGCAGATCATCTGTCTCATATCAACCTAAGACAATGTCTTATATTTTTTCCGACCCAACAACAACCCAAGGTTAGGTTTTACCAATTAAAAACGTTCTATATGTGGGTTCAATCCATTTTGCTCTCCGTTGTGTTTATATATATATATATATATATATATATATATATATATATATATATATATATATATATATATATGTGATACCTACTCTCCTTCTAAACGCTCGCTTTTCAATCAGTTGTGACGTAAAATTAAATAAGTAAAAGAAATAATTGTTTTCAAATATATGATCATCCACCAGCTACAACAGCACTTACGAAAGAAACTTTAAATCAAACTATGACGACACGTGAAATTCCAAGAAAATTGTATACGTTGCTGTACAAGCCAGGTTTGATCATGATACTGTTATTAAGCAGGTCTTAAAATATGTGACATAAACAAAAAGTGAAACCGAAAATCTAAATAAAATCAACAAGCAATTTAATTATATCTCTCAAATACAAAGCGAATTTCAACGCATTATTGTGAATAAAATCCCAGGTAAAATTAAATGATTTTTCATATCCGAAAATAAAGAATGTTCCATCTTGAATTTCTTGGGGATTTGAACTGAGATTCACATAGAACTTTTCATTGATTAGACTTGTGTTTTGTTTCTTGGATTATTTTTTTTTAATTCGTAAAACCGTAAGCATTCTAGAGAAATAAATTATTTGTTAAAATTTAGAAAGTCTGATGTCTTCACTCTTTTCTTTTACATATTTTAAGAGCATAGACTCGTAACAGAAAATTGGGATGCTCGTCCTTGGGATACTTATTTTGCTAAAATATTTCAGAAAACTGTTTTTTAAAATTTAAATTCCCCTAGTTTCGGAATTTTAAGTCTCAAGTATTATTTCACATTTTCGAAATCTTTATTGAAATTAACAGTCTTTTTTACAATGTCATAAAAACTGGAGATCTTTCTTTCAAATCCTACCCAGGAACAGTTAGATTCCTTGAAAAAGGATGAATTGATTCAGTTGCCAGAAAATATGATCTTTTAGAGATAAAAGCTTCTTTAAAAAAAATTTGGTGGAATAGAATGTTTCGGATAAAAGTGCAAAGGTTTCGATCAGGAAGTCTGTATCAGACTCTGACATAAAAGTAAAGGAATTAATTTATAATTTTTCTGCACGCTGATCATTCGTTGTAGCATCGATTGCAACTTCGAAGTCACCTTCGGTGTCGCGTATAATTCTGAATATTGACCACACATGAGATTCACTATCATCGCGAAATTCTTTCTTGGCGTCATGAATACTTTTAATCAGAGTTTTCGTCGGATCAACCAGAGCTTACATCGGAAAGTCAGGGGTTCTTTTGTCAAGTTCGAATCTAGATTATTAAGAAGGTTCGATTGTAGATAATCTCTCAAACTCTTCCATATTATAATTAAGGCAAATATATATTTAAATTAAAATATATATATAATGATTAAAACAAAGAATAAGTGTAAGTAGCTTATGATAGGTTCTACAACTCCCTGTAACCAAACCTGCGTAAATGAATTATGTGGACTTCACTTACAAAGTGTATGAAGAGGGAGTTTAGGACCAAAACCGTGTTTGAAATGTGGTGTTCGGGTTAGTGGAGAAACACGGCTATGTGTGGAGTGTGGTGCTAAAAAATACAGAGAGCTGAAACGATTTTATGATTTTAAAAAATATAACACCGGCAATAATGACAAGGTCATAAAAAACGCTGAAGACTATCTCGCCGGATTTTCAAAATAATTATTTAGACAAATAATAGTATTATATAAAATGGAACAAAATGAATTTGTGAAACATCAATAATTATGAAGTATCTAATATTTGGTGTTGATGGAAAGAAAAATTGTTTCTGTCATACATTTTTTACGAGTGTTATCATGGAGTAAGCGAAGACGGTCTTGTGTTCGATCTCATTGATTTAAATCCGAAAAATAAATCCTTGGATAATCTTCGAGCTATAACACAAAGTCAAAATTGCAAATTTGGTGGTACTGGGAAATATAATAAATTTCCTAGGGTCGTTAAATCCGTAAATACAGAAACCGGAGAAGAAATAATATTTCAATCAATGAATTTAGCTAGGAAATATTTTGATATTTGCATGGATTCGGTTCAGCGGGTCGAAAAGAATATCACCAGATCGTCGTTGTCGAAGAAATATAAATAAAAAATAATATTTCAGTATCTCCCGATTGTGTTAGATACAAACAGATCAAGGGAGATCACCGTGTGAAGGATACGTAGAGCGATAAAGAGTAAACTCGCTTGTATTTTACAGTATTCTCTTATAAATAAATTATATTTTTTGCTTGTTTTTTCCTCTTTCGGTAAAACAAACAAAATCGGCGTAACAGACAACTAATAAATACTGAAAATTTCATTCCTGAGCTAAAATAGGAAATACTTCTATCGTAAGACATAGTAATTTTACGTTTTATGACTGCTTCTGACATGATCCTTGACTAAGTCCTGATATGGTCCTTGACAGTGTTAAGGGGATATAACTCTGTCAAATAAATGTTGAGAATGTTATCTTATAAATAATTTTTATTTATTGATCAATAGTGTTTTCTCGGTTGCTCTTTTAAGAAACACTATCCTATTTTTATGAATATGTCAGGTTTCTTGCTGCATCTGGATTTTGCCAACGATAATAATTAAAAAACAAAACAAGAAATAGCCACGCCCACTGCGTGAGCTACACTTAGATCTTTCTGTTATACAGAAATACATGTATTTATTTCAACCTTGACTTTGTAAAGGAAGATATATATATATATATATATATATATATATATATATATATATATATATATATATATATATATATATATATATATATATATATATATATATATATATATATATACACGATATTTAATACGGTGTGTTCTGGAAATGAAAAAAAAAATCCATGATGCAGTTAGTATAATGACCTGTAGCAATGCAGCATAGATATCTTCATAATAATATCTGAAACATATCTATAAGATGTGTCCGTAGTGCAGCGCTGGCATGTTGGAATGTTATACTTGAGGGAGGTCTGGCGTTTTAATCTGATGACTGACAATTTTGTCGATGGTGGGCGATAATCACAATTGTTTGCTCGAACTCCAACAGACAAGCACACCTTCCCACCATGTCATCACGTGGTTGTGTTTTTTTGCACTCTCCCAGGGTTGATTTTAGGTGAGGATGTGCGTAAATGTTGAAAGTAGAGAAGGATTTCCGTATATGTGTTGTGCCGTCCATAGAGTTAAGTTAGTGCCGTCCTTAGAACTCAGTTCTATAAGATTATATGTTGTGCAGTCCATAGAGTTAAGTTAGTGTTGTTCCGTCCCTAGAATTAAGATTGTATATACTTTAAATATGCTACTATATTTACTGTACCGTCTCTAGATCTAAGATTTACTGTAAATATTTCGTGCCCGCTGAAACTGTTCGAGTGTCGTTTGACAATTTAGGGATTGACATGTGTGTTGTGCCGTCCATAGATCTAAGATCTTAAATATCACCTTCAGTACTAGAATATTGTATGGTAATCTAAGGGTTTACTTGGAGCTAGTGTAGTGTAAATATTTCGTATCTCTGAAGTTGCTAGAATGTCTTTTGGCAATCTAGGAATTCACATGGGGTTGTGCTGTCTATAAGTTAATGTTCGCTAAATATATTTTGTATTTTAAATAAATATTTATAATGTAATAAAGGACAAAAATATTAATGATATTATTTCTGCAATTAAAAATTAAAACATGACGACATACAAATATCTGATGAATTAAATCCTAAAAAATTATTTGTGATTTTGAATCATTACAACAACAAAAATTTAAAGACAGATATACACTACCAGCAGGATACAGGTTCATTAAGCTGATCCAACAGTCTATGTTACAATCCTTGGCGACAGTTAAAGATACAGAAGTTTATAAATTTTGCAATTTCATTTGATGCTATTGATAATGTAACATTGTATGTTGGACCTGGCCTTGTCAAAATATCATCTTCATTTTCTGCTTGACTGGAATCATTGACTATCTTATTCTGCAAACAAGAAATCATAGTTAATATCTCATCTGCAAGTATAGGTTTAATATTAGAATCACTTTTAATAGGAGTAAATATATTTATTTAGGTCTGTGTTGAGGTTATTGGAATTCCATTTTACATATACCTGGCCTATATGATGTATTCCTCATTATGTATTATAATTTTAGTAACGGACCTTCGAAAAATAACCAAGGTTTTATTTTGTAAACATTGGGACTTTCAAGAAGGTTGTTTTCCATTAGTTTATAGGTTTCATAAGAATATTTAAATTGTGACCTGAGACAAAGTAGAAGTATCGTTTCCCTAGAAATCATGATTTTCGTGCTTTAAGATCTTAGCAGAATCAATTGTATTACTGTTGTGTCCAGTAGTTTATTTGGGATGTACTTGTATTTATTCAAATTTTTTATTTATTGGAAATACAAATTACTCATCAAAACGAACATTATTGAAAACAGACCAATGACTTTATATGAAGTTTTAAATAAGGATTTATTCTTGGATTGTATTGTTGGTAGAAAAGAATGTTTGTAATTAAATTGCTTGGATTTGATTCGTAAGTCTTCAGCTGGTTCTAAGTTAAAGGTTTTGGTATTGAAATTAAAATACAAGAATGAAAATGAGTTAAGAATGCTTGAGGGTCAGAAAGAGGAAAGAAAGAAACAAAGACAATATCAGCAGATAAAGAAGAATGATAAAAGCAGAGATAAAGGGAAAAGGAAGAAAGATGAATGCAGAGAGGAAAAAAAGGAAAACAATTTTAATTTTAAAAGAATTAGAGCTAGGGAAAAAGAAGTATAAAAAATATCTTCATAATAATGAAAATCATTGATGACAGTTTGAAATGTCCAAGACAGCATAGGACTCTGTTATTATAAAATTCGTGACATTAATAGGTCCTTGTCTGTGCTGACTATGGTCTGGTTAGGGAGTGTCTTTTGAATTGTTTTGAGTTGACACCTGAGGCATATCGACAAAAGTTTGGAAACTATAAAAATAAACTATAAAAACACTTGAAAAACCAATGTTTAATTTACAAAAGAGAAAGGGTATTTTTTGATAGGTGATGATTAGCCAAACAGTTAATTAACATTACGAAAACCTCACAAATTGCGTCCATAGTGACATTAAGACTTACCCTATGAACGTAAGATCAAAACTTAGGTAAATGCAGCTCGTACAGCTGAGGAGTATTCCTTACCTCATAAAGAATTTTTGTCAGTAAGTCTTCTACTCAGCAGTCTTCTGTTAGAAATGTCAGCCAAATGCAATCACTTTCGAATCTGAAAACAAGACAAATTTATAGGAATCAAGTTTCTGATAAGAATTATCAGAAGTCCTTATCTGTTCCTACGTGTACTTATTACAAGAAGAAAGAGCACGTTATTTATGATTGCTACAAATTAAAATATATACAACATAATCAAGATAGACTTAGTTCATCCTCTCATATTTCTAATAGGTCATGGTCAAGTATTGATATCCATACACTGGTTGGGTCAAACAAATCAGGGTCAGCTTTTATACTGTGGAGAATGATGAGCCATTGATGCCGAACTGTTCTTTACCATTAATGGGTTATTCTGCGAATCCTATCCATATCAAAATGTTAAGAAACACATGTGATTCTCAGAATCTTTCATATCGGGTGTTTTTTTTTCTTTCTGAGAAGCCTTCTTCAGAGGGGAGTATTCTTATTCGTGAAGTAGAGTGCGGCTTTGTTAATGTTCCTCTCCAATGTGTAAATGTATTATCAAACATTGTCTCAGGACGCGCGACTGTCTGAACAGAGTCGTCTTTACCCAACGAGGTATTCATTTATTATTAGGAAATGACCTAGCTAGAGACAAGGATGCGGTTAATACCCTTGTAACAGACAAGTCATGTTTTGCATCAGAAAGTCGATCCTATTGAAAATGAAATCCTTGATTTATACTCAGCTTGTGCATGCACTAGAGTTATGACAAAGAAAGCTCTTGAGAATTGTGTTGATTAGGAACGTATTTCTTTAGCTGATGCATGTATTGGTCAGGCTTTTCAGGCGGTCACCTTTGCTTCTTGTTTGGAACAAACAAAGTTCAAAGTGATACTTTTTTAATTACTCATTCACTTTATTCTAATCAGGGCGACAAAAGAACTTGTTTTCGAACAGGAAAAAGATATCCTGTTTGTTTCCGAGAGCTATTAGCGAACATTAAGCCACAGAAAATCCCGTTTGTGTTATTTCATAAAAAACCATAGAATCCTTATGAGAAAATAGAGACCACCTAAGGTGTGATGTGATTTGCATCTGTAACGTAGCTTTAACAATTTTTCAGCCATATCGCTACGACGTCTGCAATGTGGCAGTTGATAGTGATGTCTAGCTTTGGGGCATCATGCCGCAGACATGTATCATGATGTCCCACCCAGTCACATTATCCTGACACCAGGCCGACCAGTCCTAACACTAACCTCTTAATGCTAAGCGCCAAGCGAAGCACCTGTTAGTACCATTTTGGTACGTCTTTGGTATGGCTCGGCCGGGCCCACGACCTACCGCATCCGAGGCGGATGCTCTAACCACTAGGCTACGGGAGCGGTCGACCACCTAAGGTACGTGAGGGCGACGAGTGGTAGATGAATTATCAAATGGTAGATCCAGATTCGTATAGACTGGAAATTCTTAGTCTAGCCCATGCAACTACTTTGGTTGTTTATTTAGGAATCAATAAGGCTTATAACACGATCTTAAATCACATTCTTTTATTGGCCAAAAATTAAACGTGATGTTTTTAAGTATTTTAGACCTTGCCACACTTATCAAATGGTAGGAAAACCGAAGAAGAAGAGTCCATAAGGTTCATCTGCTACCCATGCCTACATTTGATGAACCATTTAGCAGAATAAGCCAGGCAACCAATACTTGTTGAAAATAATGTGTACATCTACAAAATTCTCAGAGGCAATTCCTTTGAGGATTGTTAAGACTTATACAATAGTAAAACCTTTGATAAAGTTTATTACTGACTTTGGCCTGCCCAAAATTTGTCCAATCTGATCAATGGTCAAAGTTTATGTCTGGAATTTTCCAGCAAGTTATGTATAAATTAGGAATCCTGAAATTCATGTCGGTAATGAAATTAATGTACGACGGAACTAACATTGCGATAAATATTCAGTCTGTTGATAATGTTATGTCTCTCTTACTCATTCTTCGAGGTTTTCTTCACTTTAGGCATAATGGTCCATAAAAGGCAGAAAGAAAATAAGTTAAATTGCAACATTAGTACTCTTGGCATGTAAATATATTAAAGGAGTACCGTTATGTTCATAAAAATATCCATGTTAATTATGCAGTCAATAAAGTCATACTTATCCCAAACAGTGAGGAGATAAGGATGGAACGCAATCGAAATGTAGCGACTTTGGTGTAAACAATCATCGGAATTAAGAAATTACGAATAATCTGGACCAGAAGCTTTCACATCTGCCACAACAAGAAAGTGAACTATCACATCTATCTAAATAACTGTATTATGTATGTCCCATCATCGACAGCCAAGGTTTCGATATGTTAACCCTATCTACGTCTTGTCGGATTGATCAGATGTATTAATGCTGTGGCCTAGCGACATCTATTGGATTTCATAGTTGTCTCCCGTGGTATGTAATGCCAACTTACCAATAGCGTGTAACAGTGGTGCTTTCGACATCGGTCGAAAATGTTAGAGACAATTGACTTCAGAAGGTAACTTTGTACATTTAATAACGAAAGCATGGTTACGTACTACAGTAAAGATATTACATGTGTATTTGAGGCAAATACTGTATTTGTTCATACACGTACCGGCAGTGGAAAACTGTTTATTGATGAGTCCATTGGTGTTGTGTCCTGTCCTTCTCTCGTTCATGTAAGAACATTGTTCATATTGAAAAAGTTGATTTCGATTGGATGCTGTGGTTTGCCGCCACATGCAATAAAATTCACTGACCCAAACGTCTGTAATATCTGATCGATCCACGAAAATGTATATAGGGTTAACATATCGAACCTAGGTTAGCGATGATGTCTTTCCGTACTGTTGTTTGTCTTTTCCTTCCTTCATCAGAAATAATACATTTTTATTGCATTTAATAGCTTTAGGAAAATGCAACTATTCAATCCTTAGAAAGAGTATTGAGATTATAGGCGTGCTGAAAGGGAAAGGCAAATATTTTTCCGTTTTAAAAAGCCGTGTTAAGCGTGACATTAGGTATGGAATTACCCTCAGATAAATATTATTTTTCGCTTACCATGTTTAACTGAATACCAAGAATCGAATTGGAACAAATGATGCAATAGCATTTTTAAAACTATTATTTTCATACGGGGGCACATAAACATGAACGAACCCCTCAAATGTATTATTCAGTCACAATTATTGAAATTTGACCATTTTACATAATTCTCAGAATAAGCAAATTTGCAATTAAAAAGGCACATTCATGCTTTAATGTCACCATTCTTAATGCATCACAACTATTTGTATCAAGGAGTACTTGAGCAATCTTTTTATATGCCATTTTCTCATTCATTTAATATGCAACATCTCACTCGTAATAGTAGTTGTAGTAGCACTTGTAGTAATGATCTGCATCATAATTATTATACTCGTTCAGAAATTATGACCAACAAATAAATGTAAAACGTTCGAGTTCATTAATTGTTTGTGCATGCTATTTACCTACATTTAAATTTGCAATGGGTGCTATGACATTGCACGTATGCAATGGGTGTTCTGATATTGCAGGTTTGCAATGAGTGTTTTGATGTTGCAGATTTGCAATGTGTGTTATGATATTACAGGTTTACAATGAGTGTTATGACAATACAGGCATGTAAATTGTTGTTATGATATTACAGGTATGCAATGGGTGTAATGGTGTTGCAGGTTTTCAATGTGTGTTATGATATTGCAGAATTGAAATGGGTGTTATGATTTTACAAGTTTGCAATGGGTGTTATGATATTGCAGGTATACAATGGGTGTTATGATATAGGTTTGCAATGGATGCTGTGATATTGCAAATTTGCAGTGGGTTTTATGATTTTAAATGTATGCAATGGATGTTATATTCTAGGTTTGCACTGAGTGTTATAATATTGCAGGTATGTAATGTGTGTTATGATATTGCAGATTTGCAGTTGGTGTTAGGATTTTAAAGGTATGCAATGGATGTTATAGGTTTGCAGTGGGTGTTATAATATTGCAGTTATGTATTGTGTGTTATGATATTGCAGATTTGCAATTGGTGTTATGATTTGAAAGGTATGCAATGGATGTTATAGGTTTGCAATGGGTGTTATAATATTGCAGGTATGCAATAGTTACTATGCATTGCCATGGGTGATATGATATTGCAGGTTTCTTCCCGTTTGCACTTTTGTAATATAAGCAACACACGCGTGCTTTGCTGGGTCAGAATTGTTGATTGAAAAGTGTACAGAAACACACAAAAGCTGAATAGTTACCTCTATTTAAAATCATTTAAAAACGCAATAATAATAACGTTATTTTACGTTGACACATGGTAGACGGTTACCAACGAGGCTGAATAAAATTCCTCTGCTATTTGGTCATCCACTATACAGTGCTGCTTGTTATCCCAATGTCGACCAGCTCAGTGGACACACATGTATGACAAATAATACTACACTCTCCGTTACTTCTTTGCTTTGTTTTCTATAATGAGTTGCTAACGTCATGCTTATACATGTATTTATTACATTTGAACCAAGCCAGATAAATATGCGTCAGCATTTTATTTTGCAATATCTACAATTTTTCCTGCTTTATGTATGAATGTCTTCAGTCTCTGATGTAAGTAGTTTTCTATGTTGTCAAAGTAATCAAGTTTGTTGGCAATTTGAGAAAGTAGCTGTCAAGCCCCTGATGTGTTTCTGGAAATGATCTAAACGTCAGAAGTTTGAGATAAGACTATCATAGTAATATGACGGTAGATACAAAATCGTCGTTATTTTACTGCTGTCAGATTGAGGTGATTTGTACTTTCTCGTTCTTAAAATCAAGTGACTCATCACGACACCTATATTTTTTATTTCAGCTAAGACTTTATTGAGATCTGAAGCTTGGTACCTTTGTTATAGCATTCAATATACCTTTACTCCAGTTTTTTGTAAATCTGTTATCGTACTGTAGTGACCCATGAAGTTTCTTTAATTTTACAACAGCTAATATAATTTATTTTGCATATGCTAATGACTCTTAAAATCTGGATGTAAGGAAAAGATCACAACAATATTGTAAAAAGTCGCATCCAGAGCAAAACACCCTATAATCCATCAGTATTCTTCCTTTTCTTCTTCTTCTTCTTCTTCTTCTTCCAAGACCTACTAAATGTGTACAGTGAGTACCGTTCTGATTCGGTATTATGTTGTTTAATATCCAATATATCTGAATTAAGTCGAACACCTTTTAGATATAAGTTCTCTCATTGTATTACCTATGTTGAAAATTTGATCAACTGTGCCTTGTTATAACTATTGACTAGCTTCATTTTAATAGAAATCATTAATATCGTACGAACTAAATCATAAACAGCAAAAACAATTTCCGGTGTGATCTCTGTGTTTATTTCTATATCGTTTTGCAAGCTTTTTAATATGTCCAGAGAAACACGTATCTCAAAATATATTGTTTCGTTAATTATCTTAGCAATCCATGGAACATACATTTTGGTTTAGTTTATTTTTTTTGTTACACCTGACTACTCATCCTTTCTCTTTGAGGAATATATATATATATATATATATATATATATATATATATATATATATATATATATATATATATATATATATATATATATATATATATATATATATATATATATATATATATATATATATATATGTGTGTGTGTGTGTGTGTATATATATGTGGTTGTAGAAAATGATGTGTTTCACCAAAAGCGAAATATGCTAGCTATGTTACGACTTATGGTATTAAACTAAGTAACAGAAAGAAGCAATACCAAACCGTTTAGAAAAATATCGCAATCAATTCATTTTGCTAGAATACAAAGTGAAATTTAAACGACACAACATTTTTAATTCAATCCCAAATATTCCTTGATATTACATTGAAACTCTAAAAGTATATATTGTTCCGATTAATTCAGCAGCAGAGGGGGCGAACAGACCGACTTTGGAAGTGTCCAAAACCGAAATAAGCCTTCCTAAAAAAAGGATTAATAACTTTAAAAATCAAAATAACTAACTTCAGAGGCTCTCTCAAAGAGTCCCTCCAAGAGTCCCACTTGGGGTTAGTCTATGTTTTTTCTCCAACTAAAAACTTGTATGTTACAAAAAACGAGCCAACTTGAGGTCCCGCCCCCTCTGCTGCTATTAATTTATCCAAATATTTTATCAAGTCCAATACGATATCTTGTTCTAGGATCGTGCAAATTTATTGTTGTAAATCCATGCGGAGTAGCTTGCGCTCGTGAAAAGAAATTTTTAAATTTAATTATATCCATGTCACCGCTGCACCAAGTTCGATGAATATTTCTCATTATGTGTGTATCAACTAAATTATTACAGTTATCTCTGATCACTTTTGGTATTTGTGTGTATCGTTGAATAACATAAATGACATCGGTGTTTTTATGTCTACCTCGAGAAAAAATCCTAGCTGGATTTGATTGTTTATCCAGCATCACATCATCGTATACAACTAAATTATTAATAAATCCGTCTATGGAATCAACTGATGGTGCTTCATCAATATCGGTTATAAACTCGATAACATCGTTATCTTTATCTATTCCCGCGTTTTCATTAAAATCCTTGAGCACATTATAACATCGTTCATCATCAACTGACGGGGCTACCAAATACAATTTATCCCACTTTAACCATCTCATTATAAGATTAAGTAACAACTGTGTCTTTCCACTTCCAGATGGTCCTATTATTATCATTCTGATGGAATTTGGTAAAGCAGGATGGTGCTTGACAGGTTCTCGTTTTCTTGTCGCTGAAAAATCAATTATATCCATGCTGTATAAAATATCCATGGATTTATATTGTGTGAAGTGCAGGACGCGTGCCCCTACGGATACACTAACAACTATTACCACAAAAAATAACAGATCAGCGGTTATGGGTAAGTGTACGCGGTGTGGTACAAAGAAATTTAAATTTATTCCCGGTGATAAGTCAGGGACAAAGTCAGCGTTAAAAAAAAAACAAAAAAAAAAAAAAAAAAAGAAACGAGGAGGTGATATTGCAGCAAAATTAACAAAATTACCCGGGACTCCGTGGGCTAAATACCCAGGAGAAAAACATCTACCAGGATATAATTATTGCGGTCCTGGTACTCGACTCGATATCAGGCTTGATAATCAGGATCAACCAAAACCAGGCGAGGAACCAATAAACACTATTGATAAATCATGTCATGCTCATGATGTTGCGTATAAAAGCAATGATCTACAACATAGGCATATTGCAGATATGAAATTAATTCATGCGCTAAATTCTATAAAAAATAAAAATATCAAAGAATCACTAGCTAATTGGTTAGTAAGATCCGCGATGAAAGGTAAATTAACGCTAGGGGCTGGTAATAAATAAAATGGAATCGATTTATTATTCCCCAATTGGATACTGGAAAGGTAAAGCAGCAATTAGTAAACTTGCTGATGCAGCAGCGGTTAAACATTCTACTGCTAAAGCGTGGTTATCCAAACAGGCAATATGGCAAATTTACCTACCACCACCGAAACAAATTCAGTACGCGTATTTCGATGTTAGTGTTCCTAATGAAGTTCATCAAGCAGATATTCTGATTTTACCACATGATACTGTACGTAGAAAAACGTACAAATACGCGCTAACCGTTGTTGATGTTGCAAGTAGATATAAAGAAGCAGAGCGGTTGTCAACAAAGACAGCGAGGATCCGGACCACAACGTGGTCTACGATGGCCACAGCTGTTACAAGTTGACCCTGGCAAAGAATTTCTTGGTCCAGTATCATCGTTAATGAGGCAACATAATGTCAAAATACGACGAGGACAAACTGCAATTCATCGTGATCAGGAAATTGCTGAACGATTTAATCGAACACTTGCTACGCGAAGGAATTCATTCAAGATAAAAGATCTCGTGAATGGGTGGCATGATTACCAAATGTGATAACTGCATTAAATAATGAGATTACTCGAACAACCAACATGAAACCTATTCATGCAATTACAAAAGCGCATATACCAATACAACGACGTGATTTTTCAACACAGCCAGTATTAGGTAATATCACTTTAAGATATTTATATGAGCCCGGTGAACTTGAAGGTGGTAAAAAAAGAGCGACTGGTCCTATTTGGAGTATTACGACGCACAAGATATCCACCGTGACAAGATCCACTGGTAGATCCGCAATCTACAGACTGGATTCAACTGCTCCTCAACGTGGATTTGTACGTGAACAATTACAGATTATTACCGATGACACACAATTACCACCCAAATCACTTAACTAGCACCAAGGGTGCCAGCACCTCTACGTCGGTTACATTCAAGACAGGTCAACATGATATTTTCTCGTGTATGACCAAGATTGTTATTTTTTCTATCTACGGTAAATTGTCTTGGATCATTTTTCAGATACCGCCATAACATTATACAATTACAACTTGCACAATTATTATTCTGTTGTTGTTTCAGCGCATTAATAAAATCAACATCAAGATCAAAATCGCGTTTGTTTTTTTTTTTTGTTACTTTGTTTATACCCAGATAAATTTTTTTCTTATTATATCATTTTGACATTCGTCAATATCATTGTTGATCACTGACGAGTCCATGACGATTCTCCGCAGTTGAGATATTTTTCTAACTCGAGACACTGCAAGATAAACTAAGTTCGACCACTCGATACGATCATCAACGATCCAAACAACTGTATCAGTAATAGTTAATCCCTGAGATGAATGAATCGTCATCGCGTATCCAAGCGTCCACGGGGATTTATCAGCACGTAGAGCATCTTCAACAACATCAACATCAACTGCAACAATATCATTCAACACAAGATTCTGTTTCCTTGACTCGGTCTGTCCTGGTATATCAACGTCAATATTTTGCCGCCGCGTATCTGCTGGTCGATAACATAACGGAACTGGCAACGTTGGAAACTTTTCTCGTTGTAACTGAAACAACTCCCGTTGAAGTGTATCACGAACTATCTTTCTACTTGCAACTGTCAAATCGTTTGGTCTCTACGTTTGCAGAAAGTCTTTCATGGGTGTTTCTGAAATTATCTCGCGCATTACTTCACACTGAATTTTATTCGGTTGTAGTCTGATTAATTTTTTAAATACATTTAATTCTGCATCAAGTGCTCTATGATCATCAGTTATTTCTTCATAGTAATCAACGAAATTTTTCAGCCAATCAGGTGGAGATGGTCCAATTACTGGTGGTGGTTGACCGTGATCGCCGCACATTATCACAGCAGTATTTCTTGTTAATAACCAATCAAGAAATATTTTTAATGTTTCTAGAGGTACATTGCATATTTCATCCCATATTATGATCCTTGGAATATATTTTTCTCCCATCCTTAAAGATGTCCATGTATCACCCTTCCATCGGAAGAAGCTGTGATAAGTACATGATTGTACTCCTCGTTGTTTCATTTCTCGAGCGAGTCTGTGTATAGGTGTTAGCACAATCATATCTGAATTCTGAAATAGTTCGATAGCTCGAGTGGTTTTACCAGAACCGCCAGGTCCGTTTAGATAAACTGTTTTGTGTCTAGTTATTGGATCGTATACCGATGGTAACAACGAAGTTGTCGACGATAGTTTTGATGTTTGATATTTTTTACAGTAAATATCTTTAACCGCAACATCAGCGGATTCGGAATAATTAAGTATATTTTCCTTTTTTATTCTCCACGAACCCCACGATGCACAAGTGTTTATGCTTAATTTTTCTAACAGTATTGAATATATTTTACTTATATAAAACGAATCCGTAGCAACTCTGACAGCAAACTTAGAAACCTTATTTATCATCGATAATAAATTTGTCGAAACGTACGCTAACATTGAAGATCTTAAATGAGTAAACTGCGATGACTCACCGTCCATGTAGCTCACAATTGTACCTAGTTTATTTCCATTTGGCAAGAAAGCTATTTCTCGACTTATAAACGTGTTCTTATTCGTTGTATCAGCGATTATGAAATCTAACTCAGCATCGTCCATGATCAATCTTGTACAATGTCGTTTATGATCATATGATCCTCCTTGGGTGAACTTGCCAATTATTTTTCTACCAAGATCTTTTGTGATCTTATTTTCATAATCAGTTTTATCCGGGTTTTCATCATCAGAATATTCCTTTTGTTGTTTTAACCAAACTTCGGTTTGTTTTCGATATGATATAATTGCTTCGCTGATCGTCAGCGATATTAATATCGCACAATCAAGCATATACCGTAATAGTACTATTGGTGTCCACATTTTATCTGAAAAATGTTTTCCAAACCAAACATAACAAATTGGATGAAGTCCCATAGCAAACTCGAATGACTCGATACAAGCGAATCCAGTCAGGTCAAAATCCGGTAATGGTCCATTTATCAATACTCGCGTCATTTCGTGCGTCGGATGACCGAATCTTTTAAAGTATACAGAACAATCTCCCATCCCGAGAAAACTTCCGGGATAACACGCGACCATATCAACTGAAATAACATCTCTGTGATCGTATTTAGTATTCCACAATCCGCCGTGCCCATATTCGACACAACTGGATACTATGTGATCAAGAAAATCAAACCTAGTTGGTTTCCACGAATTTTTCTTTCTAGCAAAATAAGCCGCAACTAACGGAACAGTAAAACAGTTGCTCAATAGTTCGTACAAACTGATCAAATTTATTTTTTTCTTCCATATCTGATTCGTCGTTATAAATCTGAAATAACCATACTGACACAGGATCGTTTTTACTTATTTCGTTAATAAAATCAAACATATCTCCATCTAAATTATCTATGGGATAACATTTAACAGTTCGATCTCGTGGAAATATTGTTACTGCGTTAGTCCACGCGTGTGCGTTATGATCAATAATTTCAATCGAAGCTCCTTTTGATTTATATTTTGATTCATACAAAATCTCTCGTTATCGTCGCTACGGTTATTGGAAATTTTAATTTTTTTCCTAACTCAGCGACATCTTTGATAGACGCCCCGGTATCTTTAACTATTTCTCCCCACGTGTTTATTATTTTACGTCTTTTATCCGTTAGACCGTTTCCACGAGTCGAAACGGTAAAATGTTCTGTTACTCGTTCAGCTAAACAGTTTATTTTTGAAAATTTCATCGGCGCCAGCTTATCAACGTTAGGTTTTTCATTTATCACATCGATTCCATAAATAACTGTTGTTACAGGATATGCTCGTTCATAATACGGTTTGTCAATACCTGTCAATAGACCTGGTTTGGAATCTTTACTTAGTACGACAGTTTTTTTATTATTGTGGACAGGATCATATTTGTCACGGATAATCCAATCATCTGTTTCTGTTAGCACGACAAATTTTATTCTGAAAAGATATTTGCGATTATCAAGATAGTTAATGATAATTTCTGCTCGTTTGTCGTTCATCATAGCGTCGATGATATCTTTGTTGCATATAATCTTGAACGTTGACCAGACATGAGATGCACCATCTGTGCGAAATTCTTTCTTGGCGTCGTGAATTTTATTAATCAAACTTTTATTTTTCCGATCAACCAGATCTTGCATCGGTAGGTCAGGAGATATTCTGTCGACATTAAATTTATCTGCTTTCCAAGGCTTTATTCGGGATAATCTATCGAATTCGTTCATATTATATTTCAAACAAGTATTTAAATTAACATATTATGTATACAATGTCTCAATGAAAATGGCTAATGGTGGGTTCATTGACTCGTAATAAATCCTGCAAAAAGAAATTATGCGGACAACACATGCAAAACGTTCACCGTGGAAGCTTAGGACCAATACCATGTCTGCGATGTGGTGCTGGAGTACGAGAAAAACACAGTTGTGTGCGTGATGTGGTGGTAAACGATATAGAGAGCTTAAAAGATATTATGACAAAAAAAAAAATAACGACTCTGACAGAGTCAATAACAACGCTATAAAATCCGTGGAGGATTATCTAAGTTTTCAGACAAATGATGATTTAAACAAATAATATTATTGTATAATGGAGCAAAATATGAACCACGAGTTTATAAAGCATCCTACAATAACAAACTACGAATCAAATCGTGATGGCATGATTAGAAATTACAGGTTGAAAAAACCAGTTGGTGTTATTAGTAATACTGGATATCTAAAGTTTACTTTTGGGAAGAAAACTTATCTTTGTCATCGTTTCACATACGAGTGTTTCTTTGGGTGATCAAAGACGGCTTTGTGATTGATCACATTGACGGAAATAAACTTAATAATGATTTATCCAACCTTCAAGCTATTACACAGAGTGATAATTCTGCACGGGGTAATACTGGGAGATGTAAAACAACCGGAAAGAGGGCGGTAAAATCTACAAACATATAGACGGGCTAAGAAATTATATTTCAATCAATGAACGCGGCTGCGAAATACTTTGATATTAACTCGCGTGTGGTAAAATACGTCGCAGAAAATATAACCAAATCTACTCTTTCCAGTAAACATAAGCAGAAAATTATTTTCCAATATTGTTAATGAGATAAACTATCATCACTACCTTAAATTATATTCATTAACTATTTATTTGTATGGATCCAGTATTGTACAATCGTATACTACTTATTTTTCGACTTATGCGAAAGGGAGATGATTCTCTCAATATATATTTATCCGTAGATTTCTGATTTTTATGGTCGTAATTAGTCAATCAACCATCTACGTCGTAATTAATATCAATAATTATACTTGTGGAAGGATATTTATGGTTTTTAGCTTACAAAATAAAAAAATAAACGTATTTTACATCGTACAATATAGCGAGTTATTTTTAGATCTGTTATGAGAAATCGAGGCAGAACACGCTGTTAGTGCAGATATTTACAATATATTCAGAAACCGCTGTTGTATAATGCATACATATTTAAACCGATCTGTATGTGATAAAACGTTTGATGGTGCAGTGGTAGGAGATGTACATATATATTTTAAGACTCGATTTTATCAAGGCAGAACACGCTGTTAGTGCAGATATTTACAATATATTCAGAAACCGCTGTTTTGATACAGAAATATTTACAATCTATTCAAAAACCGCTGTTTTAATGCAGATATATGTATAACTTACAACCTATTCAGAAACCGTAGCTATATAATAACTTCTGAAACGTATATTGTTAGATAATTCGATAGCTCAGTTGATAACGTATCTGACCGTGATACTTGAGGTCCCAGGATCGAATCCCATGACTGACAACTGTCGGTGGTTTACACTTATTAGCGATTTTTATAATTAATTGGGGCACCGCCAGCCCATCTACGCTCAACAGAATCTCTCCAAACACGTCACTGGTGGTTGATACATGTTTTGTATTACCCACGGGCTGATTATTGGGGGTGTTCTGTTGAGCGTAGAAAATGGCCCCATATATGTTTGTGCCGTCCTTAATTAAGATTTCATTCATTGTATATATTTCATGTCATTCATTCATTGTATATGTTTGTGCCGTCCTTAATTAAGATTGTCATTCATTCATTGTATATAGTTCATGTCATTCATTCATTGTAAATATTCCATATATGTTTGTGCTGTATTCACCAAACGCACCCTCTTGGGCCTCTAGACCGTTGTTTGACGGGTTAGGGGCTCTCATAGGGGGTAGTGTTTTGTGTGCCCGTTGAACTTGGTAGAAGGCGGTGGCAAGCTACGAGTTCTGGGTTGTACTGTCCGTATAAATATGTAAATACTATGTGTTGTGCTGTGCCCCTCCTGAGCTCGCTAAAACACTCGATTAGGGGTTCACACATGCGGATATATTTTTTTATTTAAATAAATATATACCGTATAATAATGAACTACGAAAATATTAATGATGTAATTGTTGCTATTAAAAAATTGGAAAAAGATGGAATTAATATATCTGATGAACTAAATCCTCAAAAAATAATTTCTGATTTTGAAATTTTACAAGAACGTAAAAACCAAGGAATACACACACTATCATCTAAATACAAGTTCATAAAACGGATTCAGGCGCGATGTTTCAGTCGCTAGCTACTGTAGAAGATGATCAAGTGAAGGAATTCGCCCCTCTCTCTGCCGCAGTAGAAAAAATTAGATAAGAGTTATCCCACGAATACAAGGCAAAGAAAACGATTAGTACTCGTATAAGACAATTAAGAAAAATTATGTTAGATCGTGAAACGATCCAAAGTAACTTCGTGTGTGAAACGACCGAGCACGTGTAATATTTATATTGATTTTATCAGAAATATTTTATATTTATATTATTCTGAAATATTTTATATTTATATTATTCTGAAATATTTTATATTTATATTATTCTGAAATATTTTATTTTTTCAGAAATATTCCAACATTTTTAGTCAAATTTGTTATTTTTTAAAGCTATTTTTACTCGGACTTAATGGTACTGAAAAATAAACCAATAAATCCTTCATTGACAAACGCTTTTTCATTACTAACATAGTACATACTACTTACCACCATCATAGGAAGTTGTGTGCCATCAGGTGCAGTAAATACAGCTCTAACACCACCTATATAGTAATTTGTTAGTGTCCATGGGTATTTGCTTTGATATTCTGGAGTTATTATAAACTTTGTTTTATCTGTGATAAAATCATTTAACTTCGGTTCTGGTAATCCATGATATTCTGGCGCAATAACAGGCCATCCTAGTACGGATCTTATCGTGGACTGATAAATATCAACGACGTAATCAGGCGAGTTTATTTCAATTACAGAAGACAGTGTTGGTTCATGAACATTAATCGATATTTTTGCCTCTTTTCCGGTTATTGATTTTATTCTACGCTCAAATTCATCATTGATTTGTTCGATCTCATAACTACCAGTTGGTATTCCAACAACAACCCAGTCAGGTGTTCCATCGGGTTTATTCTTATTAGCAAATACAAGCGAATTATGTACCATTAAATGATCTCGATCTGATATTTGGCCAAATATGGTATACTCGTAATTGCGTTAGTGCAATTTCTTTTACTAGAATTGCAGTTGGAAAATTGATGTTAAATTCAGGATTAATCGAGCCTACCGAGATCATCGTGGTCTTGTGCGGGGTTGTGTTCGTCACGATCTGCTGCAGTAATTCCGTCATTATTAATACTCGTACCTTTAATACCAGCGCAGTTGTATATTTTAATCATCTCTGAAAACTCAAAATCAGATATAATTCCATCACTGAGACTCGCTGATAACAACGAAGATAGCGACAGTTGCTTTGTGTAATTTTATCATGTAATCGGATAATTTTTCATTCGTGCAAGTACATATATTTTTTGAAATGATATTGAGCACACCTGTAATCGTTGCTGTAGCTGAAATACAAATAGTTACAGCTGCTGGTGCCATCATTGTCATTGTTGATAATATCACACCGGTTCCAGCAACAACAGCGGATACTGAATAAACGATCACGTCGACGATAACTAGTCGTCGTCGATATTTCTTTACTTTTACTGTATATTGTTCGACTCGATCTTTCAACGCTGCCTGCCATTCACGCGCTTGATTGTACCTAAATTTTTGAACGTCGATTGAGGTACTCGTTATATTTTATGCAGTAACCAATTGAGGTGTTTCAGCTACAACTTCTAGACACCACCGGTAAGATGTTGTGGTTAATTTCTTATCAGCTGCTTCCAGAATAAATCCTTCTTCGTTTCCGCTATTTGATATAACAGATACAACCCCGGAAAACTTATCAGTTAAATGACGCCATGGATACGTTGTAAATATTTCAAATTTTGCAGTACTGAACACAGACAGCCTGTACACGCCAGTCACTGTTGCGGTATATTTGATAGTTTTATTTTGCTGCGACCATGTTGCGAATCCAGATGATACTGTGTATACGATGTTAGTGATATGCCCGGGAGTAACCCCGCCGAAAATTTTAATAAAACTGGTTTTATTAATGATCTCAGGAATCCCCGCTAAAATGTTTTGCTGTGTTTGTTTGATCGTGTCGATGTTCGCCTTGATATCAACGAGTTTTACGTCAACTGTGTGCGGATTACCAAAAAATTCCTCTGCGGTTTCATTAATTTTTCTAAAGTTTTTGCGGAGATTTGTAAACGCGTTTACGTGAACGTCATACTCCGCCCGCAACGTGGATAATTTACCATCTATGGTGTTGTAGTTGACGTCAACGTATTTTTTTGTTGCTGCTTCTTCGTCGGATGTTGGATCTCTCAAAACTACTATCTTATTCCCCTTCATACTGAGTTCTCCCGTCATTGTGTCACCGGTATTTTTCACGCGATTAGCAACACTTGCTATAATTTGATCACTGATGGTTGTAAACGATACACTTGAATCCCTGATTTTCCCGCTGTCAGTAAACACAGGGATATTATCCGTAACTGCGCCAAGTACTCGTCGAATTATATCATTCCATTTGATATTGCTGGTTTTAAGTTTACCATATCGATCCTGAAAAATAACAACCTCATCTGGGTCAACTCCAGCCAGGTTCATAATATCAGCGAGTTCATCTTTAGTCGCGTACTTCGAGAGATCAGTGTCATCGGACTTTTTCTTAACTGTAGAAGAAGATCTTCTTCCGTAAATATCAACCATTATATAACATCTAAGATCTAAGATCTGTTTAAAACGAATTGGTTGCTTGTATAATCATGCACGACTTTATGTGGCGGTTTGGATGATTTTGATACAGCTTTAAGTACATTAGTTACTTCACGGCAGCATATTGGCGCATCTGTCATTGTTTGTGTGGGTAGCGTTGAATACCAAACTTGCGCGTGAAGTGGTGCAACATTCTTAATAAACTCACGCGGTGGAGCTAACCCGTATGAATCAAAATAAACGATTCCACGTGGATCAACCGCGCATGATACCCAATGAGTACCAGGTCCTGAATTCGAGTCAAGATTAATAATACCTGTTTCAATATTGTTTGGTCGGTCCGGCAATTGATCTCGCATAAAAACACCTCTGAAGTTTTTTATTTTTAGTTGTTTAGCAGCATAAAGTAAATCAAAATTTGATGCTGAAGCATCTAACAAAGTGATCCTGGAAGCCTCAGACCTCTTCCCCAACGAGATCCCGGTAATCTTAGGCCGTGTCCCTTTTTTATATCCATTTCCTGTCGCTTTCTTTAGAGCCATTGCAGCAGCTGTTCCAACAGCACCTAACGCGTCTGCTTTTGCTACGGCTGGAGCGGCAGCAGCTATTAACGCTGGTATTGCTGCAAGAAGTGGAAAAATACCACCGGTTTTAACTGAGTCCTTAATCGCACCCGCAGAGAGATTAAGTTTGACGCCTGTTTTTGATTGTTTTGCGCCGTTGAAATGTTTAAGTTGACGTTCTGATAATGATAATTTATTTTGACCACCCGTGATCTGATCTCGCTTTAGTGATATTTTCATTCCACAGTTTTTTGCTGAATTTGAATGAAGGTTTTTAATCTGAGCAGGAGTCAGACTGACACTAACGTGATGATATGGCATTTTATGATAAATACTTGCCACGCTCCAAATAATGATTAAAGATTTTCCACTGGTGCATCAACGACCCTCATTCGACCACTACCACCTTCAAGTAACATCGCTTTATAGCTGAGCATAACCGTGATTACTCTGTAATCAACACCACCTGTATTTAACGTTGCTTTAAGATGTATATCAACGACAGATTGTTTTGATAGATCAAGATGCTCCAGTGAAAAATAATAAATCGGATACAAAGTTCTGAAATCATATTGTGATATTTGCAACCCAGTATCTACATTTTGATCGCGTCCCATGAATGACATCAAACGATGATATACACGTCCTATATGATTTTGTTTATAATTTAGTTGTAAATTTTCTGTTGGTTCTTGTTGTCCGTTTATCCGTAAAGAAATATCTGTAATACCTAGTTTATCAAATATCATATGAGAGTGAGTTTGTGAGTTTAAACGATTATGGTTCTGAAACGCAATAAAAATATGCCGTGGTGCAGAAACATCTTGTTGTGATGCTATATGCCATGTAAACTGACCGTTAACGTCAGTTTGTATACTATCTGTGCTTGTTGTTAACCATGACAACAAGGATTTACCACCTGTGTCCTTGAAAGAAATCAATTTTTGTTCTTCTGTGATCGTTGGAGTCATTACCGGCATCCACAGTGAAAGTTTCGATAATACAACTTTACCAGCATCACCAATAGGTCTCCACAGAGCATCGTTATCATCACCCTTTCTTGCAAAAACAACCGTGTGTCTAGCTCCAAAAATAACCTTTTTAACATTGCTACAAAATCCAAAAATATGCGATAGCGGAATTGTGCATGAAAAACTTCTATTGGCTCCTAGCAACATATTTTTACGCGTTGTAAATCCCAAGTTGAAATCTGGGTTAGCACCATGAACTACTGGCGCCACATCAGCATCATCGGCAGCGGCAGAGTGTTCTTTCGGTCGTCTTATATTATACGAATCGGTTTCAGGGTTATCAGAATTATCTTTTACAAACATCATTGTGGGACCTGCTGATCAGAATATCTTGCTAGACCAATTATTGTTTTAGCAACGTCGACATCTTTCTGAATTGATTCAATATTTTTTTCCATCGATCATATATGTGGCGCTATCAAATAATGCCATGATCCCGTTGTTGACAAAACCAACTTTTACTGCATCTGCGTAATTAGTATTATCCGTTTTTACAATTGTACCTTCTACCTCAATAAAAGCCTCAGCAGGTAGAAAATATCTACTTGTGTCATGAACTTGTAGTTCAATTCTTCCACGTTGATCTGGTATTCGTGCGTCATAAGAATAGAACTGATAATCACTTACCGATTCATCTTTAATGACAGGTGCTTCCATGTCAAATACTGTGTCGGACATGCGCTTGAACATTTAATTGAAATTATTTTCGCATAACACGTTGATTACCGCGTTCGGGAAATTCCACTTCGGGAAGTTCCACTTTCTGATATCAAACTTGAAATATTATTCCTTGGTTCACCGAGTCCTTGATCTGCTAACGCTGCTAGTTTTTGATTTGCAGCTTGATTTATTATTTTGCTGACATCTGCGGGCCTAATTTTAGTACTTGGTAATTTTACTGGTTGTTGTTTTCGTCTTATTAATCGTGCTAGTCTATCTTTGATCGCCGAGAACACCTTACCAGCAACATTGACAATTGCATCAGGAGTTTTTACACGAACAATATCAATAGCTTTCATTGATAATTGTTTTGCAATAGGCGCTGCTTTTGGGGCTAACCTTGTGAATAATCCCTGAATAACATCACCAAGTCCATCTCCGTAAATTGCTCTATAGATTGGTAATCGTGAGTTTACCGCTCTGACCTGTACGGATTTACGATGATTATTGTGTACGATCATCTTATTTTATTTACCATTTATCTAATCGCGGTGACTAATCATCAACTAGCTCATCAATAAGTTCCCGGTAAACGCCAATATCCATGATGCCGCCGCGAAATAATCGTTGGCAAATATCAGCTGCTTCTTTAATTATTTCTGGTGAATTATTTTCGGCACCTTTTCCCCCTATGAGAACTTCTAACAGTGACACGTCATTGAGGATATTATCGGGACAAACAAAATTATTTCGCAGACAACTCCCCGTTGCTCCTTCTTCTGTTGTTTTCTTAAATAGTCTTAAGGGTGATCTTTCTTCTTTTACTTTTTTAAGTAGCTCCTCAGACCTCTCAAGTTCCGACATCAACCTTTGCTGCGGTGAAGAAGATTGTTGTTGTTCTATTTGTTGCAGAGGTGGAGGAAGTTGATATGAAGGTTCCTGCTGGGAGAGTTGTTCTTGTTCGAGTTGTTTTATTTTCTCTCTATAAAGTCTTTTTACTTCTTTATCAAGATTTTTATATTCTAGATCTCTGGCTTGTTTTTTTGTTTCTATATACGCGATATATCCATTTAATAGGATTATCATCACTTACTTTTTCATGACGGGGTTTTAAAATATCAGATTTATTAAATATACCAAATGATATTGTTTCGGGTAATTTTTCTCTTTTAGTATTTTTAATATCTTCGACAAACCCTTTCCTAAATCTTGCAATCAATTCTACGTTTTCTCCTATTGGTTTGGGTACAAGTGCAAGTTCTTTTCTCACGTCGGCGACTTCAGTACGAAGTTTTCCAATATCTTCAAGTATTTCTTCATCGACAGGTGGAGGTTGAGCCACAGCTATATTAGTTGGAAGATCTCGTAAAATCTTTTTTGTTTGTTTGGTTCTTCTTGCTATTTTTTCAGTCTGCGCTGCAGTTTGTTTCATCTTCCTCCTTAATATCTCCCCATATAGTTTTTTCAACAGCCGCTGCAGCTTTCTTAGTAGCTGCAGTGACGGGCTTAAATAGTAATTTAGTGTCTTCTTCGTACTCGTGCTTCCTGCTGAGCTTGTAGGTTTTTTTTCTCTTAATGAATCTCTAACAGGAAGAAATTTTTTGATTGCTTCTAATCGTTCTCGAGCTATCCTTGCAGTATGAGATTCCGGATATATCATTTTATTATAACATAATGATTTAATTATAGCAGCAGAGGGGGCGGGATCTCAAGTTGGTTCGTTTTCTGTAATATACTTGCCATCGACAAGTTTTTAGTTGGAGAAATAACATGGACTAACCCCAAGAGGGACTCTTGGAGGGACTCTTTGAGAGAGCCTCTGTAGTTAGTTATTTTGATTTTTAAAGTTATTAATCCTTCTTGTTAGGAAGGCTTATTTCGGTTTTTGGACGCTTCCAAAGTCGGTCTGTTCGCCCCCTCTGCTGCTAATTCCAATAATCTTGAATGTCCTGAACGAAGTGTCTTGAATATGTTAATGTACCAATACTCGTGATATATCACAATGATGAGATCCAGCATGTATCTGAAGCAATTCAAAATAGCCCCAAATTAGTATTCTAGTCTAAAATTGTCAATTATAACTTTCTAATTCCAATGAATAATTTAAATAAATGAATCATCTCAAATTATATTCGAACACAGCTAATATCTCTCATCAGGTATGCCCAAAAATTGATACGAAACTGGAATGAAGACCTTGTTTACCCAAATCATATATATATATATATATATATATATATATATATATATATATATATATATATATATATATATATATATATATATATATAGATATAGATAAAGATCTATTATCTCAAACTGTGGATGCGATTTTAAATGATATCAACCATATCAAAAGACATATAATGAGCCGAATGAATTATTGTTATTTATAATGATTCAGGAAACCCAATGAAAACTATCATATGGTACTAAGTTGACCATTTTGAAATATAAAGGCATGAAAAAAAAAAAGAAATGTAAAGTTTAAAATTTGAAAAGCATTAACGATATTAAAATTATTCAAATTGACCTATACTTAAAAAGAAGGATCAGTCGGAAAATAAGTCAGGTTCGTTCTGTGAAAGGAAAGCTATGCTTAATTTTTCGACTTATGAAAGAGCATATTTATTAAGTAGTAGAACTGTGTAAATAGCACTTTAGTACAGAAGCCCCCACCCCCTTACACACACAAAGGGATAAAAACAATGTAATCATTAAATAGAGGCGTAAAGAATGATGCCATTGAACACGTAATTGATATTTTGATCATAATTTGAACAGGAAATTAACCAGGTATTCCAATGCCCGCAGACTGGTGCCCATAGCTGGTGCCCATAGGCACAGCCGTCAGTAAGGTGCCAACACCATGTACCAGGTTTACTACACGATAATAAAGATGGACTATCTGTCCATTCTATTTGTACACAAAATTCGCAGTATCTGGGACGTATTAGTCTGAGGTCCTGAGGATCGTGGAACTTTGGATACAGCGATATTATAATCCATCCATGAGATGCGTCATATCAAGATTAATCGATATGGATGGGTGGGGCTTATCGCATCTGCAGACACAAAGCACTAACCGATCTTCTCCACGCCCACCAAAATGCTCTCAGAAAGTAAGAACTAACATGCCTTCTGTCGGTTTCGGCAATTGTTTTTTTCTGAGTGGTTACTGTAATAAAACAGGGCATATCGTTAACCAATATTCCACGCAATTTTATATTGTACAGACAAATGATAGATTGCAGCACACATCATGAAGGATTGGTTACTACCGTATGCGTTTCGACAAATACCACATTGGAATTATTAAACAATTGGGTCATACACGACCAGCGGACAATACGTTTGGTTCTTGTTCCGACACCAAAAATCACAATTATCACTAGCAGACCATGGGATTTCATAGTGTGCTCCGAATGACCCCAATGATCGATATTTATCTGGTTTGCATCCTCGTTCGATCCCAGCTTGTTACTCCAAGTTAACGCGTTGTTCTTCAATCAGCGGTTTCTATTTCTTGTCAATGAAATGGATTTGTTTTTCGAACTGCTTCAATACGGAGTGATCTTTCTCAGGCTAGGCAGGTGTCACCAACGATTCACGTTTCTTGTCTATGTCTGGTGCTTCCTACTATTTTAGTTTTGTGACACAAGGTATACATGTGGAAATCAAATATGGACTGATCTGCAGAGAATTCAGACGCTTCGGCAGCGACGTTGAGACACTAACACTGGATGGGATGTCCTGAAGTAAATATAAACTCAAAGACAGCTGTAAGGCTTTCGTGTAAGATACCATTGGTTAACTGACTATCGCTGTCATTCATTGTGGTTCTACTTACACGGATGATTGATGCGCTGCTCACGAACCATTGCCATGACTTCTCCTGTGATTAATCAAGTTAAAACCGGCGCCAGGGACGGTAATAATTTTGTTGTTGTTCCTGAAAGTAAAACCTCCAACGTTTTGAAAGGTTTGCATTGTATCCCTGCGGGGTGATTGTTGGCGTCATATATTTTTTTCTGTTTTACCATATAGCTGTAGATGTAATCCGTTTCCACATTAAAAGCAGGAAATTATTGTCTGTGTATAGCTGTCACAATTTAGGGAAGGTATTTTTAATTAGCCTGTAACAGAAGATATATATCAGATATTTGCTCAGATCCAGAATTGACATTTCAGTATATATTGACCGATTGAGCTTGAGGTCCGCTTTTGTGCTATAAACTGCGACCATGTTACGATCAAAGTCTTTGTTCTACTGAAACGCCAAATCAGCAACCACAAGATACAACTTGTGTTTCTAGTCCTCAAACCTACCAAGTCAACGCGGATATGCTGTATATGGTTTTCCATGGTCTTTCCGAAACGGAGTTGTTTATTAGCTTGAAAAGGTCTATTTCAAAGTCGCTTAGCTTCAGTCCTAAACCTGGTATTAAGCTTCATGTACCTAGTCATCCACAGAGTTTTATCAACTTTAAGCATCCTATGGACCTTATAAATTGCATGCCAATCTTGATATAGTTCTGTCGATTTAGATAGTACACAATGTGTCGCTCCCTTTCCTTTTGCATGGGGACAAGCTTCGTGCATTCCGTGAAATGGTTCCCCAACTGGTTTGCTAATCAAAGCTGATAATCAGTCAGCAACCTCTCTTTAAATCGTTGAGACTTGGGGGCAAGTGGGCGGTCGCTGTGCGCATAAAGGAGCTCTTCTATGCAATCTAAGTCCGCTTGAATCCCACAGTTAATTTGAGTTCGGCCAGGTTAATCCTTCTAACCTAAGTAGCTGGTAGACTATGCATCATGGCCCACCATACAGAATGTTGGTGTTTAGGGAGGTTATTGAGCTGTTAAGCTTTCCAGCTCGTTCTTTGGGCACATATGATTGTTCACTTTCAGATGTTCTCTGCTGACCAAAAAATACCTCAGTGGTATTGACTTTTAGAAGGACATTGCGGGTCATTACTGGCAAGCAGTAGTAATGGGCTGGGTCGAGGCTGTAGTTTTTCTGCGATGTGGCTCAAAACGCCTCTAATACGTTTGCTAGCAGAAGCATACAAGTGTGTAGGTAAAGGCATGGTAGTCCAAGGGTTCTGGTGATTAAGTGCCTTCCTACCACTCTGCAGATGCTTGTCATGTTTTTACTATGCCCTATCGGAGTAGCTGGCTATAAAGATACTCTATCTAGTGAAACTTGATTTTTCCGAAGTGATTCTATCCTCTCATGTACTCATACAGGACTACCTAATTCTGGGCCAGAATATCTCTGCACCGTGTCAAGATATGAGAGATATGAAACGCCTCTTTCGGTGCGTTTTCGGCTAGCGTTTACGAACTGTATGTTCTCCATAAACTGTAACTACCACAGGGAGAACACCATCAAATATTCCAAGTCTTTTGGAATGGCGCTGACAGTCGGCTGACAATCGGCGTCAAGGTTGATCTCATGATTTCCATAACAAAGTGACATCCTTATGCAGCGTATGTTATGAAGTACAACTGGCACCTTCGTATTGTTTCTGGGGTAGATGTGCAGGTTTACGTTACATGCTTTGTGGTACTGGTCTGTAATATGGCAATTGTTTATACCATGTTTTCACTGAGCATCTCGTCACAATGTCGGCAGTTGATTAATTCCTGGAAAGCTCTGCTTACATCTCCATCCATAATAAACTCCGTTACATTGATCCGTTGACCTAAGTGGTTAGAGCGTCCTCCTCCGATGCAATAAGTCGCAGAGTCGAACCCCGGCCGTGTCATGTCGAAGAATAATAAAAATAGCATTTGCAGCTGGCACGCTTGGCGCACAGTATTAAGAGGTTAGTGTTGGGAGTTGTTAGTATGTTGTCAGGATAACGTGAATGGGTAGGACATGATGATACGTGTCTGCGGAATGATGCCCCACTGATAGACAATACTTTGAACACTGTAGACATAATAGCCATATTACTGAAATATTTGTAAAGCTATGTTAAACATTCAAATCACATTACACACATACACACACAAAAACACACACACATCTCAGCCACATTTGCAAACACCTTCCGGATCGCCTCCAGCTCACTCTCAGAGCTCTGAGTAAAACCCACATTGCTGCGTTATAATACCGGCCCTCTGGTAATCCCATCGCAACCAGATGAGTATGAATGAGAAGCTGCATGTGACCTGGTTAGCAATTGTCTGTTTGTAGCTTTTATATATATTCCATACAGGACTTTCCACTTTTAATGACACATTAAGTACCTCAAAATCCGCATGGATGGTATATCAAACGGTAGTGGTTTTTGAATGGCTAGAATTTTCTTAACTGACTCTGGTAAAGACAGAATATGTGACTATTCGCTTGTTCCATGAGGTAATTTAAGGTTGGATTCCAGTAGGTGTACCTTGCTGAAGACGTGAATGGACCGGTGGCAGCTGTGCTTTTATTTTTTTGCTTTTTATACCTGCTAAGCAAATATCTTTTCAGGAAATACAAAATGTAATTTATTATGTGTAATAAATTGTGCCAAATTTAATGAATAAGAAAATAATATATTCTTCACTACCACAATCATAAATTTTATTTGGATGTGGGCATGAAAGTAACAATTTACACAGAGTGCTATTATTTAATCAAGAAAATGTATGGCCCCATACGTTCAATTCAATACTAGTCCAAGAATCCAAGCTAAACTGAATTTTAAAAAACAACTTATTTTTCAAGTTATTGAATATTTAAGTACATTTCGAACAACACAGGAACGCCTCCTAAAACATATTGTGCTAGTTACGGCTGTCACGGAATAAAGCAAGAAAGTAATTTAGTAGTTTATATCTTTTTATTCTTTTTTTCGTTTTTTTTGGTGACTGGGAAATACATGCATCTCGCCGTATATCGCTCGCGGCGAGATACCCATATAGCACGATACATGGGTACTTTACCGCTGGTCGTGCTTTCTCTGTATTAATAGGAGACATGTTGTTTTATGCGACACAATGATCTCTTGGTCTTGTAAGGGAGTGTCTATATAATTACTTACGCATTTCTACATCCATAGGGATGGCTTGGTGGATGTATGGATGAATGGATGGATGGATTGGCTGGAAGTGCCAGGACGGTGAGGCCATAGTCTGAGGTTTGTCAGCAAAGCTATTTCAACCGATAGTGTATCTGTTACGTGACAAGAATTGTTGAATAGAATTTTAGGATTGTAGAGAAGGTCAAGGAAAAACGAAAGTGAATCCCTAACCCTGGATAAGGGTCGTTTTTACAAGGACACATGGATTTGTGAACCAATCGTGATTTCATTTGTATCATATGGTTGTGTGAACCAAACGAATTTTTCTCTGTTTCATTTGGTTGTGTGAACCATGCTTAACTTTCTTGGTATCATATGGTTGTGTCAACCATACATACCTTTCTTTGTATCGTATGGTTGTGTAAACCGTACTTGCACGATTCTGTGAATCATTTTCTTTTTATTGCATGTATATTGGTTGAATGAACCATATGCATATTTGCTTCATATTTGAATCGGTAATTCCATAACATGTCCGGTATGGTAGTCTAATATTATATGTAATGGGTATTTTTGTGATTCCATCTGCGTGTGTGTTGTCGTGAACATTTGTTATTTATTTCATAAACTTTCATTCACTCAGATTGTGTTGTGTTATCACTCAGTCCGGAAATCCATTCGGTTTCAATCATGTTACTACGGCTAATGAAACTGATCAAGTCAAAGAATTATTATGGGGTCCTGGAATTATGATAAGAAAATACTGAGTGAACTACTGTTAATCAATAATACAGTTAAAACAAAATAATGGAGGGATCTGTCAAAATTACTTATGTAAAACTTTTATTACAAAAAGATCAAAGACAAACTACGAAAACAATGTCAAATTAGTATATATCAGAGCCATTCGTCTCATATTAGAGGTTTTTCAGGTCTTGTGCAGCCTTCTACAGCTGTGCCACCAACACGAGGGTAATGATCGGTCTAGTGTGTATCCTTAGTTCTTTGCCAATGATAGAATGTGTAGTAGGCGTCAAGGCATTAACAAATACAAAAATATCAGTTTCAAGTCTGTTTATTTCGTGCACAGTGGCGCGATTGTCTCAAATTCACCGTGCCAGTACGTAGCTTTACAATGGCTGATAATTTCCTGAGTTTCTTGGCCTCACTTGTTGTGTCATACCGTCAAAGTAGAATTTTGTTTTACTGACTGCGTAGCATTTATCAGGTCCTTTATGAAATTTTATTATAAATAGTCACAAATTTATCTCTTATAACAGGCCTGTCGGCATTAGCACTTGGTACCAGAATAGGCCGATGAAAAAAGTCGACTAATGTTCATAAAATGGGGCTCAGGTGAAACTGATTGTGAGACTGAAGCTTGCTGATGAGACCTACGCTTGAGGTTCTTTTTGTTATTTGCCCTTTGCGAAGCAACTCATTGCAGCGTATGATTGTAGACATCGTGAAACATAACCACTTCCAATTCAATATTGTTATAGTTGTTGTCTGGTGATCTACAAGGATCTTGACGCAATACTTCTTGGCCTTAACCTTCATTCATTTTAGGTGTTTCGATGAGTGAGTACCTTCGCATGTACAGTTCCGATGATTGATTCTAAACACTACAAGTACTTCTTTCACGATTGAATATTGTAGCAACAACCTCTCTGAGCCCTATAAGTGGCGCAATGCACATTTGCAGATTTTGGCAGCAACATATACTGTACAGTAATTTATGTCAGGCGCCTTTCTTTCTGGCTGTATGTAGCATAACTTAACCTTGAACAACCTGCTAGCGGTATATCCAATTATTCATATAATGCAGATTAAAATAATTCTATGTATAGTAATCATTTCCCTTACTACTTCCGGTAGACCTAAAGATCCAATGTTCTGTACCAGTCACGAGGGGAGTGGCGCTCAACAACCTTAATAATCCCATATTTATTTATGATCGCGCTGTGCAGGTTAATTATTCTGGAAGTTCGAACAGCTGGCATCCGACTAACTGGTAAGCACAAGCTGGTCACTCCAAAACACCCGACTTCCGTTTTCCCGGCTGAGGCAAAAACGGTTGACCCCTGTCCCTCAGCCGACTGAAGTAATGCTCTCTTTTTCCGACTTGAAGGAGTAAGGTTTGAAAACAGTACTGATTTAATGATTACTGATATTCTGTGTTTTTTAACAATCCGAGTGTATATATACGCAATAAATGCCAGATTTTCTTCCGTAAATATGTTACAAAGTTGTTTTTTTCTTTTGCGCAAGTGTTCTTTGGCAATAGCTAGAATAGCCGTAAAATTAAAATAGTTAACTTTGGAATGTACTCTTATCATTTTTTTACCATAGGACGTACGGAATTGCAATTTCTAACAGCAACTGCATTAATTCTGACTAATTGCATCCCTACTAACTGAATATAGAATTTATACTGCTGCCTGTCATTTCTTCATTACCTGGACCTGTTAACTATATAACAGATCGTATGGCCTTTTCATAATAGAGCGACATTGTCATTTCCTTATGTCTGTTAATATTTTATTTATTTATTATTTTACTTTGTTTCCGTGAGACGAGCTTAAATTGCCGTTAATGTACGTAAGTGGCACGTCCTTTAACATGAAGTATTTGATGCCAAATACTTTAATCGAGCTCTGTTGCAAATATTGTCACTTAAAAGTGGAGACAACTACCGATTCTTGTCGACAGACAGGTTAGATTACAAATGTTATGCATCTGCTGTGATATGTCTCGCAGATGCTGGTTTGTTATATATGACGCCAAAAGAACGGTGAAAGGATTGCCAACCTATTGGTTGATGGCAGGGTTGAGTGATCGCATGATCGTTTCAAATAATCCAAACTGATAAGGAATTAATCATAGGCGAAACCGAGACCTAACATTAGATCAACATCTTGGAGTCATATTATTTTGCCTTTATATATGGTACACATCTACATGTTTTAAAAGGTCCATTTGATACGCCGAATCCTCCAGAGATGGAACAACCCCCAAATATATAGCACGTGCGCACATTGATGCATATCGTTCCCTGAGTAGCTTATGGACCACACGTTGACAGCATTATAAGTAATGGTAATGTTCCAATAATGTGCACAGATCTATATAACAAGAAGGCAAAACATTATAGGTATAGGTCAGAGGTCAATGACGAAACGGCGAAACTTAAACTCGACTTAAGCCTTTGTATTTTTAAAGAAGGAACTAAAATTATATACAATATATCAACAAAGCAAAATATGAAAAACCTATCTATATTTCTATCCAAAAACATCGTTCATTTATCCACAAAACTATTAGATATTCTGTTGTGAAGAGCGTTTAAAAGAGCTTATTTGCTCTATTTTAATGACATTTCTAGTTTGTGACTTGTTGACAGAATGTTGAAATAAAACGACTAATTTCATCTAAACATTCTATGTTCGGTGTATTTCAATCGTAAATAATTGTTATGTTATGTTAATTTTGTATTTGTTGCATTGCATTCGGCTTTCGGAAATAAAAATTAAAGTTGAGTAACACCCTTAAAGCCGATGACATCACTCTTTACTTTCAGGTATTGCCTAACGGTACACGAGGATGGAAAGTCATTAAAATTTAGCAATTATCAAAATAAACAATAGATCAAGAAGGTGGGTTCTGCTAATGTTAGTACAGTAGAACTGTGTAATTGTATATAATGTTTTCTTAACTTGTTTGTACACAAAGAGACACACAAATAGTACAAATTAATACCCAACGCGGCAATAAATACTCAGGGTGAGAGCTTCGGTGTGGGTAGGCGATCTGGCAGACCTGACATTTGATAGATCTTGAACGGAACGATTGGGACTGATGAATATAATATGTATAAAGTAATATAACACTATATATTTAGTTAATATTAATAATCATGACTATACACACTGGTCCAAACGAGTGGAATATAATATCATCTCACTAACTAATCAGGATTTACTTGCGAACGTATTAAGATTTGTATTCTTGCTGTCAGTGGTAAACAAATAACATCGTCTCTCCCCATGTTTAAACCTCATGTACCGTTTCAATTCTTCATCAGCTACCATGACCCTACAAAAAATTGTCAGAGCCTACATCATTCCTTATACTTCAGAAGCAATCATGCCACTCTCTAGCTTTACATATAGCAAGGATGTATTTACGTTGTTTTTATAATGTTTATATTAAGTTGTACCAGAGAGTGGTGTCCGGATGTGTAGCATGTAGCACTCGATACTTTCTGATGACGGACATAGCCTTCCATCCTGTTAACGTGTCACACTTTTTCAATGTTACAGGAAGAAAAGTCATAAATTGTAACAAGTAAGATGTTCCGATCATGAAATACGTGGGACAAAGGATTTTGGCTTTTAATATGTCTAATTGGATTCCTTTACCCAAAAATTAAAAGAAACAACTAAAAATAAAAAGTATATTAAATGTGGTTACCTAATGCTAATTCCAATAAATCTCCAAATATTATTGCTATAAATTAAAGGATATTGTTGATTTCATTTTTATGTAGTGACGGTGAAATCTTAATTTTAACAGACAACCAAAGTGTCACTTCCTGTCAAGCAAAAAGATGTAGCAGTGTATTGAAATATTGCAAATTTTGGTTATAAGATCCTTCTAAACGCTACTTGGGCTTCAGAATTTCACAACACATCGTAAACTTGCATTTTTGACTGACTCTTTGTTCGAATTTTCGAATTTCTTCATTGACATAGACTCTTCATTTTTTCCCCGTTTCTTCTAGTAGCCTTGATTCCCTGATTTTGAAGCTTTCTTCTCCTTCACTTTTTATTGTTTCTTCACTTGCTTGCACAAATTTTTCTAAGGACACTCTGAAGACCAATGTCAATTCTCCTGACTATCATAACTGGTGGATTGGACTTTTTCTCTCTTTTCTCCTGTCATTCCTTTGATTTGACGTTGTGAGTGTTCTGGAGCCCAACCTCTTGACAGATATAGCACTTATCTTGACGTTATATAGAGAGGATGAGTATACAGTTGTCTTCTATGAAGCATACCTTCGAATGTCTCTCTGCAAATCACTGACCAGGCGGGAACTATTAGTTTGAAAGCTGAATGTGTACTGGCTTCCACAATTAAAGAAGTGCCACATCAGAAAGTAGAAGGTTTTATCGCAGATTTGTGGGATTCCTTATTAGAGACACTGAAACAATAATGCCAAGCTAAAGATAGAGATTGTTTGCGGCTCTCCATCCATCACCACAGTTTAAAGTCGCCAGAATTAACACCATCTAAAATCATCGACAAAATTCAATACGTTCAGCAATACATTAACAAGTTTAACAAGACAGATGGAAAAACTACACTTCAAATAACCCAAAGTTCACCTCCTAAAGGTAGAGGACGTCGAAAAGTGATATTGGTAGACGAAATTCTCAGTACAAAACGAAGTATCGTCCAAATTGACAACTCCCAAAACACAATGTTGTTAGACCAGGTCATCATCGTGGGTTAAGTAGATGCCGACAAGAATGAAACAGCAGAATGGAAAACAGCATGGTAGATGATTCGGAAATCGGACAGAGCTAAATAAGGAAGAGAAGCAGAACGCATGTTACATCAGGCAGGCACATCAAAGGAGACCGTATCTGGTATACAGAAATGCAAAAGCTTCAAGACGTCTTGTATCCTCACGCGGTTAATAGAGGTCTGGTGTTTCGATACATTGATTTCTCAGATGGAAAATACAGTCAAGTGTATTTTCATCAAGAGCTTTTTTATATCTGTACTAATATCACAGGATTTCTGCGATTAATTACCACTGTGAAAAATGTGACGAAAGTTTGCAGTCGGGACAAACACATTAATTATAGAGAAGGATGCTTGGGTTGTTTAGCGTCCAAACTCTGCATCCCCGAAACAAACAAATGAAGTAATTGCTCTTCTTGCGAGCAAACCTTTGTCGGTCCTAGTGATACAGGCACCATCGCATGAAACAAACAGTGCAGCAAAAAAGTGCTTACATATCATTGATATTGTGTTAAACTTGTGGACATGTCTTTCGAACTAATAACTCCATGGGACCCGATTGTGCAGGAAAGAAAATACGTTATTGTGACCGAATCGTAGGTTTTTAACGTCAATGCTACAAAAAAATAATAGAATAAATTGGAGGAAATCATGAAGCAAAACCAGCACAAGGATAAGAAACAAGTGGATTTAATCATTTTTATATTTGAATGTACGCAAGAGGCTGGCATTTACATGTCTAATTTATAAGTAGTTCATTGGGCTTGCGAAAAACGCTTTCAAGAAACTGTAGTTTTCATTGACCCAATTATACTAACATTCCAGAGGAACAAGACATCCCTCACTCTTCCCAATTTCGCTAAATGGATCTGAGACCCTATTGACTATACTTGGAGGGAAGAGGACAACCAATGTTACAGGGACTGCCTTCGATATGCTACACATATGGCTCACAATTTCTCGGAATACGATGGACAATCCTGTCACTCATAATCGCGACTAAATATTAACGGCACCATCGGTCAAAGATCCAGCTGTTCGTCCTAAACTTGTGTGTCTGAAATGCAGAGAGAGTTCTGGGAAACCAACACGGGTCTTTGATCTGGTTAAAACTTTCGCGGATATTGGTGTATCAACACTCAGACATAAGTAGCAAAAAATGGTATCATAAAGACCTTGTGACGAAGTATAAAGATGCCACTGGTCTCTGAACGTGTTTTTATTTTTGAGCTAAAAATAGCGAAACAAATTACACGATTACCATGCTGGCGATTCTGTACAGTTCACCGTGGATATTATTTATAATCGACTTGGTCATCTACTTGTTAATGTCATGCTGATGTGACTCGAGCGCAACGACAGCCATAGTGATGCAAGTCACTGAGCTAGTGCATTCGCTACTTCGTGACCCACTCTGATGGCAACTGTGTCTCCGGGTATCACTTGCAATTTCTGACAGAAGAACCCGCGATATAATATATCGCAGGTGCGCTGTTCCGTAGGATCATATGTGCAATTTTATAAATGTTTAAAATCCAAATAGGATTAATAACTTTTGTTACACTGTCTGCTTATTAATATCTCACGATCAAATTGTGGCTCAGTATTAGTTGAAGGAGACAGGTAATGTTGACGGTGAAGAGTACTAATATTACTGATTTTTTCACGGCCTCCGAGTGTTTTATTGCGATTGCGCGCGTGAATTCGTTGTTTAGGAAGGCTTGCTACCTTATCGCGAGATGGTTCACTTCCTTTGCGTGCTAGCATTCCGTATAAATATTTCCTGCGAGTATTTACATCCGAATAATCGTTCTGCGAGTGTACGGTTTAATCGTCGATTTATAGAATGACCTTAATGAACTCCATCGTGTGCGCAGCAGATCTATACTTGGCTGTGGCCGATCAATGTGGATACCGATTGTAGAAATTCTCTGTTGGAATCTACTTGCAGAGCACTTGGCCATGTTAATAGGTCACTAATCTAATATTCTTTGCCAGGTCAAAACTTAAATTTGGATTTGAAGTATGAATGTGCTTTTCACTTGCAATTTCCATTTCTTTCATTCTACATTGATATTCCATCTCTTTCTCTCTTTCTTCCTTATCTAATTGAATTTGTCTTCTTTCTCTTTTTCTTCAACTTGTAAATGAATTTAATTTTCTTTCTCTTTTTCCTTTCTCTCTCTCCTCTTTCTCATATTGTAACTGCATATGTTTTTTCTTGTAACTGGATTTGCATCTCTCTCTCTTTCTCTCTTTCGTCTTTCTGAAATTGCAGCTTCCTTAATTCCAATTCCATCTTATATATTAATTCTAATTCCTTTACTTTTGTGTCAGAGTCTGATACAGACATACTGATCGAAACGAAAGCACTTTTATCCAAAACATTCTTTTCTACGAAGTACTGAACCAAAATATTTCTTATTTCCTGTTTCGTTAACGAAGCCTTTACTTCAGAAGAATCGTATTTTCTGGCAAGTTGAATCAATTCATCTTTCTTGAAAAGATCGAATATTTCTTGGGTAGGATTTGAAAGAAAAATTTTCAGGGGAATTCAAATTTCAAAAAACAAAGTTTTATGAAATATGATATCCAAAATTCAAAATTACCCTGGACGAGCCCCCAATTACTTATGTCACGTGTTTAGGGTCGAATAAACAGTAACACTAAAAAGAGTGAAAACAAGCTTTGTAAATACAATAATTTATTTCCCTGGAAAATTCTGTAAAAATGAAATAATATGAACTTACGGTTTTAAGAATCAAATCCAAAAATAATCCAAGAATGATTAAAGAATATAATTTTAGTAGTCCTAATAACAAGATGTTCCGCTGGTTTCAATTTCGAATCCCGACGAGGAATCCAAGATGAAGAAGATGACGTATGCTGCAATCTGAAGTGTTGAAGTCCACAGGTCCTTGTAGAAACAAGAATTATCACTCCGGTTTCGGATATTTGAATAAATTTTTATAAACAACTATCATTGTTCAACGATTTCACATGAGCACATGTATTTTTCAGAAAGATAACAGAATTAATCATTTTGAATCCAAGTAATTTGAAATAACTCCAAACAGCACAACATACAACTTCTATTGCAAGAGAACGCCCAGCTGCAACTTCTATTGAGAATAACTCTCCAAAACAAAGGTTATGTCGTCTTCTAAAACGCAGAAAGGGGGTCACGTTATCAAGTTCTAGAAGGTTATAGAAATTAGGTACTTGTTAAGATACACGTACATCCGTGTGGCCCTGACGAAAACCAATCATTTTACTCTATGAAATAAAAAATATAAAAAATTGTTTACATCTTAAACTCGTAGTGCTATCATCATCTCGACAAAAACCAATCATTTTAAAATAAAAATAGAACTTGTTTACGTGGTTGCTACTAATTTTCAATCAGGGTTAGGATCTATATCAACACCTGGTGTTTATAAACTAACAGTCAAGAGCAAATTATTTTCTGAAAAAGTATCATCTCTCGTGAATAAATTTACATTACAATATCATGTAATGAAAAATAAAAATTATTAAAACTGACAAACAATTAAATTGAAATAAATATATATTAAATCAGATACAATTAAATCAAATTTACATAACAGGACGGTAGTCGCTAATTTCCTGATCTCTTCGATGCCTTCCAATAACCGCATGAACTAGAATATACAGATTGCATTACAATATTTTACTATGGATCAATATATTATACTTAATCGGTGCATCCGCATCTGATCGGCAGTGTAATGACGTTCCCAATGATTTCAATGACATTGCTAGGGATTTATCACCAGAACAAAACGATTCAGCTCGTTTTTTTTGTTTTTGCGATATCGACGTGGCGCCATTCATTAATGATCTTGATAGCAACATAAATAACTTGCTTTTATACAAAGATAAAACGTTTGACAATATCTAACCATGGGGATTTTGTTTTTCTTGGGCGATGCACAAAAACACATCTTGTTTATTTGACGCAACAATTACACACAAATCTAGTAAGTTTTCCGGGAGAATGCTTACTTGTTAATGGTATTCAACGTTGTAGACTCGCAAACAAATATTCACACAGGATGGTGTTCCGGCGATATGGATAAAATCGTTTGAAGAAATTCTTTTCTCATGCGCCCGATTATGTGTTTATCAAGAATATTTTAGCAAATCTACGTGATGGATTTATTATCGGTATCGACAGCAATTTTAAACTTCTAATAATAATACCGAACCAAAATATTGTCGCAGAAGCGACTAACGGCTACATAAGAAACTACCTACCTGTGCGCGTTGCAGTTAGAGATCAATTACACGCTTGTCAATCAGCCTGTGAAGAAGTAAATCCGGAATTCGAACAGACATTTAACTCTCTGATCAAACCCACAAGGAAGATTGACATGGCAATAGAAGCAACCGATCAGACACTTGAAAAACTTCATGCAGATATCCAGGCAACTACAATGGCGACAGTAACAACATTGCTAGAACAAATCAGCGTAGTAATCGATGTAGCAGAATGTGCCTAGTATGTATGCCGAAGATACCGCGAGGGCATCACTAGATGAATGAACTGGCCAGAGAACATATTCTCAATAAACTATTCGTGTTACCCGCATGAGAGTATGACCGCATAAATCACCATTTACTTCAAGGAAGAAGCCCTAAATCGCGCAAGGAGTGAAACAGCTCTATTTATTAAGGGTCTAGCGGATAAGAGGCAAGTGAAGCAAAATGACCCCAACTTGTTCAGTTTTATGTGTAATATAAATCCAGGCACAGCGCCGTTAGGCACTGCCATGAACTGGCATATGATTTGCACGCAGACAAAGATTGGTACTGCGACAGCTAATGCAATAGTTGCCAAATGATTGGCCACAAACACAGCTTACCCACTCGCCGCACATGCGTCTCTCATGGGACGCGATCTACTCTTTCATACAGGACTCTATTTATCTCAAAGGGATTTCTTGGCACTGGATCCATTTTATTACATTTTAATAAACGTATGAATCTATTCTGACAAAGTGTCGTCGATATGCTATTCGGAGCTTGCGTGGGTTTTCCAGTTAATAACTATAGATGTATCGCTGTCATACTTTCAGATAAAACATTGCTCCTCTAGGAGGTGGATGGACGAATAAAGGTAGTTGATGTCCCAGTATGAAACATGTAGTGCTATTGACTACATACAGTGCAATGAAACATGACATACACAAATCTAGATGGGACACTATCGCAAGGTAAAACTATCAAATATCGATCAGCAGCCAAGAACAACTTTAGAGCAAAACCACGACCAAAAGGATCACAGATGCATGTTGGAACACACAAGCTGACGTTGACTGAACGACAAAATATTTAATTTTACTGTTTGTGCTTTACTCTTTTTGTAAGCGCCGCGAGCGGGATGATTAGAATCGGATGGATAGTTTCATTACTCGCTGAAGCAATAGCGGATGATACTGGTACAGACGGGACCGCTGATGAAATGGATCCGAAAGAGGCCCCTGGGGGACCCGTTCCAAAAAAAAGAGAGGAAATCTCTCTTTCCCCACTGTAATCGCCCGTCTCTAATTCCTAAAATCACTCATCCAAGTGCAAAAGGACTTACTCAGGGACTGAGATTAAAATCCGTATAACTTACATTTGCTTGCGATGGCACGGAAGACACAAATCAAGCATTTCCACGAGAATTTATGCATGATTAATTACTTGACTGATCGCATGAATGGGAAACAAGAATAATTAATTTAGATTCATGTGGTGGTCCTGGTGCTCACTGGGTCGCATTTATACTAATCCAAGCGCCGTCTTTTATTTTGATTCGTTTGGGTTGGACTTTCTTGATTATACTCAGAGCTTGCATACATATACAAGTGTAACCCGCACAAATAATGACATCTCCTCCAATATGTGGAGAGAAAGCAATTGTGGCGCTTGACTTAATTCCAGGCATACATTCTGGATCAAATAATCAGTGGCTGCTGTACCTGAATATACCGCGCACTTATATTTATCACAGTGACTTCAGTCACCGACAAAACGTTTGCTTGCTTACCGACTTGATGCATCAAACAATGCCACATAAGACGATTTAAACACGCTAATAAACCGAGTGTTGAACGAGCAGTTCTTGTGTTTCAGAACCAAATTGGCCAGCTGAAATCCGGCAGCATTAAACTAGGCTATATCGGCAAAAGTATTACCATGGCGATTGGAGAAATTCGTATTGAGTTTTGGTGAACGCAAATGACCTAAGAATATGTAGTATCCAGAGCGGTCATCTGAGATTATGGTGAAGGACGAGTAAAACGCAATGGCGTCATAATGACGGGACAAGTCAGCATGACCATCCAACTAGATTCTGCTAAGGCCGGTATCAACACACAAACTGTTTTGGTGTTGTTCAACGTCATACTTGCAAAATAGCATGACAATACATGTTAGATATACCATAGGTATTTGCCATAATTTGAGATGACTCAACAGTAAAAAAAAAAACAACTCTTTCATATAAATCTTGAAATTAAAATTGAAAGTAATAAAATTGTATTCCTTGTTATGATCATTTTGCCCGTATTTATCATAGCGTTCTATGCATACACGTGGAGTAGGCAAACAAGAATCAAGCACCACCAACACCACCCGAAGAAAAAGGAAGAAAAAAGTGTTATCCTCGCTAATACCAGCAAGTGTTCTCGTCGATAATACTAATAACTATATAGGGAGTGGGTAACTTAGAAATAGAGCTTTTATTTTTTAAATTCATATTAGAAGCACATATTTGAAGGAAAATACATTTTATGACAATTCAACCGGGTACCCAAACAGTTAGATAACGATGTAAGACTCCAAACTCCCAGTTTACTTGTAATTCTGAAAGGTTACTGTTCATTTATATAATCTGTACAACATAATCCATTATATTTATAAGGGCGTTTGTCGATAATCGTTTATAAACTATACTCTTCATAGCATAAGGTGACAGCTACAATATTTCCCTCTTAACACACGACTTCTTTTACTCTATAAAGTAGGCATAAAGAAATCGAAGAAGTAGACGCATGTTAGGAAGAGGAGGAAGAACATGCTTTTGGATTGAAGGTATAATGTTGCTACCGTGCAAGCATTCTTTCAGTCATAACATATTCTGGGTTTGTCTGGAACTGGTTGGAGGTGAAATGAATGTAGAATTTTGACTGTGGTGTTTGCATTGATTTTTCTGTACAATAAAAGGCTAGAACGACAGAGGAGATTATAGAGAAGAACGAAGAAATGTGTGCTATTTATGATGTAAATAAATACAGAATAAATTGTGTGTTACTTTTTATTGTGTTCTCTTATTTCCTTTTTCTAATACTCGCAAGATCACAATTACATTGACATACACAATAATAAGTTTAATTCACAAACATACGTTTACTATACAACATAATGAAACAAAATTGTTTTTAAAACACAAGATTTCATGTATACTTTAAGAATAAACAATTATTAGCATAAATGTTTCATAAACTAAATTTGATAAAATGAAGATTACGTTTTTATAACATCAATGTAGAATCCTATTGATGGAGACTTGTACTAACCTATTATAGAAACTCCCTAATAAAATAAAACCTTCAAATGAAAATCTGGTCAATTCTGAAATTTAGACAAACCCGAAATTTGTATAAATCAAAATCTGGAGAAATCCGAATTGTAGACAAATCCGAAATTTGGACAATTTAATATCAAGACAAGTCCGAAATTTGTATAAATCAAAATCTTGTAAAATCCAAAATTTGACATTGTAATAAAATAACACTTCCAGAGATGGTTTTTAGCTGAATAAAATTAGTCATGACTGAAAAAAATTTGGATTTAGTGTTTTGACATTTTGGTCCGAAAGGAGACTCACAGTTTTGAATTCAATGCTGTCAGTCTCGCGTCTGCAACGACGAGGGCGTATTTATAGTCTCTGTACCTTTGGAGAACGTCGGGTGATTACACAAACATAAACAACGGGGACACTCGAGGTTCTCCGATTCGGGTAAGAAACAGGAACGCTACCACCTCGCTCTTAGAAACATAGAATTATGGGAAGAATGGGGTCATGGGGTATAACGGCATCAATTGCGTATGTCCAAGTGGGCGGAGCTTAAGGTGTAGGCAAGATTTGCATTCAGAAATAAAGAACAACACTAACTGTGATTGGTGCATTATGTAAGAGTTGTACTTTCTGTTAGGCTTTAAAAGAAGTTGTGCCTCTTGGCAACATGCGAGATTAAGTTAATTCCTATCTAGATCATATTTTGCATGTTTTATGATTTTTTTAAAATGTGGTACACGTGTCTGAAACTGTGTATGTTGTGACTAGATAACTCTTACCCCTGTCTAGTTCCAGCAGAGTTATCTCTCTTAAGTACCAGGTTTTGTCCATGCCAAATTGACAATCTAACTCTGCTCTCTAGCAAAGTGTGTGACATGCACGCTAAAGTAGGATAGAAAATATATTTATTTCCCCAAACATCAGCATTAAGCTCTATGGAAAAACAATTGGTACCGTGATACCATTACAAACCTAGCGGAGCACGTTCACGGAGGCTTTATTTGATTAAAATACACGGTAAACAAAGAAGGCAACATAAAATATCGCCATCTATTAATACATAAGTATCTAACAGTTACACGAAACATAGCGACGAGTTGAAATAATCATCACAATGAATGAAATGAGTGTCGGTCGATCTCATTCAAAGCCGACATGTGATTTCAACTAGGGACCGTCTCAAGGCAACGTAATCATTGGAAACAAGGTACATGCACGCGACATTTTAAATAATTGTAATAAACTTATAGATAAGATCAATTTGAGAGACTGGCTTGGCAATACAGACTCTCTGATTTATGCTTTCTAATTACAAAAATAAAGGGATAAAATGAATCGAATCAAATAGAAGGCCAAACATTGAAGACGTATTTGTATTTACTACGCAGAGAAAAACACTAAACACACTTTTAAACAGCATGGCTTTAAATGTATTAGTCGTGGTTGTTCTGATGTAATTAAAGCTCACATGGAAAGATATATGATGTATAAACCGCAATTATCTACAAGAGACGTTATTAACCTAGAACAGCGATCATTATATTGGTCTGCACCTACGAAGTCCGTCCATATTTATAGCTTGAGATAGGCTACTGTGACCCTAAAGTGGAACTGTAAAAATATTTAGAATAATTATCAAGTTTTATAGCAGCAATTTGATTTTGAAAATTGATTGTTGATTCGAATATGCCTTTAAATAACCAGTACACAATTTTCTCGTCGCTCAGTATGTAATATGTTAATTTCGTAGCCATGACTTGATGAAGTTACTGAAGTTTGAAATCAAGTATAAATATATATATATATATATATATATATATATATATATATATATATATATATATATATATATATATATATATATATATATATATATAGTATGTGTTCAAAAAAGGATAATGAAATATTCAAGGTATATTGGTGACTCTTCAACTATAGAAATAGATTGACTTGAGAGAAATGTCTTGCGACAAAGCATATTTTAGCCGCTTGGAATCTGAATGGGTACGCACGGGAATTGAGTCGCTTGAATCCTTACTGCTTCCACTAGTTTAGATAGATCCTCAAATCCTTCTACGTTAAACAAGTGAGTGTTGATTGGTTGTGAAACATACTGCTTCACTTCGGCTCGTCCTTGGGTAGAAGATACTCCAACTATCAGACCATATACCTGCACCTTGTCACCATTGGGAGGGAACGTGGCAGCCTTTAGCTCATTGGCAGCTTGTATGGCGTTATATCCACAATTAGACTCTCCGTCCGTCAAAATAAGCACCTCCTTGTCCACGTAAGCGTTGTTTCTGACTCCTGCAATAAGAACAACATTGAATCAATTTTTTTATTTATATTTTTTTACTTAGATTGCTAATGAATTTAATTGTTTGGTTAAGTGGATGTGTATTGCTTGTTTGATTTCTTATATTACAGTACATGAATTAATCACGAAAGAACAGCTCTTAGGCTGTTAGATTCTTTTCCTTGCAAAAATCTAAGTATCCACCCACATTCTAAATTATGCACATGTTGCAGCTGTTATTGTTTGGTTTGCTGCTTTGCGTCACAACGACACATGTAGCTTACTTAAGGCCCGGTTTGCAGGTGAAGGAAAAAGATCCTTTGTAATCTACAAGCTGTTTTAATCCAAGCTTGGCGTACACGATAGCATGAACAGTTTTACAAACCTTACCTATTCCATCTACTTTGAAGGTTATAATTTTGCAGCCTTAATACGTTTTGTGCATGAGAAAATGACATACTTTTTTAATGAAGTTTTTAAGAGGCCATGACAAATAACATTTGCCAACAAATATATAGGCATGGTCTAGGTAGTACATGTGTTCGGTGTATATTAATGAATTTAAACACAGGTTCTCTTACGAATAGCATTTGCATTTTGGAGAAGACACGTAAAAAAGGAGGCAACGGTAGGTGACGCTGTTCTTAAGTCTGCCAAAAAAAAAAAAAAAACAAGAAAAATAAATTTAACTTCAATTTTAATTCGGCCTGAGATGATGTTCTCATTACTGGAAACTTATTAACACAAGGTTTATCTATGACAAAAATTATTTACAACAGCTTTTGCAACCGTATTGAAACAAAGAGTAAATTGTTTATTCCTTGGCAGTAAAAGCCACGCAAATTAGAGCCAGTCTACAACAAATACGTGTATATTCGGCTCTGCTCATCCATGTTTATGTCTGTTATCGGTTAAAGTTCACTGATTCATATAAAACAGTCAAAATAATCCAGATATCTGCCTTATATGAAATACACCTTATTGATTTCATAAGTAATTAAAGAATATATCTGATTTTGAGTCTCACTACATTATGAGTAATATTCAATCCCAAAACGTCATTTTATGACCTATTTAGACGATTGACAAAAATATGAAAGTAGATGCCATTATAGGAAATTTCTAAAGTACAGTTCACCTTCTTCATTACCTTTGTTACTGCTGAGAAACGTGTTTAGTGCTGTTTTTAACGCATCTCCTGTACAGGTCGAACCGCCGATGTATTTTATATTCTTTATTGCGTTCTTTAGTACTGTGGTTGGGAACATTTGACCGAAGAAAAATTCCTCTTTTGGCTTGTCAGAGAACTGGATTAGAGCCGCTTGATGGTATTGTATCTCTGTACTTTGGAAAGGGTCTAACGGACATAAGAGCCCAAGTAACTCTGCAATGTCTTTCAGAGCCTGTGTAAATTTTCCCAGACTAATACTTCCAGAGGAATCCATCAAGATTAGAAGATCTTTGGTATTTCCAGGGCTCCCGCTGACTCTAGCTGATTGAGCTGTTCTGCGGAGAAAGTTCTGAGTAAACACTTTGGCAGTCTCATTAACTGTGGGTTTTCTTTCCGCTAAAATTGTGAGAGAAATCTGATTTCAAAGAAAGAATATACATACTTGCGCACATCAACTGATCCATGTAATTTCATTCATAATCTGTCTGATTAAGCTGTTCATAAACATATATCTAGGATCGAGTTTATTTTAAAAGTATATGTTCAAGTCAAAAGTAAACTGATCGGAATTTCAGGTGTATGTATGTATGTATGTATGTATGAATGTATGTGTGAAATTCAAGAATACGTTAGCAAAAGAATGTCGAGATAATGAGCGTACGTTAAGAAAAAGAAAAAAAAAAGTTAAAATAAACATTTCTTCAGCTAGTTTAGTCCACAAATTCCTTAAAACCAGCTTCTGGTTCACGCTTAATTATAATCATAAACTCGGGATTCATAGCAAAAAGCTATCTTTGATTTTTCTTACCATGGCCATTTTGAGGTAAATGTCAATGTACTTTTTTGTTATTAATAATTACTTTAAAAAGTAATAACATCTGAAGTATCTGCTTTCGTTAATCATTAACTTTAGCTAATTTGTGACAGATTTACTGATCTCGTATATTACTATCTATAATGTTTTCAGTTGCTTCTTTGATTACTTTTGGTCGCTTTCTTTATGTAATGTGAACTATTATGTAACCTTAATATTTCGACTACTAAAATCGAAAGCTCTGCCGTTATAGTGGAAAGTGATTTAAACCTTAAAGACAACCGCCAGCCATTTATGTAATTACATTTTTTTCATAACATGTGTGAGGGGGCAAATTTCTGTCGATCTACGAAAAGCACATTCGTTTGGGCCAGATAACAATTAATGACATTTGTGGAGACAGGTGCATGTTAAATCGCTATACTACAATGATTTCTAAAAGCTGGTCGGTGGAGGTGGTGATTCTTATTTAAGCATTCGTTTATCTAGCAGCCAGACATACTGTTAGGGACAGGGCTAACTTCGATTTCATACTGAAACTGTCAAACTTGAAATATTCCAGAAACCGTTAGTCGAAAACCTGGAAGGGCAATCTGACCGCAATTTTTGCGCCTACATAAAAGGGCGGTAAAAGCATATAATCTGATTGATTACGTTAAATAAGGGGCGTGTTTCCCACACGAAATTTCCTAGTTTTAAATACCGCCTTATCGAAAACTATAATTAGTCTAAGCATTGCTGCAAGTGTAAAGGTACAGGGCACTCCGAGAGCGAATTTGAAAGAAATTCTATCTTAAAACATTTGTCCAATGGACCTGATGTCTGGAAGGTCGACGGACACAAGTTTGATGGTAGAAGCGAGAAACGCTCGAAAGCACAAAGGGGGAAAATAGCTCTTCAGACGTATTCGCAGACGTATCCTCAGATGTACCTAAGCACTGACGTATCCAAGTATCTGTGTATCTACCTGCTTTCATATCCACCTACCCACACAAAGTTTGAAAGCCGAAGAGAGGCGAAACAGTATGAAGGTTGGAGAGAAAACGGAAAAAGAAGGAATAGAAAAGGCGAAAGGACAGATAACAACTACAGTGATATTGGAGTGAACCAGAGCTAAGAAAGTTATGCAATTGTACACGGCAATGACTTCGATTGTTCAGTCGATTATATGATGACTAAATTCTATCAGTAAACAAAATCGGCTATTTTTATAAATATAATTGTGTTTTGAAATTTGTTGAAATATATATTCTAAAAAGAAATGTATCATCTTAATGTATTGTATTATCACCATTGTTTATGTAATTGATTAAATTTTGATTTTTATGTGCGGTGGTTCAAGTCATTCTGTTCTATAAATCTGCTCAGATCTCTATTTATTCTACCCATAATAACGGGCAATAACACCGAGGGCAATCATCTCTTATATAACGAGAACCGAATAAAGCGGACACCTTGAAAGAAAGTACAATCCGCCAATCCACCCACACCCTTTATAACGGGGGTGGGGGGTGCGTTACACCATGTTTGCTACTTTTATCAAATGTTTGATTGCAGTTCAAGTTTTACATTTGCTATTATGAAACTGTAAAACTATTGTAATCAGAAAGTATTAATCTTACTTGCTTTTATGTATTTTATCATATTACAATTACTTGTATTTAAAAAACGTATTACTCATTACCTCTTATGATTAAAACTTGGTAATCAGGTACAGAAAATTACCAAATCTACTTATGATACTATATTTCTGACACTGTATAGCGTTCACCTACATATGTAAGAGGAACTGAAAAGTCCACTAACCTGGTTTTGTTTCTGTAACCTGAGGGCATAACGTTCCACCATTAGCTGGATAAGCAAGGATAGTCCTGCTGCGCTCATACTCACCAAACCCACCTGGCCCGGCCCAGCTTGACCATTGGCTGACCTGACAATCCACCTTTACGTTGGTAAAAAGGAATGCTGAAGCGGCGCCTAAATAGGCTATAACAAGGAATAACAATGACTGCATTTATGTTAGGTACCAGGTTTCACTGTCTCAGTAGTTTTCTGGAAAGAAGAATGACTTATTAATTAATTTTCAAATTCTTTGAAATGTCGAAAAACAAATAGAACTGTCCAGTTCAAACTGATAAAATAACGAATTAAATATTCATTAATACTGACTGGTCAAGCTACTACAGTTACTGTTACTAGTATGCCTAATACTACTTCTTTAACAACACACACTCCTATTATAACATCAACAGCTATTATTACTACCTCGAATGAAAGAGCTATGATATTTACCACCATCACCACTCGTTGCTATTAATAATTTTACAGCTTTTGCTACCACTTCGCCAATTTTAACTAATGTCATCAGCATAATAATCTCATATTCTACTACTAGTTGACATACATACATAACTTATAATAATAATAATAATAATAATAATAATAATAATTTATCACTAATACGACAACTACTACTAGTACTAATACTACTATTTCTGCTCCTACTATAACAACAATTATTATTATATGCTCATTTTTTCCCCCGTTAACTTTACATTGTCAGAATCGTTCAGTATTACCCGATACTGAACCCGCGCGCCAATACACATTTAGCATTCACGTGCATAAAGGAACTACTTTCTATTGTAAACAAGCATTGGATGCAGAGGCGCTTTACGTTGTGGTTGTTTAAATTTGTTTCTGAATGAACTAAAACAGATGTTTTGTGGACTGCCACATGCCAGTTGCTTAGGCACATTCCGCCTTGATACAATGTTTCGGATTTAGGCTAGCTAGGGTATACAACAAACGCAAGAACAGGTCCTTGCAAAAAACATACAAGTGACAAGTCATAGCCTGTCTTCTTTAGCTGGTGATAAGAATGGAAAAAAATATACTTACAGTTTTACATCCTGAATTTCCTCAAAATGTACTTTCTTAGTACTGCAAATCCGAATTAAATGAGCCATATCATAGGTTCTCAATCTTGATTACACATTTCGAAACTGTACTGTACTTTCGATGATAGGTGCAATTACACCCTCCTTACTGCACTCAAAATGAAATAAGCATTAAATTCCATAGCGTCCTTTTGATAATTGCAATTGAAAGACTTCATACTTTTCAAACCATTATGATTTCAAACATTCAGTGACAGAAACAATCCCATGTATTTCATGTGGAATTGTCACATACAAATCCAGTCCATAATCACGAAATTTCGTAGAATCGAAAAAAGAAAATTAAAAAAATCTATTCATTCCATATCTAATGTAAAGGTTGTTGCAATGCACATTCATTCACAATATGACTCCAAATTTTAATTTTAACTAGACACGTCATTTTCGTTAGAAAGTTATGTCGAGCGCGTGACTAAGTTCAAATTTATCTGGACGGAGTTATGTGCGCAGTAATAATGTTGTTATTATGTAATGGCGAATATGCGCTTGTTTTTTTAGTTTGGAATACGGCATACATCCATTTACGTTGTTTCTTGAAGTGTATTTTGTTTATATAATGAAGCCTTAGGTGGAATAAAAAAATGAGCATATAATAAAAAGGTTACTGCATTTGTATGGGGAAATATGAACTCGTTTTGTCGGATGGATATACTTCACTCCCAAGGTCGTGCTGTATTCCATCCAAAATACTCGTTCATCTTTTCCCATACAAATGCAGTAACCAATAAATACTGTTGCTACTACTATTCCAAGTACTACTAATACTGATACTACTCATAATATTACTGAATCTGAAGGATGGAAATCAACACATATATGCCACAGTAGTTGTAATTACACTAGGACTACATAAGCTAAAAAACCACAATGGAAAGCTCAGTGATCCCAAAAGACGCGATGTCAAAGGAGATAAATCTCACAAACCTAGTGCGTGACCATAGCAGCCTTGTTCAATATCAGTTAAACGGAAACGAGATAAGAAAATTTACAGTGAAAATGAAAACAAATTAAACATCTATTTGGAGTTAGAAACATACTTACATTTGACTGGTTTCGACGTTCTGGCCTTTTCGATATTAGATGTTTATTTATATGCATTTTGTCAGTACACATCTGACCATTTAACTGTGCAATTGCAATGTCATTCTGTTTACTTCTATTTCTTGTATCCGTGTATGTCTGCACTCATAAATCATAAAACCGAAACTAAAAGTACAAATTTACATCCTTCTTTCAAATCCTGGTCTAAGTTTTGGGATCGGCTTATTGATTCATAATGATAAACAATGTGTAAAGAGTTATCGAAAGCAAAACAAAACATAACCAATTTTACACAGTCACAATATTCCTGTCATTTAAATTGTCAAATTAGAGATTTTACTCAAGAACTTCAGGTGAAGACACAACGTAGTCAATAAAAGACGCACTGTTCAGGTGAATTGACATATATCTGTAGCATTTGTCAAACGCCTTTTAGAAGAAGAACAGATTAAATAACATGGCATTAGAGCTAATTACACTTGAATTTTGGGGATAGTGTTTTTGTTGTTGTAAATACTAGTCATTAGAATAATTCAACAGAGATAATAATAATAATAATAATAAATAAATAAATAAATAAATAAATAAATAAATAAATATAAAAATAATAACATCAGCAACAATAAATCACGGCGGCTACATTTTCACTTATTAACGTGCATTGCGCATAGTTTACGGATTTGTACCGCAATTAACAATTTTGGTCATCTATTTGAAACTAAATATTATACAACTGTTATGTCTTAATTATGACGGAAGTAAAGGTATTAATATATGAGTTATATTTCGATATAATTTAACAATGGCCATGAAAACTTTATACTATTGATACAAAGAAATTATTTGTAAAGAAATAACTGGATGCGCTGCCACATAAACAATCACTCCTCATTTATTTATAGTCTTAATACTATTTCTATTTCTCTTTCCCCCCAAGCACTCTCTCTCTCTCTCTCTCTCTCTCTCTCTCCCCGAATTAGTTTTGTTTACTTAGGTGGTAGTGACTGAGAGTTCTTTTTATTTTGTACATACTTTCGAACTGTTCCAATCCATGGACACCTGTGTATTAGTACAATGTACTTTGATTTGACTGGCTATATTCTATGATCGACTATGTTAATCTTTAGGTCATACATTTTGATTAGTCTTAAGGAAACAAGGCCATTGTCATTTTGATAATCATATTCGTTACAAGATATCGCAAAAGTTTTTTTGGTCACACAGCCCTTCAAAGTGTAGTATAAAGTAAGGAACGGTGGTCTGTCAGTACAAACCATGTGTTAAGAGTTTCACTTCCTTGTTTTAAGATTTTTTTTCCATAGTATCATTAGAAATGTTAGCAGTTCATTGACTAATTTAACACTTGCACTCAGTGGCGTCATTAGGGTTGGTGTCACCCAGTGCGGTAACTCGTGGTGTCACCCCCATGGACCTCTTTCCAGCACAAAAATTCAAAAATTGTATAGACAGACATTTTGGTGTCACCCCTCTGAGATGGTGTCACCCGGTGCGGTCCGCACCCCCCGCACGCCCCTAGCGACGCCACTGCTTGCATTTTTAAATATATATTTAGAAAGCTGCATCAAATTTTCTGAATGTCACAAATTATAATTTTGAAGAAAGTGAACATAAGTCTGGAATTGCCATGCATTGTGCAAATTCTTTTCAACTTTTCGAATACCAGTATGTTCTTATTGAAAAATTCCATCCTTTCATATGAATATTTTTGCGGCGTCTAGAACATGTGCACAATCAGACTATATCAAAAGGGCAGAAACTGAGAAAGAACATCCCATTCGCAAGTTATTTTGCAATTGAATAACTTCTGCTAAAGAGCTATTGTATTAAAAACTAATAATACAATTAAAACCTGGTTGCATCACACTAAAATCTATTGAATCGTAATGTTGTCAATTTTGTCTTTTTTTTTTTTTAACTTTTCTAATGTCGCTGTGTATGAGTGGTAATAGATTCGACTTGGTATTTAATCTATCTAGAAACATAAAAAAATGAAACAAACTTATTAAAGGATGGAGATTGTTTGGTGTGTCAAAGGGAATGATTTTATGTTTTATTTTAGTGGCAATTGGCACATAATAACTCATTTAAATTAGCACCTTTGGACTAAGTTTGTTTAGAAGTCTTTTTACTTCATTGAGAAAACGTTGTTTTGGAAATTACAAAGGAAATACATTAAAAAAAGGTTTGGAACTTGGATCAAAATACAAGCGATAATAAATGTTCTACTTCACCCATAATACTATAAAACTGAAGAAGTTACGATATCGTTTGGAACGAACTTTTGATTAAATTGCAAGGCTGGAAACATTTTGAATTAAAATAATTAAAGTTGATTTTGATCCAAAGTAGTAAAGCAGAATGAAATGACAATCTAGATCACATGTGTCAAACTCAAGGCCCGCGGGCCACATCAGGCCCGGCGTACAATTATATCCGGTTCGAGAGAGAATTTTAGGCAAAAATATTTTTTAATGGCCCTGCGATATAAAGTGCAAATCAAATTCCCTAATTAGCAGCCTTGCCAAACATCCAGCTCTGACAAATTGGCATAAGAGTGTTTGGCGATGAATTGCAAACAAGTAAAATCAAAGAAAAGTTCACTGCATAGAATTTAAAATCCCTTTATGTTATCTGGTTAAAGTCGCTATAGGAAAGTAACACTGAATCATCTATCTAGAAAATAAAGATTTAATTATATCATCATAATTACATGTAGTACTTATATAGCTTCTATGAATATAAACGTTAGTAGATAAGACCTATTTTACCTATGGAGTGTTAACAACAACAACAATAATAATAATAATAATAAACAAGGATAGCACACTTGGTCATGAAAGACCCAGCTGCCACTTGGTCCTGAAAGAATTAACACACTCAGGTATAGAACTGATACGAATATCCAAATATTTGAATTAGGATATTTTCTTGCGAATACTCGAATAGCAAATATGGTATTTATTTTTGTTTTTGTTTACCGTCTTCTGAAATAAACAAACAACGAAACGGCTTTAAACCTGTTAAGTCACATGTAATTCAAACTAACTCTCACAAATATAAAAAGTCTGAATAATCACATTGCTCAAAACATTGCCATTTCTTTTGATTATACCCGTATAAAACAAGTGTATTGGTGGTAAGCTGATGAAGAACAGAAACAATTTTCGTCATAACAAAGTCAACTTAGCCCTTTGGAATCAATCATCTTGAGTTCCGAAAAAAACGAACCGTTGTCGGATGATCGTTCCGCATCAATCCGTTATAGTTAAATACATAAACCTATACCACTCTCTACACCACCCATCTTGATCATCGTTCCTTGGAAAATTAACTCCACTCTATTTGCCAATAAGTTCTTTTATTTAAGTTTTGTTTAAGGACACGGATTTGCAATTGCCAATATGCTCAAAATTGGACAAATTTCTCTTTTTCTTCTCTTAAACACAGTAATGTATGTTGTGTCAGCTTCCCATCAATAAAATGTTCATGGGTCACTTTTCATGATTTTATAATATAATCATTTAAGTAGTAAGGGTCAGGGAATTTGATTTTACAAACAAACTCTGATTTTACTTTTAATTAGCACAATACTATTGCTATCATCATAAACTTCAATATTTGCAGCGATAATATACCTTTACCTTTCGTATGCATTGCAAACAATGATTTCCCTCTTACTCAGAAATCCTTCTTTACACAGGAAATATAATTGTTTACTCCCAAAGGTAATTATCATGTATCTGGTCCTGGTAGACGTTAGATTAATACTATCAACAGACGCCACAGTGCCACTTCATACTTTTGCTGTATACATCTAACGCATGTTTATGTAAATACCTGTTTATGGGTTTCAGTATAAATAATTATTTTATGAAATCTAAATATGAATTCTTATGGCTTAGGAGAAAAGGCCATAGTCCGATTGGTTTATTTAAAACTTATTCATTGGAATTACAAAGTGCTCAATGAATTTTGAAATAAAATATAATTTAGTGATATTGGTAAATTCATTGAAAGATATTATGGACTAAATCTGTGATGGTTTCATATCTTTTTGTTACCTATTTTAAACCAAAGACTCGTAATAATGTGCAAAAAAGTAAATAATATAACAAATAAACACGTTCACAGAATTATAGAAACTCTAATCACGTCATCTACATCTGAATACAAATATGACTACCTTTCATGTTTCTACCCCATGCGTAATTTTTAAAAATCTTGCTCACAGTATTAGACTTTATTAAAAATGTCCATATATTCAAGTGATTAGATAAGCATTTTGAGGTAGATAATTAAAAATGTTTATCTTGCCAGTCTCTTGTAACAAGTTAATTAGATTCTGTAAATATTCATGGACTCAAAGCTCGACAATTCCTCTCTCTCTCTCTCTCTCACACACACACACACACACACACACATACATATATATATATATATATATATATATATATATATATATATACACAGAGTGACGGGTTTCCCATTAGGCAGACAATGCAGCTGCAAGGTACGTCCAACTGCAGGTGTTCGATATAAAATCGCTCTATCGGGCTTTAGACTAAATGTATTATATTTCTTTAGTCTTGCTAAAACAGGTAACTTCTCTTAAATAAAACTGTTTTCAGTTTATTTTATTTACGTTTAATTTGACAAAATTATACTACTGCGAATGTGAACAAATTGTAACGTTACTTTTTTGCATGGTAAATATACATTTATCTAGTTAAAATCCTAAAATTTCGTCACTCGCTAATTTAGTATTTATACTTTCTGTTAATTATTATTTTCACTACAAAAAATGTTAGGTGACAGCAATCTGTAAAAATAGTTGTATCTGCAAGTGCAAGCCCTACTTCTTCCACATGCTCACTTACTATCCCCTCCCATCAAAGCCACGTAAGTAGTGACTCGAGAACTGCATAACTTAGTGGAAACCTTAAAAAATTAATAACATTTATTAGACACTTTTATATTGTCTTTTATTGTAAGTCAAATACTCTATGTTCTAACTCAAAATGTAATCATTATGTTATTTTGTTTATTAAAAAGCATAATTCACGATAGTATCTATATTAAACGCAAAACTACTAGGACACTCTTCGTCATTTCTCCATTTATGTCTAACTCGAGTCCGGAAAGAGGTTAAAGATAATGTCTTCATCCTACTTTAAAAGGTCTTCAAGATGATATCCATGCTGTATATTATATTTGTATTGCCAAACAGGAGAGGAAAAAGAAATGTATTATCCCACCGAATGATAATTTCAACAGTCACTTCATTAGAATTGATTTATTTCAATTACTTTTAATAATAGGTGCAAAGGAAGCTTATCGTGCTAAAATATAAATATCAATAATGAGGGACATATTGTATCTTCAATAAAGAATACAGTATCCTTAATTAATCAAACAAAAGACATTTTTAAGAAAAAACACTAAAACGATAACACACCGAGGAAAAGTTTGTTTAGCTCATAATCCAGACCTCATATTAATTTGGGACCCTTTCAAATATGATATTAAAGTCAAAAACATGATCCACTGGTTAGATTTGAATGCAATATTGACTCTTGTGCTTAAGTCTACATTTCTTCATATTTTTATATCAATCCACCATATTTTGAATAAGAGTTAGAATTGACGGACATGTCTTCCTCCTTTGCAATAAAATTGCCCTATATATATTTGTGACTTTGATTAAATATAATGAAACAGAAGAAAGCGGTTTTCTTTGTGACCTTGTTCAATCTAAACATAAATCATCTACATCAACATTTTCTGCCACAAAAAGCATACCCAAGTCACGGCGAATCGGCGAATAAGATTTGGTTAATTTATTTTGCACGAATCAACAACTATCTTATTCCTTCCATCTGCATGGGTATCGCTGAGACTTTGAATACTATGTATTGGGGTGCGCCTGCTGTGGATGCGAGCAATGATAGTAATACAGCTACGAATGCATCTGTAATGCTTCCAATATGGGAACAGTTTAAACTTGGATTTGTCTGATTTTCCTTGCCGGACGTTTTGTCAGCGCCAGTAATAACAGCTTCACCCCTTTATCATTCTTTAGTTGGACGATTTTAGAAAGAAACAGAACGGAAAACTAGACATGTTTTGCAACTGCAGAAATAAGCAGGACAAACATTTTTATTGCACACCAAAAAAAGCATCAACAGGAGAGAATGAAACAAGAAGAAGAAGACGAAGAAGATAAAAGTTTCGCTGTCTGAATGGGTCCGATTTCGCAGTAAACATCCATCTAAGCAATGCAATTCCATCTATAAACAACAAGCAAAATGAGCATGAAATGTGTTTTAAAAGAAACACCAATATAAACCAGTGATTATCTAGCAACCATTGAATAGTCCAGCGACGCTCTGGGTCCCAACCTGAGACATGACCCAAGCACAGGAATGTTACATGAACAATCAGGAATGGCCTTAGCAAAGGCCTGATTTTGATCATTTTGGCAGGGCCCCTTGGATTTTTGCGCCGTGCCCCCTGTGAGTACCGCGTTTGGAAAAAACTTTTAAACAAGTTTAATATGACTTTAAACTTATCATTTTCTGGCATCGCTTTAAAATTACTTTCGCTCTTTAGATATAATTTTAACATTACTAACCAAATCGGTCCAATCGGCCCAAGGCCGGCCCTGCAAACAATGGAAGTACTTGATATTGCTGTATATTCCATGTAGCGTGCAGATATAGGTGGGATTTATCACGCTTTTCTAGTGTTCCACCAGAATAAACAACTATCATGATGATTATTATGAGAAAGGTCATATTAAACGCCCATGTCATTTTAAAAATAGATCCTTGTTTAATCATCAATTGGTGTTGCTGTTCCTTTTATTAATACTCATAGTCCACTACTTCTTCTTCTTAATTTTTATTATTATTATTATTATTATTATTAAACCAGTTTACGATCAACTTAGGTGTCAATTTCAGAATGATATACGCATATTATTATTATTATTATTATTACCAATGTATTTGAATAATTGACTTCAGTTTAAAAAATAGAATCCTATGTTTAATTTTCATACGCATTCGCCACATGAGTGAAATCCTTTATACAACCTTGTTCAGTATTTATTTTCTTGTTTTCTCATTTTGCTTAAGATAATTTATATGTGGTGGTAATGCTTTGAAAAGAAATTTAATGCATGGCTACGTGCAGTGAACCATTTACGATCTTATCTTTGTCGTTTCCGTTTGTTGCTCCATTAATAAATTGTCTATTCATTGAATGACAGGTTATGTGTGTCGCTTGCTCATTAGAGTGCTATTACCTGTTAGAAGCGTGTAGTGTACTTTTCGATTTCTTCCTTTCAAGACTGTAATTTACTCTTAAAATGAAAAATATAGTGTTGTTGGACTTTTGGCTTAAATTTGATCGGCAAATTACATGACAAGCGTCAAAGTATAAACGGACAGCAATCGAAACCGGTCATAAACGTTTTTGAGAGCAACGCAGTCTTTCTGATAATCTCAGATTCTATACCATTCTATCCCATTTTAATTATTGTGATATCTTGGATATTAGCCCGGAAATTAAATAAAATGTCATACAGAATAAAAATATTACCAATACCCAGCCACTAGAAAGACAGTCTATATTAGACTGGTCATAATTGACAATTCCTAGCCATTGGAATACACACTCCCTTTAATCATATCCATTGCATTGCCTGTGAAAGCAAGTCGTACGTCAGTTGTCAACTTCTTGTAAACGCTGGCCAAGCAAACAGGTAAAACATGATAGTGTCCATTGTGATGGATTATAAATGCAGACCTAACTGCCGACCGTGAATAGTATGTTCGATTTTGAGGAAATATAGGGTTAATAATTATTTTCTAATTAAGTGGAGCAAACACATTATATCATGAAGTTCATATAAACACAGACATAAATGACTGTTTGTATATCAACGTGTGATATTTAATCAGTGGACAATGTGTGTGTGTGTGTGTGTGTGCGAGACATCACTATAAACTGCCACACTGCAGACATCGTAGCGATATGACTGGAAAATTGTTAAAGCTAATTTGAAAGCCAAATCACATCACACCACACTGATAATTTCATACTGAATCCAAACTTTGATTTGACTTAGTTTTGCACACACTATATCCTTATTTATGGAGAGAACCTCATACCCTATGTATGTGCTCATTCTTCTTTCAGACTATGAAGAAGATGATGTACGAGTCAAACCTATCTCACTTCTCCTCATAGAATTAAAGACATTAATTGGTAAATATTATTCAAACAAGAATACGGACTACCCCGCTTGAGGTTAATGTCAAGATACCTCCTGTGTCTTTCAAAAGAAAGGGACTTGGGTTCGAGAGTGTTAACAACTAGAACGGAACGCGAATACAAGAGAAAATATAGACAATAGTAAGATAATTCTTATCAAAAGCAACTTAAAGATCATTGCTCGTCAGTGTCCCAAGGAAAATGAATGCAAGAAGAAAGACAAGGAGGAGAGTTCTCCAGGCACAAAAGCAAAAGATCACATGGCAGCCAAGAAATGTTGAAAAAGCAACAGCAACAAAAGAAAGTAAAAAGCATGAGCTGACGCCAGCGAATAAATTAAGAAAAGAGACATACAGTGAAAGATCTAAAGAAGAATAAATCAACTTTTTCTATGTACTTTGAAATTTCACTGTGATTTGTATATAAAGAGAATATACGAAAGAAAAAAACATGATTCTTTGTCTTTTAGTTTGAATACAAAAAAGAAGTCGCTTTCACACATATACACAAATTTGGAACAGATTTATGGTTTACTTCATTTATCAATTGTTGAGTAGAATCTCTTTTCTACGATATAGGTGGCTCTTAAAAAGCTGTGATTTACGTATAAAGACACTTATAATCTTGATATCATCAACTTTAATTGTCTTATTGTTTTCCACAGCGAGGTCCTACTTATCATGTTGCCGTTGTTGCTTCTTAGTATTAGTAACTGCAGTTCCTGATGCTGTCATCTCAGTGGCATTGAGATTGGATGTAGTGATGGAAGGTTTATAAATCCTAGAAAGTAAATGACTCTTTCTCTTAGGTTCAGCTGAGGAAGGATTAGATACTTTAACTCTTTAACAGACTCCCTTCCGTTTGTGATTCACAACTCAAGAAAAGAGAGACACTAATCACATTTGCCAAAACAAACATGTGCATTTGGCATATGTTTGTGATTGTATATATCTATGTTGTTAACCACTAAAATGTGAAACCCTCTACTTCGTTTCGTGTGATATAAGTTGGGAGCATGTGTGTTTTGGGAGTGGTATCAAGCAGGTGGGTATTGTATATACATGTAATATGTTATGTTTTGGATTGCATTAAAAATAAAATAAAGTGCTGGACTTTAGTGTATGTGTTCGGATAGTAATCAAACAACGGTTGCTAGATACATGTGATGTGATGGATTGTAATAAATGAGTTTTAACATAGGATTTACCTTATACATATAGTTCCGTCTGCCCCTAAATTCAATAGGTATTATAGGTCATCACGGGAAAACGTATGTCAAAATTGTGCATGTTAAATGCCGTTACCCTCCATAAATACCTACAGTATAAAGCCACGAATAATTTTAACACTGGATTTCCCTTAGTGCCTAATACTGGCCAACAGTGTAATCATATCGGCTAATATCAACCATTGTGCCCCCTCCAGTGCCACGTACTGGCTGTATATTCTCTTACAATAAAACGCAAGAATATGTTGTAATACTTTTGCAATAGAGGAATGGCCATGGCACAACTTTGAAACATTTAATCTTTCCACAATCATATAAATATTCTGAACAGTATATATCAAAACTAAATAATGCTGGAATCAATGCAAATTCTGATGCGACGAGAAATGAAGTATCTCAGCATACATTTTGTTTAATCCATCTCAATGTTCTCTAGATTCTCACATGCCTCAGGAGCCTGATGTTTCTCATTTACAGATTTAGCGGATGTTGAACCTAACATTCTTAATATTCCTCTAATATTGTCCAGGAAGCATGGAGGAACAAAGCAAGTGAGTTTGTAGAATTTACCTGTTATTCTATAGGTCACCAGGAACTGGCTTAAGTCATTTTCATTAAATATGTAGTTTATAACAAGACTCTCTGCTGTTTTCTTCTCGACTTGAATACATGTTACCCTTAATTGATGTACTATTTCCAGTTATGTCCACGGACGCGTTTGTTTTAGTATTCTATTAAGACTCTTATCTTCAGAAGAAATACAAGGGTTAAACTTGCTTGCAAGTCATATCACACTTTGAGAAATTTGTACTTTGGTAATATTTTTATTTTCAATGTTAGCATGAACTAAGTCACATTCCATTCATTTCTTAATTTTTACGTTTAAAAATCTTCTGTTTAATGTGGCTTCATATTTCCATGTTTTGAATGCATAGTAGAAATTCACATTATAAAAATGTTATTTCTGTCCACCACAATTATCAAAAACGTAAGTGACTTCTTTGATGTTCTATAATCTGCAGGAATGAGAGCTTAGATACAAGATTAGACAAGTCTCAATATAGACAATCTATATTCATGCTCCATTTCGCAGGAAACAATTTGCATCACCATCTCACGTGAATAGACGGTTAAGCTAAAGCAGAAAAATCATCCTGTATAATTGTAGACTTGCTATCTGTTTTCGATAAAGCTTCTTTTGTTTCTGACTTTGATAATTACTATTTGTGGTATCAAATTCATCCGTGAACAATTCCATCAATCGTTATTTAGATGATGTATACATTTCTACGTATAAATCAGTACTTGGTGAATGCATGTAAAAGGTATTGTTACCTGATGAATTACATATACCGCTTATTTCAGTTTCATTAATTGCAAGACAATGTGAATCAATAGTAAATGTCATGTGTAGAACTCCTAGTTGAGCATCAAATATGTTTGGACATCTATCTCTTTTGTTTTGCTTGCATATTTCTTATATTTCATGGCACAATAAATGGTCTTTACCTTTTTTGTATTCTATCCAAAATAGTTTTGTCGAGCATGGGATGGTATTGTAAGTTCTGGTTGTAATCAGGTATTGAGTTTAAAGGTCGACTTGAAAATATCTGCAGTGGACAAGACATTTATCATGCACAGTGGCACGAAGCCGATCATATCTGAATTACACTAGCAACTCCTCTTCACTTTTTGATTTTAATGAATCTGCTTTGTTTTTGATTAAGGTATTATTTATTTACAAAAATAAGGAAAACTATACAATAGATTATATGTCCCTCTCGATGCTCAACTATAGTCGCCTTCAGATAATTGATTAACATACAGTGGTATCTGTAATTAAACCATTACTCTCTGGACTAATTTGCCTTCCATTACAGAACTGGCTAATAGTTGGTCCAAGTGACAGGTGTGATATTTCTGAAATCTTTATCCGACTCTAACGTTTGCTTCTTACTCGGACGTATTCACTTTAAAATATCATAACTTTCCAGTCCTTTCTCTCAGTGTTAACATTTATGCTATTTTCAAATTAAGAAGTGCCACATCGACAGTGTTTGATAATTCGTCCGAATGTTCATTGATATAGTTATCCAAATAATCAATCTGCGATTTGTTGTTCTGATATTCAAAGTTTAAATAGTAACTGGTCCCTTCTCTTCTTCTATTTTGAGTGCATTTGCTTCAATTGTCTATAAAACATTTTTATACTGTTTGCTGCCCTTTGTTGTGTGAATATCTATTTTCCAGCTTTTATCTCATATGGTAAAATTTCTTGTTCTATTCTATTGCGTTTTCACACGTTCCTGTACCCTATATCATCATCTGGTAGTGATTGATCATATGTTTCTATGAAGGTGTCCATAGTCTCATCTGAACATTGGGAGGGAAGGTTGCACTTTGACGAAGTGCAGAAAGTTTATGTACTTTGTTCATCTTTACGGTTGTCTACGTTTCCATTTTAGAGGCAAGTTTCTCTTTCATTGTTGCTTTTTCTTCTTCTCAGGTGCTTGCATTCAGCATTGTTGGAATTGATGTCAGCAACAATCTGCGATTACAGCTAGTAATTGAAGAATCAACATCTGAAAAAATGTTTTAGTAGCATGCTATAATTTTCCCAGCTTAGTGATTCATGTAGATTTTATCAGACGTGCCTCTAGAAACATCTCTATTAAAGTAATTTATACACACTCTTGCAAAATGTATATAATTTCATATGTACTCAGGCTAGTCGGTGTTTTCGGGCCCTTCTCAACCAGGCATAAAACTGGCATTAACGCTACAGTGTTCAATAATTATATTATAATGCATAGACTATTCTGCACAAGACCATCCCCGTCTGTTTCTTGGGATGACTGCTGCTGTTTGGTCTTAGATTTTGTGTCCTTAGTATAAGGCAGTTTGGCTGAATTAGTGTCATCGTTCGATATATTTGCTCCATGAATCTTTATGTTCAAATCTCCAGGAAGACTATCACTTTCTGATTCAGTGTCCGTATAATATACAGTAAGGTGTCTGTATAATATACACTTGTTTCCAGATGTTCCAACTGGAACGAAGATAATCTACCATAATGGTGAAAGTGTAGATTCTAAACCCGTAAAACAACACCCTTACAGGACGAATCCTCTCAAGAAGGAATGTTTGAAGAGGGAAGTTGGATACTTGTTGGAGAATGTCTTTATTTAACTAAGCAAAAGTAACTGGAGTTCGCCGTGTATTGTTGTGCCGAAACCAAATAATTTTTTCCGAATGGGCATAGAGTACAGAAAAGTGAACAGTGACACCAAAGGAGATTCATTTCCTATACCGAGAAGTGATGAGTGTCTTGACATGATTAGAAATGCAAAATATGTCACGAAGTTTGACCTGTTAAAAGGATTTGGCACATTCCACTTACGTATAGAACAAAATAAATTTCAGCTTTAGTAACTCCAGAGGGACGTGATTAATACAAAATGTGCCATTTGGTATCATGAATTCTCCCTCTACATTCCAGCGCTAAGTGAACATGGCAACATCTCCTCCAGATTTAAATAAACCATTTAAAGCATATGTTGATGTGAGTCATGTAGGTGTTGCTGGTGTACTAATTCAGGAAAATAAAGATGGTGTGGATCATCCAGTGTGCTGTTTCTAAAATAAAAAGTTACGTAACCACCCGAAAAGGAGCGTTTGGAACTACTTTTGGCTATACAACACTTTGAAGCATTAATGCTGCTTCTTCTCCAACTATTGTATTCATGGATCACAATCCCCATCCTTTCTTTAAAAAAATGAAAACTGAAAACCAGAGGTCATTGTATTGGAGCTTAATGTTGAAAGAATACAACACCGCTATTCAGCATATCAAGGGAAAAGATAATTTCATTGAGAATGCACTTTCACTTGTATAAGAGTTTTATATTGCTTTATTAGCATACATTCTGTACATTTGATGTACCTCTTCCTTTGTAATTCATGACTTGCATATTTGATTGCATATATCGTTTCTTTTCCTTATGAACGGGTATGGTGTGTTATGCATATTTATATTTTTGTAACTCCTGTTACTTGATTTTATTTAATGTTTGTAATTTTTATTCATGGTTGTAAACTGTATGGAATATCTTTTGTTATATATTCTGTAATCAACCAGGCTCTGCTAAGAACGCAAACCTTATCGGAACTTTAAATAGATATTTACGTATGTGTTGACAATTATTAATGATAATCTTAATAATATGAATTAAAATGGCGCCTATGGCATAGTTTCTCAGTGACTGATGGGATTTATACGCATGGTTTGTGCTAGGTCACGTGAATAAGCCCAATGCAACGCAAAATGACTTGTGTATGGTGTCACTTGCAGTATATTGTAAGATACAGTTGCTAAAAGAGATGTATATGAGAAGAAAATTAAGCATTCAGATTCCGAAGTTTGGAGTCACTTGCACTTATTGTGTTCCTGTTCTATGTCTGCAGACGGATTTTATGTTGTTCTTAGATGCTATTTCAGAGAAAAAAATGGTTGTTTGGTATGTCCGTTGGAAATAGAAAGTGTTTATTCTTTGGAATTTAACATTATTCTGGAACTGCTATAAATTATTCGAAGGAATTCTGGACAACGTCATCTTGACAACGTCACTGTTTTTGGAGGAGAATTACATTTCTGGTATTGAAATTTATAGGAAACTTTTCGTTCGTTAAGACTTTCATTGACCTTTATAAGGACTATTTTGGGTTCACTTCATAATACTTTAAGTTCATCTCACATTTGTCATTTATAACGTTGATAATTAAATTGTTTATTAAATTTAATATAATTTGTTGGTTTCGCTCTATTTGTTTATTTTAATTTTGTTACCATAGGGTCGTAACACTACTCAAAAAATGTTGATTGTTTTGTTTTTCATATCTTAGATTTGTTTCCCTTGCATATGTAGCTTTCATTATTAACGCTAGAACACAGCCCTTACGTATCAGTCTGACCAATCTTTTCAGTCATTACAATCAACTTTGTCTATATTTTACACAACGAATAGTGTAGGTTCCAGGAGATAATCAACTTTAATTAAAATAAACGTAATGAAAGACAGCCGAGATATAAGTGCATATAATATAGAGTTTTAAAATTAGATTAAAAATTGTATAACTTGGTGGTAAGATTGAATGAAGACTATTCTTTAATATACAACAATCTGGTGCACTCACGTTCTTTATTAGGGGATTCGGTTTATTTACAAAAGGGACTGGGTGGTAAAATCGCCGCTATGAAAATTTATTTAACACGTAGCTGTACAATTAGCTTCGAGACTGCCAACTATGTTTTGCACATTATCTCATTCTAACATCTGTTTTTTTTGCTGCACCTAAAGTACATAATATTCACACTGTTTCTTAAAATATGTCAAGAGTTTTGACAAAACTGACTTTCAGACTAAATATGTTATGAAATAGAAATTTTCAAGTGACAGTTATAGTAAACTTTTTTGGATTATACTGGTAGTAGAGCAGAAAGAAATGTTGAGGATCAAAGGCGTATTACATGCCAAAAAAAGCAATAACAACAACAAGAGATGACGTTAATGCACAAAATTAAAACTTGATAATCATTTAAATACTGACCTATTTGTTGTAATATTATATTATTTGCAATAATAGACTTCACAACAGTGATGAAAATGTCACAATCGTCTAGCAATGTAAAAGTAATTTAACTATAGCTAAAATCTCAGTGTATACATGAATGCAAGACAGGAAAAAATATAAAACGTCGTTCATTCATGCAGACATTGATATTCGTTTTTAATTATTTCAAATCTTAAAAGAGCCAACGTTACCTAACAAGCTTGGAAAAGTAACTTCTTAAAACATCCCATACTGTTACTTCCTTTTCCAATCAACTTTGTCACTCGATCTTTAGAGAAAAACTTAGACCATGAACCAACACAGCTCATATCTCTTTCCTAGTGCAAGGTTTGTTTATGTAACTCATTATAACGAGATTTTGAAACTGTATATTTCAATCCCTAAACAATGACCATATTGATAACTCCCTGGCAATTACCTGAGTATAACAAATCGTTCCAGGTTCAATGGTGAAATTGCAATTAATTAACTTTTACATTCGATTTAAATATACTTTGCTCCTGGAGAAGGTGATATAGTTTCATATAATCTTTTACCAGCTGATTTTGTTTATTATCCAATTTTACACGAAAAGATACGAACCATCACCACAGATTTAGGTTTGTTCTCAGGCATAACCTACTTTTGGTACAGTAAATTGCAAGCTTTGACATTGGAAGAAACTTTCTTCAAGGAATCGATATTTCAGTAATCTATGATAATTATATAAATTTTCCACGACAGTTTCGACATGGGATCGATAGTATTTCAAACTTTCTATCTAAAAATATCAAGGATAAGAAGAATATTTTAGTAGCAGGCTTAGAAAGCGCCTCGTTATTCTGTTCTCATGCATGCGGGGTCGTATTCATGACCTTCAGGAAAATGCGTGGGCACGACTTGTTTTTATTGCTCCAGTATTGAAAAAGTGTGGAAAATAAAATCTAGCAGATGTTGCAGATACAAACGTTTTAGGCATTGTATAGTCAAAAAAGATATGGAATCTTTAAATTGTTATTTTCCCCATTCATGTAAACTATGTTGAATACGTTTATGATGACTATTGAAAATTCATAATCATTGTTCTGACTAATCTTTCAAAAGGAATTATACGTCGTATTCCGAGAATTTTTAGCAATAATTGTAGAATACCGAAGACAGTCCGATTAACGAGGTACCTTCTGCTCGCTCCAGGTGTCCTATGTGGGGTTTAAAATCTACTCGTCAAAATCACAGAAAGTACGAAAGTCACGGAAGAATTTATTTAAATTCCCTTGGAATCACTTATGAATCCTGAGAATGAGAAATTAAGGTTTTTGAATGCAGACGCTTCAAGCGCGATTAGCCACAAAAGTGAGGAATGTTCTGCTCGTCATTCACTAGTTCTCGGGTTTCTTATAGCAACTTTGAATTTAAAGATCTCCTTTCCTTCTTGCACAATCTTGAAACTTTTTGTCATATATACCATATCAACACGCTGCCCACACTGTCATTTATTCGCAAACATTGTTTAGTTACTGGTTTATCTAGTTTTAGACTGTTAGTTATTAGTGTATCTAGTTTTAGACGTGAACTATTTAAATGTAACCGTGCTAGTGTTTGCAGTTATTCTAAAATTTCTGGAAGTCACTTCATGGTTAGCTGTAATATGAAAATAATCCTCAGGAGCTACGCAACGGCTTTCTTTCTTTGCTATATATATTTCTCCTAAAGTATCATTATCTTTTTTTGATAAGTAAATGACAAATAGCTAACATTTCATTGTACTCGCAATCTTGAAGTCTTTTATATTTGTTTTAAATTTATCAGTTAAAATGGCAGACTAATGTAACTGTATTGGGGGTTATCTGACGCAATATGATCACACCGCTTAGCAACTCTCATCTAAGAACGTTTTCTTTCAAACTAATTTACTGCCGTGAGTTTATAATGTGTATCCTTTCATAAAGTTTAAGATTCAATATAGCCATCACTAACCGATGTTTGCAATACTTCTATCTCATCCAGGGAATTCCCAACGATTTTCAAAATTGCCATGATTGTAAAGCCTCTGTTGAAGAAACAGATTATTGACCCTAGCGATACAAGTATTGCTCTTTTACAAATCTCTCATTAATTTAAAGAATCTTAGAAAACATAGTTTGTATCTCATCTTAATTCCAAAAGTCTTTGTAGCAATGTACAGTCTGCATACCCCCCCCCAGCAAAAGTACTGAAACTGTATTTCTGAGAGTAGTTAACGACCTTCTCTCTTCTTTGGATAATGAAAAGATCACAATGCTTACCCTCCTTGACCTGGCTGCGGCATTTGACACTATAGACCATGATACATTATTACCGTCTCCTTTACGTACTTGGTATTCAAGGTACAGCCTTGTTATGATTCAAGACCTACTTACTCAACAGGGCATAAATTGTGTTCGTAAACGGAAAACATTCGAGCCCAGATAATGTTTTTGTGTTCCATATGGCACTGTTCTCGGCCATGTTATTTTTTTCTCTACACCCAGCTGATCTCAGAGATCGACATCCCGTGCCTCGCCAACTGTACGCTGATGACACTCAAATATAAAAATCAAGCCGCCTAACTGAAGATGATGGTATCATTCGATGTGAAGTCAAGGATGACTTGTAACAAATTGTAAATGAATGATGATGCTATTTAAGCCATCGTGATCATCACATAAAGACTTTCTCCTTCCAACCCTTTAACTTTAACTCAAATGCTAAGTATCAGCAAACTCTACATTATATTTATACAGTCAGTACGAAACATATGTGTCACTCTCGACAGTACGTTCTCATTACACCAATGTTGGTAATGAATATATGCAAGGCTGCATTGTCGGAGCTGTGATTCATCAACACCATTCGCAATTGTCTTTCCGTTGATCCCACTTAAACACTGTTCCTTTATCCTTTCCAAACTGAACTACTGTAATTCACTTCTATCTGGTTCGTCTCAGTATCTACTACAGAAACTTCAAAAAGTTAAAATCACGGCTGCTCGGATCATCATTAGAATACGAAGAACTGGGCACACCTCCCTGTACTCTATAACCTTCACTTGGATACCCGTTCGATCCAGAGTCAAGCACAAAATGTGTTCACTATGCTACATTTCGTTGATTAATATGCTTACATGACTTCAACCACGTGAATAAATACCCCACCAAGAAACTTGCTCTCCTCTTCCTATACTCACATTCTCATTATTCCCACTATTAAAACAAAGTCGCGTGGACAATGTTTACCGCGTACCAGGGTCCCAACATAAAACAAACTGTCCACATATCTTAGACACAAGAACACAGTTATGTCATTCAAGAGTGCTCTTAAAACGCACCTATTTAGAGTACAAGAACAGACTTAAAGACTTGATGATGTTTACTTACTTAAATATTGTCAGCATGTCTTAATTTTGTAATTTTATGGTATTTGGTTTTGTAATCCCGTCGATGCATATGTTTGCATGTGTTCTCTAATATTATAAAGCGATTATTATTATTATTATTATTATTATTATTATTACATCAGTTTGGGATAGATCGGTTGGTGCACATTTTTTTCGTCACGGAAACATGTTCAAACACTGAGAGGCAAACAATTTGTTTTTCTTTTCTTCCTTAAATCTGTGCCTAAATTTATGAAGATGAAAATATCATTGCTTGAAATATGGTTTTCTTCAATGATTTGATGGCATTCAACTCTAAACAGAACATTTAAATTTGGTAAGACGTTGGCCTAGGACTGCTTGAACAAAAACATATTGCGACTGCACTGAACGTGACACTGATCTTATACACCATGGTGTGTCAGACTAAGTCAACATAGTCATAAATTATATGAAACAGTACATGCAGTTCAAAACACTCGCATAGTGAGACATGAAGGGAGTTAAGTAAATATTATGTTTGGCAGTCTAATACCTCTTTCTAAACATTTTTCGTGCATACAGAACATACGCGCTTTAATTTAGCGTTTAAATGCATTTGTAGAAATACATTACCTTTGCAAAGAAATTAAATTCAGAATAATTGGATAGGAAAGTTGATAAAGTAAAGGAATAGTCACTAGAATCAGAACAATGTTATTCCTCTTAACTTGTAATCTTAAATTAAGATATCAATTCCATAATTTAGTAAATATGAATTTGCACATAAGTCCCATAATTGGAAAAATAAAAGTGTATAATGATGACATAATTTGTTAAATTTGATTTCGCATATAGATGCTAAAATTACTTTTAGATTTGAAGCATTGATCAAATTTGAAAACTATAAAGTGAAGCATTTGCCTTTAACTCTAATGCGGTACGATTCGTTTACAACATATCTTCAAACATACTACTCACGCTGGGTGTAAACTGCTAGGACAACATTTTCATGATTAATCAAGACTGCAGTTTTCATCAAAAATATCGATAATGTTACAATAAGTAAATTGTTAGGGCAAAGATTTTGATGTACTTGATACAAGAAGAAATAATGTGCCATGTTGTCATAAAGAATCAGCGACCAGTTGTCTCACCACTTCCATGTGATTCCTTGTTTATGATAATGAACAATACATTTTTAATAAAGCAATGTCTATTTTAGTTTTTAAAATTCAAGGAAGTATGAACCAAGAAACGATGTAAAAATTGTATGATCTGCGATGCGGATTATACAAATTTTGCACAGATCTTATCGGTTCATGCGTCATTGAATTTAAAACAGATAAACAGTTAATCTTTATAATTTAATTCAAGATAACTAGTTAAATAAATTCTTAATTTAATAACAGTCATAAGCTGAAATGATACAAAACAGTGAATGAAGATTCATGATGTATATACAGCCATTCAGAGAAAAGCAATGTTTATTTTTAAGCCACGCCCCTTCTCCATTAAAGACGAGGCCACACTTAAGTTAAAAATTCTAAATCCATCATCCACAGTCTGTTTCGTTCTTTTCATCAATGTTTAAGACTGTATACAAATTACCGCGCAAAATGTATACAGTCTTGTCTTCACATCATGATATTTAAGCAGACGATGTTTATTTATTCATTTATTGTGCACTTCATTAGTGTCAGTATTTGGCTCATGGATAAAGTCGTTCGCATGAAGACGGTACAGGCTTTTATACAGATCTTAAGTGTTTGCATAGCAGTTCGTTAAAGCGTAACGCTAGTAAAACAAAGGATGTGGCTTCTACGCTACCTGTGTCCACAAAGTTTTCTCTTTTCTTTTCCTTTTATTTTGTTTATTTTATTCTGCAAAACAATATTTCCATATTACAACGGCATACAGATTTCACAGCATACATAAATACATACACACACTATTTTTCACGGTACCGTCATGTCTTTCACATCAATATATGTAAGTATATTTTTTATTATTCATTTCAAGTATTTTTAATTGTATTACTAGCAAAGATATTTCATTTGTTTAAAAAATGTCTAGTATTTGGTTCACAATTAAAATGTTAAGTAAAAAGCCTGTTCATGCATGATCAAATATTCTAAATATAGCCCTCATTGAGTATTATGTACAGAAAATTAGAGCAAGTGAACATGGCTTTAAAAAATTCGGTTCCTATAGGTATGAACCCCACCCCAAAAAAAAAAATCCGAAAGGGTTAGACCATTCAGATTGCTGTAAATGACAAAAGAAAACCATAATTATAAATACTTAACTATTATCGTTTTGTATTCTTGTCTTAACAGTGTCAAAATATATTCCATAGCCTATATTGTTGAAGGTAAAAAAACAAATTTGCCATAAGACTTAGTATGCATTGATGGAGTTTTGCGGATTTGAATGAGACAGCTAAAAAGCGATTCATTTATATTTGTAATCCCCAGTAATCGATCAGTGTCAATGGGGACCTTGTATTTATCGTGCACTATCCGACAAGATACATGATAATGACCATAACACAGGCTACAAGAAGTTGTCCTATTAAACATATGCTTTGGACTCATACATGGCTAAATGATCACTTACCTTCATGGGATTTTATATGATATACATCGATTTAGTTTGTTCATCCAGTGAAGTTAAAGCTGTGTTGCTGTCTGGAGTGTGGTTTATTTCTGTGGATGGGTATGAGAAAAATGCTGATAGTAATATCAATATTTGTAATCGTCTTTAATATTTTTTAATAACATGATTTATGTATTTTGAATCCGGAAGGACTGTGTACAGATGAATATTAATTAATAGGTCGACCTGTGCATGGATGCCGATACCACCGATACTTTGGCATTATTATTTGGCGATTTGTGCTTGGTCGAGAAGGTCAATGTTTACAGGCAAGGCGATTTGTGCCGTTTACTCGGGAACATCCTCGTTTGAATCTCCATAGAGTACGAAGTAAAACTCTCTAACTTTTATAAACATGCTAATTATTCGTATTGGAAAGGTACTTTATTTCTACAAATGCATGTAAACGCTAAATTAAGGTGAATCTTCTGTAAACACGAAAAAAGTTTTGAAAGAGATATTAGACTTACAAACATAATATTTACTTGATGGAGTTAACTCCCTTTATGGGACACTTTTTGAGTGTTTTGAACTGCATGTAGTGTTTCATATAGTTTATGGCTATGTTGACTTAGTCTGACACACCATAGTGTATAATATCAGTGTCACGTTCAGTGCAGTCGCAATATTTTTTCGTTCAAGCACTCCTAGGCCAACGTCTTACCAAATTTAAATGTTCTGTTTAGAGTTGAATGCCATCAAATCATTGAAGAGAACGGTATTTCAAGCAATGATCTTTTTATCTTTCTAAACTTAAGCAAAGATTAAAAGAAGAAAAGAAAAACAAATTGTTTGCCTCTCAGTGTTTGAGCATGTTTCCGTGACGAAACAATGTGTTCCAATCGATCCAATCCCAAATTGCTGTAATAATAATAATATTAATAATAATAATAATAATAATAATAATAATAATAATAATAAGCGCTTTATAAGAGAACACATACAACCATATGCAACGACCAGCTTACAAAAGCAAACACCATAAAATTATAAAATTAAGACATGCTGACAATATTTAAGTCAGTAAACATTATTAAGTCTTTAAGTCTGTTCTAGTTCTCTAAATAAGTGAGTTTTAAGAGCACTCTTGAATGAAATAACTGTTTTCTTGTGTCTAAGATATGCGGACAGTTTTTTCTACGTTGGGACCCTGGTACGCGGAAAACATTGTCCACGCGACTTTGTTTTAATTGTTGGAATAATGAGAATGCGAGTATAGGAAGAGTAGCGCAAGTTTCTTGGTGGGGTATTCACATGGTTGAAGTAAGGTAAGTATATTAGTCAACGAAATGTAGCATAGTGAACACATTTTGTGTTTGACTCTGGATCGAACGGGTATCCAAGTGAAGGTTATAGAGCAGAGGGAGGTGTGTTCCGTTCTTCGTATTCTAATGATGATCCGAGCAGCCGTGTTTTTAACTTTTTGAAGTTTCTGTAGTAGATACTGAGACGAACCAGATAGAAGTGAATTACAGTAGTTCAGTTTGGAAAGGATAAAAGAACAGTGTTTAAGTGGCATCAACGGAAAGACAATTGCGAATGATGTTGATGAATCACAGCTCCGACAATGCAGCCTTGCACATGTTTGCTACATGTTGGTGTAATGAGAGCGTACTGTCGAGAGTGACACATATGTTTCGTACTGACTGTATAAATGTAATGTTGGTATTGCTGATACTTTGTATTTGAGTTTAAGTTAAAAGATTTTAAGGAGAAAGGATTTATGTGATGATTAGGATGGCTCAAATATTATAATCAGTCATTTAATTCAGTCAGTTGTTACAAGTCATCTTTACAGTAAGTTGCCGAGACAAGGGATGTCGATCTCTGAGATCAGTTGGGTGTATAGAAAAAATAACATGGCCGAGAACAGAGTCATATGGAACACAAAAACATATCTGGGCTTGAATGTTTTTCATTTACGAACACAGTTTGTGTCCTGCTGACTAAGTAGGACTCGAATCATAGCAAGGCTGTACCTTGAATACCAAATAAGTAAAGGAGACGGTAATAATGTATCATGGTCTATAGTGTCAAATGCCGCAGCCAGGTCAAGGAGGGTAAGCATTGTAATCTTTTCATTATCCAAGGCAGAGAGAAGGTCGTTACCTACTCTCAGAAGGACAGTTTCAGTACTTTTGCTGGGGGTGGGGTGGGGGGTATGCAGAATGTACATTGCTACAAAGACTGTTGCAATTCACATGAGATACAAACAACGTTTTCTTAAGATTTTTGAAATGAATGAGAGATTAGTAAAAGAGCAATAATTTTGTCGTTAGGGTCAATTATCGTTTTATTTCATCAGAGGCTTTACAATCATGGCAATTTTGAAAATTGATGGGAATTTCCTGGATGAGAGAATTATTGCAAACATCGGCTAGTGATGGCTATATTGAATCTTAAACTTTATGAAAAGATACTCATTATAAGCTCACGTCACTAAATTATTTTAAAAGAAAATGTTCTTAGATGAGAGTTGCTTCAACAAATCTAAGCGACGTGATCATATTTCATCAGATAACACCCAATACAGTTACATTAGTCTTCCATTTTAGCAGATAAATTTAAAACAAATATAAAAGACTTCAAATTGGCGAGTACAATAAAATGTAAGGTATTTGTCATATACTTATCTTGGAAATATAATCATATTTTCGGAGATATATATATATTTCAAGTGTTAAATTCTTCTTTTTTTCTTATTTTTCCTTAAGTGCAATTTATCTTCTTTGGAAAATGTGTGTAGACAAAAGCCAGCAATGTAATATTTTGTGCCAAGGCACACTAACGTATGGATATGATAGTGCCAAAAAAGGACAAAATATGCAGGTTGAAAGTGTTCAGGTGCATGGTAATTGCTTCATCAGAACATCTCTAAATAGGAGACAACAAAACAAAAACAGATAAAAGAAAAACATATTTATAGCGCTATCTAAGTAAATATATAAGTCTTTCTAGTTTAAGTCCGTTGCAGAGTTTAACAGCATTTTCAGCCTGTACATTTTCAGATATGTAGACTGGTTCAAATACATGCTACTTACATTGGTTGTCTAGATTAAGATATTCTATGCTGCTATATTTGTCTTGTGCTATGACTATAAGTTTTACAAAAAATAACAGAAAGAAGCACAGAATTTCACCAGAGTGATTTTGAAGAGGACACGGGTGACCCTGATCCAAATACCATCTGCTTCGACCAGAAGACCAATAGACTCAAGGCTAGCAAAGAAAAAAAGACGTTGCGTAGCTCCTGAAATTATTTTGATATTCGAACTAACCATGAAGTGACGTCCAGAAATTTTAGAATAACTGCAAACACTAGCACGGTTAGATTTAAAGAATTCACGTCTAAAACTAGATAAACCAGTAACTAAACAATGTTTGCGAATAAATGCCAGTGTGGGCAGCGTGTTGGTATGGTATCTATGACAAAAAGTTTAAAGTTTGTGCAAGAAAGAAAGGAGATCTTTAAATTCAAAGTTATGACAAGAAACCCGATAACTATTGAATGACGAGCAGAAAATTCCTCATTTTTATGGCTTATCGCGCTTGAAGCATCCGCATTCAAAAACCTTAATTTTCTCATTCTCAGAGTTTAAAAGTGATTCCAGGGAAATTTAAATAAAATATTCCGTGACTTTCGTACTCTTTGTGATTCTACCGAGTAGATTTTAAACCCCACCGAGGACACATGGAGAGAGGAGAAGGTACTTCTTTACTCAAACGTCTCCGGTATTCTACAATTATTGCTAAAAATTTCTCGGAATACGACGTATAATTCCTTTTGAAAGATTAGTCAGAACAAGGATTACGAATTTTCAATAGTCATCATAAACGTAGTCAACATAGTTTACATGAATGGGTGAGAAGAACAATTTAAAGATTCCATATCTTTTTTGACTATATAATGCCTAAAACGTTTGTATCTAAAGCATCTGCTAGATTTTATTTTCCACACTTTTTCAATACTGAAGCAATAAAAACAAGTCGTGCTCACGCATTTTCCTGAAGGTCACAAATACTACCCCGCGTGTATGAGAACAGATTAAAGAGGAGCTTTCTATGCCTGCTACTAAAATATCCTTCTTACACTTTGAGTGATATCTCGTATCTTTTCGTGTAAAACTGGATAACTAACAAAATCAACTGGTAAAATATTATATGAAACTGTATCACCAACTCCAGGAGTAAAGTATATTTAAATCGAATGTAAAAGTTAATTAATTGCAATTTCACCATTGAGCCTGAACCGATTTGTTATACTCAGCTAATTGCCAAGGAGTTATCATTATGGTCATTGTTTAGAAATTGAAATATACAGTTTCAAAATCGCATTATAATGACTTAAATAAACAAACCTTGCACTAGGAAAGAGATATGAGCTGTGTTGGTTCAGGGTCTAACTTTTTCTCTATAGATTGAGTGATAAAGTTGATTTGAAAAAAGTAACAGTATGGGATGTTTTAAGATGTTACTTTTCAAAGCTTGTTAGGTAACGTTGGCTCTTTTAAGATTTGAAATAATTAAAAACGAATATCAATGTTTACATGAATGCACGACGTTTTATATATTTTCCTGTCTTGCGTTCATGTATACACTGAGATTTTGGCTATAGTTAAATCACTTATACATTGCTAGACGATTGTGATATTTTCATCACTGTTGTGAAGTCTTTTATTGCAAATACTATAACATTACAACAAATATGTCATAATTGAAATGAATATCAAGTTTTAATATGGTGCATTCACGTCATCTCTTGTTGTTGTTATTGCTTTTTTTGGCATGTAATACGCTTTTGATCCTCAACATTTCTTTCTGCTCTACTACCAGCATAATCCAAAAAAAGTTTACTTAACAATAAGTGTCACTTGAAAATTTCTATTTCATAACATATTTAGTCTGAAAGTCAGTTTTGTCAAAACTCTTGACATATTTTAAAAAACAGTGTGAATTTGATGTACTTTAGGTGCAGCAAAACAAAATATATTAGAATGAGATAATGTGCAAAATATGCTAGGCACTGTAGAAGCTAATTGTACAGCTACGTGTTAAACAAATTCTCATAGCGGTGATTTTACCACCCAGTCTCTTTGGTAAATAAACCGAATCCCCTAATAAAGAACGTGAGTGCAGCAGATTGTTGTATATAAAAGAATATTCTTCATTTAATCTTACCTCCAAGTTATACAATTTTAAATGTAATTTTAAAACTCCATATTATATGTACTTATATCTCGGCTGTCTGTCATTACGTTTGTTTTAATTAAAGTTGATTATCTCCTGGAACCTACACAATTCGTTGTGTAAAATATGGACAAACTGGATTGCAATAACTGAAAAGATTGGTCAGACTGATACGTTAGGCCTGTGTTCTAGCGTTAATAATGAAAGCTACATATGCAAAGGAAACAAAACTAAGATAGGAAAAACAAAACAATCAACATTTTTTAGTAGTGTTACGACCCTATGGTAACAAAATTAAAATAAACAAATAGAGCGAAACCAACAAATTAAATTAAATTTAATAGACAATTTAATTATGACCGTTATAAATGACAAATGTGAGATGAACTTAAAGTATTATGAAGTGGACCCAAAATAGTCCTTATAAAGGTTAATGAAAGTCTTAACGAACGAAAAGTTTCCTATAAATTTCAATTCCAGAAATGTAATTCTCCACCAAAAACAGTGACGTTGTCAAGATGACGTTGTCCAGAATTCCTTCGAATAATTTAAAGCAGTTCCAAAATATTATTAAATTCCAAAGAATGAACACTTTCTATTTCCACCGGACATACCAAACAACCATTTTTGTCTGTGAAATAATATCTAAGGACAACATAAAATACGTCTGCAGACATGGAACAGGAACACAATAAGTTGAAGTCACTCCAAGCTTAGGAACCTGAATGCCCAATTTTCTTCTTATACGCACCGCAATTAGCAACTGTGTCTTACAATATACTACAAGTGACACCATACACAAGTCATTTTGCGTCGCATTGGGCATATTCACGTGACCTAGCAAAAGCCACGCGAGTTACTGAATTACTCTAAAAGTGTATAAATCCCATCAGTCATTGAGAAATTATTCCATAGGCGCCATTTTAATTCATATTACTAAGATTATTATTAATAATTGTCAACACATACGTAAACATCTATTTAAAGATACTATAAGGTTTGCGTTCTTAACAGAGCCTGGTTGATTACAGAATATATAACAGAACATATTCCATACAGTTTACAACCATGAATAAAAATTACAAACATTAAATAAAATCAAGTAACAGGAGTTACAAAAATATAAATATGCATTACACACCATGCCCTTTCATAAGGAAAAGAAACGATATATGCAATCAAATATGCAAGTAATGAAATTACAAAGGAAGAGGTACATTAAATGTACAGAATGTATCTAATAAAGCAATATAAAACTCTTATACAAGTGAAAGTGCTTTCGCGATGAAATTTTATTTCCCCTTGATATGCTGAATAGCGATGTTGTCTTCTTTCAACATTAAGCTCCAATATAATGACCTTTGGTTTACAATTTTCATTTTTTTGATGAAAGTATGGGCATTGTGATCCACGAAAAAAATAGTCTATGAAGAAGCAGCATTAATACTTCAAAGTGTTGTATAGCCAAAAGTAGTTCCAAATGCTCCTTTTCTGGTGCTTCTTTAACTTTTTTTAGAAACAGCACACTGGATGATCCACACCATCTTTGTTTTCTTAATACGCCACCAACACCTACATGACTCACATCTACATATGCTTTAAATGGTTGATTTAATTCTGGAGTAAAAACAATTTTTGCTCTCTTAGGTACAGCCTTTATTTTAACGATTGCTTAAGGACATTCATCAGACCAATAGAACTAGGTCTTCTTATTTTAACAAAGTGGTCTGTAGTGACGCATTTATAACCAAATTTGAGCAAATATTTCTGATAATATCCAGCCATATCCAAAATTCTCACAAGTTGTCTCTTGCTGACAGGTGCAGGAAATTCGGAGATAGCTTGAATCTTAGCTTCTACAGGCTTAAATTGACCATGTCCCACAATATGTTCTAAACATTTGAAACAAGCTTGGCAAAATTCACTTTTACGAATACTGACTGTCAAATACTGACCCAAGTGACCGAGGAATTTCCGGATAATTTCCAGATGATCCTTCCAGGAATCGCTGTAAATAATGACGTTGTCAGTGTATGCATCAGAACCACCTACACCAGATGTTACCATATTCACTTAGCGCTGGAATGTAGAGGGAGAATTCGTGACACCAAATGGCACATTTTGTAATAATCACGTCCCTCTGGATTTACTAAAGCCGAAATTTATTTTGTTCTATACGTAAGTGGAATGTGCCAAATCCTTTTAACAGGTCAGACTTCGTGACATATTTTGCATTTTTAATCATGTCAAGAAAGTCATCACTTCACGGTATAGGAAATGAATCTGCTTTGGTATCACCATTCACTTTTCTGTACTTTATGCCCATTCGGAAAGAATTATCTGGTTTCTTCACAACAATACACAGCGAACTCCAGTTACTTTTGCTTAGTTAAATAAAGTCTTTTTCCAACAAATATTCAACTTCCATCTTCAAACATTCCTACGTGAGAGAATTCGTCCTGTAAGGGTGTTGTTGTACAGGTTTAGAATCTACACGTTCACCATCATGGTAGATTACCTTCGTTCCAGTTGGAACATCTGGAAACAAGTATATATTAGACAGACACCTCACTGTATATTATGCAGACACTGAATCAGAAAGTGATAGTTTTCCTGGAGATTTGAACAGAAAGATTCATGGAACAAATATATCAAACGTCGACACAAATTCAGTCCCACTGCCTGATATTAAGGACACAAAATATAAGACCAAACACCAGCAGTCATCCGAAGAAACAGATGGGGATGGTCTTGTGCAGAATGGTCTATACATTATAACAAAAGTATTGAACATTGTAGCGTTAATGCCACTTTTATGTCTGGTTGAGAACCGCCCGAAAACGCTAATTAGCTCAAGCACATATGAAATTATATACATTTTGCAATAGTGTGTATAAATTACGTTAATAAAGATGCTACTGGAAGCACGTCTGATGAAATCTACATGAACCACTAAGCTGGACAAATTATAGAATACTACGAAAACATTTTTTTCAGATGTTGAGTCTTAAATTACTAGTTGTAACCGTATATTTATGCTGACATCAAATCTAACAATGCTGAATGTAAGTATTTGAGCAGAAGAAAAAGCAATAATGAAATAGAAAACTGCGTCTAAAATGGAAAATTAGACAAGCGTAAAGATGAACAAAGTAGATAAACCTTCTGCACTTCGTCAAAGTGCAATCTTCCCTCTGAATGTTCAGATAAGACTATGTACAGCTTCATAGAAAAGAATGATCTATCACTACCAGGTGATAATATAGCGAGTCCATAGAAGTAGAAGTCAAATATTGGTAGACAAAGGAACTCAACCTTGTGAGCGTATCCCACCGGAGATTTGAACCATTTCAGAAAAATGGCATCGAGAGTAAACTGTGCAGATTTACTTGAAAGCGCGTAATTAAGAGATGATTTGTTTATTAGCATGTGGAGTAGACCGAGTCTGAACTAGTTTAAAAAAGAATAGATCTGCCTCAGATTATTATACCTAACCGTTAGTATGAAGAAATGTATTTGCAAAGCTATTAGTAGAACAAATATGTTGCAACAACCAAAGTATTTAGTGTTTTTAATAGTAATGAAGGTAGTGGCTCACACCCTCCGCTTAGTAAATCACGCAAAACTGATAATCATTTTGTGTCATGACCACATCTACAGTTTTGCTCAAGATGATCAACAATAACGAAATACAGTAAGTGTATAATCTTGCATCATCTAAATATTAGGTGAGTGCATTGAAATCAAGCAGAAAAATGCAAAGAAGATGACAAAGAAACATATTAAAGAGGATTGGTACAAAAATATTTCAAAACGGATAACAGTTTACATTATACCAACAGAAGACTGACCAATTTTTCATTTGTTATTGTTATAAGCACCGAAGAACAAGATCAAAATTGGATGAGAAAACAGACAAAAGAGTTAACTAGCAATTGAAACAGAACGAAACGAAAGAATGAAAATAGCATATATATGTCACATTTGAACATTCGAGCTATAAGTCGTGACAACCCTTTGTTGATTGGTGTGATAATAATTCTATATTATACAGGATGGTATCTGTAAATGAGTAACCTCGGGCTCCTGAGGCATGTGAGAATCAGGAAAACACTGAGAAGGATTAAACAAAATGTATGCTGAGATATTTCATTTCTCGTCGCATCAGAGTTTGCATTGATTCCAGCATTTATTTATTTTTTATATATAATGTTCAGAATATTTATATGATTGTGGAAAGATTAAATGTTTCGAAGTTGTGGCATGACCAATCCTCTATTGCAAAAGTATTACAGCATATTCTTGCGTTTTATTGTGAGAGAATATATAAGTAGTACGTGGCACTGGAGGGGGAACAATGGTTGATATTAGCAGATATCATTGCACTGTGGGCCAGTATTAGGCACTAAAGGAAATCCAATGTTAAAATTATTCGTAGCTTTTTATTGTAGGTATTTATGGAGTGTAACGGCATTTAACATGCACAGTTTTGACATACGTTTTCCCGTGATGACCTATAATACCTATTGAATTTAGGGGCAGATGGAACTATATGTACAAGGTAAATCCTATGTTAAAACTCATTTATTACAATCCATCACATCAGTTGTATCTAGTAACCGCTGTTTGATTACTATCCGAACACACACTAAAGTCCAGCACTTTATTTTATTTTTAATACAAACCAAAACATAACTTATTATGTACAATACCCACCTGCTTGATACCACTCCCAAAACACATATGCCCCCAACTTATATCACACGAAACGAAGTAGAGGGTTTCACATTTTAGTGGTTAACAACATAGATATATACAATCACAAAAATATGCCAAATACACAAGATTTTGGCAAATGTGATTAGTGTCTCTCTTTTCTTGAGTTGTGAATCGCAAACGGAAGGGAGTCTGTCAAAGAGTTAAAGTATCTAACCCTTCCTCGGCTGAACCTAAGAGAAAGAGACCTATACTTTCTAGGATTTATAAACCTTCCATCACTACATCAATCGCAATGCCACTGAGATGCCAGCGTCAGGAACTGCAGTTACTAATACTAAGAAGCAACAACGGCAACATGATAAGTAGGACCTCGCTGTGGAAAACAATAAGACAATTAAAGTTGATGATTTCAAGATTATAAGTGTCTTTATACTTAAATCACACCTTTTAAAGAGCCACCTATATCGTAGAAAAGAGATTCTACTCAACAATTGATAAATGAAGGTAACCATAAATCTCTTCCAAATTTGTGTATATGTGTGAAAGCGACTTCTTATCGTATCCAAACTAAAAGGCAAAGAATCATGTCTTTTTTTTTTTCGTGTATTTTCTTTATATACAAATCACAATGAAAATTGCAAAGCACAGAGAAAAAGTTGATTTATTCTTCTTTAAATCTTTCACTGTTGGTCTCTGTTCTTAATGGCGTCAGCTCATGCTGTTTACTTTCTTTTGTTGCTGTTGCTTTTTCAAATTTCTTGGCTGCCATGTCATCTTCTGCTTCTGTGCCTGGAGAACTCTTCTCCACGTCGTTCTTCTTGCATTCATTTTCCTTGGGACACTGACGAGCAATGACCTTTATGTTGCTTTTGATAAGAATTATCTTATTATTGTCTATATTTTCTCTTGTTTTCGCGTTCCTTTCACGTAGCTGACACTCTCGAGCCCAATGCCCTAACTTTTGAAAGACATAGCAGATATCTTAACATTAACATCAAGAGGGGTAGTCTTCTTAGAATAATATTTACCAATTAATGTCTTTAATTCTATGAGGAAAAATGAGATAGGTTTGACTCGTACTTCATCTTATTCATAGTCTGAAAGAAGAATGAGCACATACTTAGGGTATGAGGTTCTCTACATAAATAAGGAGATAGTGTGTGCAAAACTAAGTCATATCAAAGTTTGGAATCAGTATGAAATTATCAGTGTGATGTGATGTGATATGATTTGGCTTTCAACGTAGCTCTAAACATTTTCCAGCCATATCGCTACGATCTCTGCAGTGTGGCAGTTTATAGTGATGTCTAGCACCGGGTCATCATACCGCAGACATGTAGCATGATGTCCCACCCAGTCACATTATCCTGATACCAGGCCGAACAGTCCTAACCCTATCCTCTTAATGCTTAGCGCCAAGCGAGGCAGCTGTTGGTACCATTTTTGTAAGTCTTTGGTATGACCCAGCCGGGATCGAACCCGCGACCTCTCGCATCCGCGGCGGACGCTCTAACCACGAGGCCACCGGAGCGGTAAGGAATTATCACAAACTGCTGAAAAGAATAATGTAGAAGAAATGTAGGGAAACGAGGACTGTAGGTGTCACCTCATCCGCTAACTAATGACTTGGCATAAGTACATGCTAGTGTTTTTTAAATATGCCGTGAATGATCATGAACGAACACCCACGACAGACTCAAAAACCGACTTTCAGAAATTTTTGAACGGCTGATTACGTATATAATGTGAAACTTAAAGAGTTCAAGACATCGGCCACCAAACAAAGCAGCAGAGCTCATTACAGATTTGAAGGATTCATTGTTAGAGACGCTGAAACGATAATGTCATGCTAAATATGATGATTGTTTGATTGTCTCCATTAATCACGACAATATGAAGTCTCCGATTTGGATCGAGTGTAGTGCACCGGCAAAATTAACACAGTACTAAGTCGTGGACAAAATTGAACACGTTCTACAGTCCTGGACAGGTTTAACATGACCTATGGAAAACCCACCTTTTGCATGACCTATATTTCAGCTCCAAGAGACAGCGTACGCAATAAAGTGTTACTGGTGCAAATTCAGATTGACAACCCACAAATTCAGACGTGCTTACTAGTTGAACTGAATGATACTAAATGGGAAATTTCAGTCAGTTAGTTTTCATTGCGTTAGTTCGGCACTTTTGACGCTCGATCGGCGTGTCATAATTTTGTGTCCTTGAGCACGACATGTTCCTGTACTGTAACATATCAACCCAAATAAACCTCATTCATTTATTGATCTGGTGCTATAAACGCCTCAGTACTTTAGTGGTGGAATCCTCAGATTATTTGTGTAAACGTACCATATGCACTGACTACTGCGTTAATCCAAATTCAACCCGTTCAATCATTGATTTTATTGTCAGGTGTAGATCGTGAACATCACTCTAGGATCTTTGCTTTCCTATTGAAACATTGTGGTTTGACACAATGCGCGTCTCTGCTCATGCTTAGTAATGCTTATCAGAGAAAACCTATCACATATTTGACTTTCCACCAATAAAAACGGTGCAGCAAATTCAAATGAGTACTTTTTTTATAAATGCGCGTACATCACTAAAATGTCAGCGTAACTTAAATACAAGTCACTGAAACAGTCCCGTCAAAGAGTGTTTTACTTATGTTAATTTAAATGTGCACTTTAACAAGAGTATATTTGTATTCTAAATATTAGACATGATTACTGATTGTACATAAACTGGCTTTCCTTTATCCACGACCAACGCATACAGGGTAATTGTAGGACCTTACATTGCAGAAAATGTCTAAGATGGCTAGACTAGAAATTGGTCTGAATTGGCAAGCTCACGAACTCGGAACGCTTCACACAGGCATACAAATCAAACTCAATGGACATTTAAAGAAACTATACTCTAAACAGAACGTGGCAAACTTTTCGCGTAAACAAGATGTATTATGTAAAATTATTGGATGTCCGACAAAAGTCAATGAATTCCCTGGCCAAACCGATAATCACTTAATGTGTGGAATTAAAGTCTTCCTAAATTTATATTAAGATGTTGTACACATTCAACTGTGCTATCAATAAAAAGATACTGAATAATCTACACGTCGTTCCAAATGCGCACGTGGAAGTTACGTTTAACAAATAACGATGGATAAATTATATCGGAAGACAATTGTTGCAGATTATTTCTTACTGCCGATTTCGATTCTTTGTCATGAAATTTCCGGGATTTTCATGACCGAAGAGCGAAATACAATCTCCTGAACAATGTAACAGAAACACTTAATTACAGTGTGTACGAGATATATAACCAGATAAGAAGCAAAATGAACAAGAAATGGCAGCAGCTCTGGGACAACACCAACAAGGGCAGACATTTATACCAACTGCAAAAGAGGCCACAAGGGTAATCACGACACCTAAAATCCCGGACATCGTGGACATCCAAATTATCAATAGGATCAAAACAGGAAAAACTTTACTCCGAAACAGCTTTGGGAAGCATCTCAGGAAGGAATTGAAACAAACTACTAACTGTCCACATTGCCCTGCTGCAGAAACACTGGACCACGTATTCAACACCTGTCCCAGATACCATAATCAACGAGTCGGTTTCCAAGATTACCAAAAGAAAATGAATTCCGCTACAAAATACCCCGAATTGTTGGACAAGGTACGCAACAAAAACATCGATATCACATACATTAACATGATAAAGTACCTCAAACAAATTAACAAACATGGCAACATATAAATCCAACCACAAGTAATTATAATAACAATTAATACAAGGGCTAAAGCAGTAAGGTAAGACTGCTAGCTGAAGCTCACGCCCATGGTTGTTGTTGTGTGTGTTTTTTTATATAAATATTTTTTTATTTTTTTCCCCCTCATGTAGGCATGCAGCTAACACAATACTAGCCATCATGGTGTGAGAAAAACAACACATATATTCTCATAACTATGTATACATATTATAAAGGTGGCAAACCCCCGCCATCAGGCCCAGATACACACGACAACAAGAGTGGTAGGATATAAACAAACACAAAATATACTTAGGCCCCAACCATCTTAAGACTATAAGGTGACCTAAGCCAAGTCAAGAGGCCACACACACACACACACACACACACACACACACACATACACACACACCACTGCGGAACTAAATAAACAACAACAACAACACAGTCCCCAATTTTTAACACGACATGTAAATCCAACACTTATACTCAGACCAAACATATTAATTTATACAACAAAAAGGGCACAATATATCTTCTAACTTCAATATAGCTATTAAACAAAGAATCGTGGCGATAAAAGACCAGTCGCAAAATCAAGATCTAAGGCAATGGAAATCGAGTCGAAACAGAACAGCAAACTCTAGCAAAACAGCCAAACACTACAACAGCACGAAGAAGAAAGAAAGAGGGTATCACAGAATGAAGGAGTAAAGAAGAAAACGGACATAGACTTTCAAATTGCCAATTTATATGAGGTTCTTCCTTCGGCTATTGAAGACCTGTTTCGATACAAGCTCTATACCCACAACCCTAACTCGATCCTTTGTATACCACCAACAAAATGAAAACCGAAAGTAAACACAGCGTGACCCAAACATGTATAGGGTGCCTGACACCAAGCTGATTGTCAACATTTCGGAAAATCAAAAGTACACCATGTACACCAAATTCTAACTTTTATTAAAAATAATAATGAAATTACACAACTCAAAGGATTAGGAAAATTACACGAGTGACTTACACTCCATTGGAATTGATTTCTGTCCACTAGTACAACTAGACTTGAGTCTCCTTTCCTCGGCCGGACATGTTCATGAATTAAAAAGTGCGACATTCTCACATAAAAGCGGGACTGTAGTGGCTCCATTTTTACAGTTAAAATCTCGACCTTCGAGACATAACCAGTCACGAAAGCACTAGTTGCGTAGGCGACTTAAATTCTTTAATTGATTGATTGATTGAGAAGGCAAAATATGTCATGTCATGCTTGAACTCTATTTTTTCACACACACACACAGACACAGACACAGACACACACACACACAATAACATCACAATGTAGGATTTGCAACCCATAAAATAAATAAAATTACTTGACTCAATCAATTTATAGTGTGATAGTTCAACTTACCTTTCGAGCAATAGGAAAGCATTTCCAGTTGGATGTAAACCCTATCTTTGAAATACTGCAATGCATGTCCAGTGCCAAGTTCAATTTGTTCAGTATCAGTATAGGCCTGTTCGATAAGGGTTGTTACCGCCCCTTAAAATAGACTCCCTTGAAGAGCTCTTCAGTGAATTGAAAACAGACACCGTATGCACGAATTTACAGTCTCTATTTCCGGTGAGCAATACCCCCTTACGAATGTGTCAACTTGAGTGCTTAAATTTAGATAAAAGTGTGATAGCGTGTTTATGTATTTCACAGACTGAATTTATATTATTATCATTAAAATTCAACCCATACCACATAAATTCTCCTATATAAAGCATTGTTACTATTGTTATTATTATTATTGTTATTATTATTATTATTATTATTATAAATCCTCATACACATATTTAAATATATTCGTTGTTATCTTGGCAAACTTAGATAATATAATAATCAGTTATTAGTGAAATATATTTTGCTTAGATGAAGAGGAATATGAATTAGATTTGTCAGGAGATGACACATTAGAAACAAAGCAAATTATCAGTTCTGTCTGATATGTAATAAGAAGGTGCTTTTTAAAAATATCAAATACATGTTTGAATTAGATTATGAATGCCAATTGTCAATGAATAAATCATCTTATATTCTTGAATATACTAACATGATTAAAAAAGACAGACATCATAGATTTCATGTTTTGTTTTCTGTCAAAATCCAGTCCCTAGATTTACCATAACAAAGGGAATTTCCGGAAAAAAATTGAAATTACTGAAGAAAGGTCGAACTTAAAAGTTAGCAGTATTGTCCATGCAGAATAAATTATATGTATAATTGGGCTCTATGCTTCACATCTATAGTATTAGCATCGAAATATGTAGTACCACTGCACCAGTGCAAAACGGCATGGGTAGACGCATGTAGCAAGCATATGAAGATCGGTAACGTTCATATAGGAAAGCATTAGGGGAACAGACCGACAAATGAAGAAGTAATGAATAGCATATCTACGCATATTGTATGCTGTTGTATAGCTTGAAATCTTTTCTTCAAATCTATTGTATTAGAATCGAAATATGTGGTACCATCACAAAGCGGCATGGGTAGAGGCACATTTGAAGGATATGAAAATCGGTAAATTCGTATGCGATACTGATTAAAAAATAAAAAATAAATTTATTTTGCATTTTAACACATTTTTATTAGCATAGATCGATTTCGACTGATGAGAACCTTATAAATTGATATCAAATGAAGACGTGATTAATAGGATATATACACGTATTATATACTGTTGGATAGCTTTAATTCGATGCTTTGTTGGAATCCATCACAGAATATAGATTTGCTAGCCGGAAGAGCGTTGTATCATGGGTAAATTAGGGGCATTAATACGACAAGGGACGTAACAACCCTTATCGACCAGGCCTTGTAGAACATCATCAAAGTGTTAAAGATAAAAACAGTTATTGGATTAATAGATATCATTATATATCTTAAAATGATCATCGAAAAAATGTAGTGCATGACAGGAGGAGTCTAGCACTATTAGCAGTTGTATCATTCATTGAGAAAATCTAGTAACTTGATAATGTAAATAAAAGAGAGATAGAGAACACAATTAAGAATCAGCAGATTAGAAGATTCAGAGCATTATTCCTATACGAAAGAGGAAGAGAAAACCTGCATACTTTTTATGGCATAGTGAGTATGGCCTTATATATAGCAGTCAGTAACCCCTGCAATAGTAGTTCACATTTTAAAATGAATTACTGCTGACATGTTACATGTGTCAGTTTATTACAATATTGTTCACGTTTGGCAACAAAATATATTTTGTTTCACTAAGTGTGAATTAAACCTTTTATGTCAGAATACAGTGAACACTATTCCTTTGATCAGTGTTTATGAAAAAAGCAAAACTTTATATTCTAGCCCATTACTATTGTGATCAAAATGTAATCAGAGCTTCAGTTATGTTACATGCAAACAAAAAGTCCAAAAATGCATATAAAATGTTTTAATGAATAAAATTTACGCAAAACAATTTCATTTTGAGCATTTAAAATGTTGACAATTAACAAGGCAGAAAGAAAAAATACAACTGTACCTTAGTACTTTTTTTACAAACAGGTTATAGCCAGAGACACCTTTGCTATAGAAACCATTTGAGTAAGAGTAACGTCTGTTATTCTTCTTCATATAAGTGTTTCCAATCCAGTCCTGAATTATGAAATATTTTGATTTGTATGCTTATGCATTCCAAAGAGAAAACTTGTGAAATGATATATTGGCAATTACAAAACTTAAGTACTTCGATATCAACTAGCAACATGACTTAATTTTGCTATGTATGGGAATGTCAACATTTATTTCAAAAGTAACAATAACTATTTGTAGCTTTTAACAAGGTCTGATACACTATATTCTATGCACTGATCAAACTGAGGAAAATGACGATTTTTTTTCCTTATAGGTTGGAATAGTTCTAGCACTATTAGTAGTAATTAATGTCCTTACATTCGTCAACCATAGGGATTTTAATATACATCCTCGTAATAAAATATATATATTTATAAGTATATAGTCTTTAGAGTAATTCTCCTTAGGCCAGTGCTTGGAGTAATGCTACATTACTCCCTTATATAGATATAACCTAACTTTGCCAGTGCCAAGGTATCTTAGGACATACGATATATATATCTAAAGTTTCGAGAGTGTCTGCACGTTCTAGTACCGTATATGAACGGCAACCGAAACATCATTTTTGGTGATGTGGAGGTGGCCGTGGTAGTATGGGTGCTGGAACGTGCAGGCAGGCGATAGTTGTCTTATCTCGCGTTCAGAGGTCCTAGGTTCGATACCAAGCAGAAACCCAATATGGAGCGAATTATTGATATGCTGGTTTAGCGGTAAGGTTGGAATAGTTCTAGTACTATTAGTAGTAATTAATGTCCTTACATTCGTCAACCATAGGGATTTTAATATACATCCTCGTAATAAAATATATATATTTATAAGTATATAGTCTTTAGAGTAATTCTCCTTAGGCCAGTGCTTGGAGTAATGCTACATTACTCCCTTATATAGATATAACCTAACTTTGCCAGTGCCAAGGTATCTTAGGACATACGATATATATATCTAAAGTTTCGAGAGTGTCTGCACGTTCTAGTACCGTATATGAACGGCAACCGAAACATCATTTTTGGTGATGTGGAGGTGGCCGTGGTAGTATGGGTGCTGGAACGTGCAGGCAGGCGATAGTTGTCTTATCTCGCATTCAGAGGTCCTAGGTTCGATACCAAGCAGAAACCCAATATGGAGCGAATTATTGATATGCTGGTTTAGCGGTAAGGTTGGAATAGTTCTAGTACTATTAGTAGTAATTAATGTCCTTACATTCGTCAACCATAGGGATTTTAATATACATCCTCGTAATAAAATATATATATTTATAAGTATATAGTCTTTAGAGTAATTCTCCTTAGGCCAGAGCTTGGAGTAATGCTATATTACTCCCTTATATAGATATAAAATAACTATTTCTAGCTTTTAACAAGGTCTGATACACTATATTCTATGCACTGATCAAACTGAGGAAAATGACGATTTTTTTCCTTATAGGAGGTCATGGAATGCTGATTAGTCTAAGATCATTAATATCTCACCTCTGTCATTGTGAGTGCGATTCATGGCATGGTCAAAATGGGCATGTGAAAAATCTCGCCACTAACATCCCATGGGTCAGGGGTTCTTCCTCCACCAAATATACTAGCCACTATATATAGTCTATCATGTTTTGAAAAAATAGTGTTAAACCACAAAATCAAAAACACTCTTTTCTTTATAAACGTTTCCCCTCTCTTAAATCAATTTCAGTGAGGGGTAATCATGTGATGTTAAATGACTGAGTTATACTGAGCAAGCCAATCTAAAATGTTTATACATTTTACAGCATTTGAATGCCTTATGCTCACCTATAAATACTTTGTGACTGATATTATTAATCAATATGGTTGTATGATGCACTTTCATTTTCACTTCAATATTTTAAGGTTTGCAGTAACAGTGATACAATTAATGCAAGTGATGCTCATTAATTTATAAGAAATATGAACATCAACAACACTTTTGATTGAAAATTCGAACTGTTCAATTTTGGAAAAAGTGTAATAACTGCTTTGTTATAATAAACTATCACCACAATAATGACAAAATACTGTTACCTTCATCACCTTTTCATTCAATCCAGATTTTGACACAATTTACAATATCAAAGGGCTACATTTTTCTCTTGCTTGTCATTCCCCTATGCCATAGGGATTCAAGGATGACAAGCTGTTCTGTCAAAATTGCTGTCTGCTCTGAACACTGTTGAATAATAATATATACAAATCAAAATATGATAATAATAATAATAATAATAATAATAATAATAATAATAATTATAACAGAGAATGTTGATTAAGAATAATAATTATAATATAACAAATGTCAAAATTCTACATGCATACTTGAGCCACATAACATGTCATTTTGAATTTATTGATCATTTAAGAACTTACTCCTTGAACATATCATTATAAATTTTAAAACAATTGTGACTCCATTTGTTTATAAATTTGAGCATGTTTGCAAAATACAAAAGAAAAATACAAACGTTGGTAAAACGTGTGGTTTTAGGCTGTCAAGTATTTCAGTTTCCCCACAGGAACATTTGTTCTCTGAAATTTAACAGTAGCAAGGTTTGCATCACACAACGATCTATTATGTTGTCGAAAAACTGCTTTGGTCTACAATAAATAGAAACTTCATGAATATCTATTGAATCATGCCTGCCATGTGTTTCTTTTTTTAAACTAGTCTAATTTAATAATCAGCTAGCATACACTAATAAACAGAGAATAAACAGCATTTTAAATTGTAAGGTACAACTAATGTACATAATTTAAAGTTATAAGGGTAGAATTAAAAATATCCAGTACACAGCTTCAACCCACCCCTTTTCCTACTGCTGCTTCCAATAGTTAAAACCTCAGACGGTTGGAAAACTGGGTTTCTATTTAAGAGCAGCAGCAGGAACACAAACAAAACAACAACAACAATGAAAGAGTCCATCCAAGGAGCTGACACTCCTGGACCAAACTAATTTCCATGAATTCAAGATAAAGCCGTTTCGTCTTTCTACTTGCTAAGTGTTGAAGCTGTTAATCATGACTGATAACAAGGTTTACAACTCAACCAGTGTTATGGCCATATTTCTTCCTGCTGAAAGCACTGTCGACATTTCATCATTACATTAATTCAAACTGCAAAGACTCCGGTGGCCTGGTGGTTAGATCATCTGTCTCGGATGCAGGAGGTCGCGGGTTTGAACCCCGGCTACGTCATATCAAAGACTTATTAAAATGGTACTAACAGTTGCCTCACTAGGCGCTCAGCATGAAGAGGTTAGTATTAGGGCTGGATGCTCTGGTGTCAGGATAATGTGAATGGGTGGGACATCATGCTGCATGTCTGCGGTTTGATGACCCAGTACTAGACATCACTATAAACTGCGGAGCTGCGAATATTGTAGCGATATGACTGAAAAATTGTTAAAACGAAGTTAAACATTCAAAACACTCAAACACTAAGGTTTCAGGATAGGCATTGCTCCGCACATGCTTAAAATGACAGTAAATTCATTTGGCAACCATAATTGATGTATTAATTGTACCATTTTCTTTTAGTACCAACTTAATATTGTAAGAAGTCTTCTGCTGAAAACTCCATGTTGATCTGAATTTTCTTTTATGAACAGTAGTGACAAGTTTTTCCTAGATGGCTGCAATGATGGTCATACTTAATATCAGATTGGCACTATAATAGAGATAGTATCATAGATAGGGTCCTAAGTGAGAACTGGTCATGAGGGTAATGTGAGATAATTGTGTAACCCCATATTAATGTTTTCCTTCAGGTTATTGCATTTTTTCAACATTAAGCCCGCGTCTGCCACTTTTGTTTGGGCAGTCTCATTAATCGGAACTAATTACAATGAAACTTGTTGGCTTTTGAGAATGTTTTCTAGGTAGTAATGCGGTAATAGAACGTACGACGAGTTTAATGGCAATCCTGCAATTAACTCGCAGTAGATGTATTAAAAACCTTTTGCTCATAAACCGAAGAAGAACCTGACTATGCCATAAGCATTTTTTGTCTATGGCTACTGCAGTTCTCGTGCTTTAAAAAAAATATCTGACTGACCATCCATCTAAAATCGGCATCATGTTTTGCAGGACCATTAATAATTAATTGGCTAACATGCTATTATGATAATACAGTAAATTTAAATGTGTATCTACGTATCATTAGTATATTGTGATGTTACGAACTGGACTGAAAAAATGGACGACTGTTAGAATCTCCTTTCACTGAAGAATATTTTGTTGCAAAGTCTGACAACCTCAGCGCGCCTCGATTTGAGTGTAAGTTCTTAGAGAGTCTGACACGATCGCCTGCGGCAGAACGGTATGCCGTGACAAGAGATAGAGAGTCCAACACAGTAGATATATTTCCTATTGTAGAGAGTGATTCCAGTCGTACGGGGTGGACGAAAACCAATCATTTTACTCTAAAAAAAATTAAAATAATCGTTAACATCTTAAACTCGTAGTCCCATCATGACCTCGGCAACATCCAATCATTTTAAAATAAAAATAGAACTTGTTTACGTCGTTGCTACTAAGTTTCAATCAAGGTAAATATCTAGATCAACAAGTGGTGTTTATAAACTAACAGTCAAGGTCAAATTATTTTCTGAAAAAAAATATCTCTAGTGAATACATTTACATCATGTAATGAAAAATAATTTGTTCAAAACTGACAAACAATTAAATTGAAATAAATGTGTATTATATCAGATATAATTAAATGAAATATACATAGCAGGTCGGCAGTCGCTAATTTCCTGATCTCTTCGGTGCCTTCCAATAGCCACATTAACTAGAATATACAGATTACATTACAATATCTTTTATTCCCGATCAATATATCGCCTTTCATCGCGGTTATTATTATCCATCGTACAGACAGTTTTTGTATCGATATCGAGCTGATTACGTTTAGTCTGTGAATTGATTCTACGCCAGCGATATTTGAATGCTCCATGTCGTATTGCCTGTTTTCCACACATGATGAAAACACGCATTATATATCTGATTAATCGATTCTCATCACGCTGTGGCTTATGGCTGAAATTCAATCGGGTTTCAACGCTGCGGTAAATATATCCTGGTAAATGTTTCTAACATGGATATTTCGCCAGCCTAATTACTGGCTGCGAGCCCATCGCGAATGCATTATCGCCACAGTAACGCACTTTCTCACCACTGGTAATTTTATTAATCTCTACCGTTGAAATTAATTAATAAAATTAAAATGTATCTTCGACATCTCGCAAATACCCAAGTGATTGTGTTCCGCCGATTCACCGTTGTGACCCTCATTGCGTAGTCAGTCTTCATTATAACCCTGCGACGCATGCAGTACAATCTTATAGACATTTGAAACTACTATTTCCAAGTTTTACATCTTTGACGTTTCAAAGGAACAGCGTCAGTCAAACATCAGGAGACGCAGACTAATTCGATCCGGACAATTATTGTCGGACAATCAGAGTCAGACATGACTCAACTGATGCTTAATTTAGTCATGAGAATGTTCAAATGGGAAAAGTTATACTTAATCGGGGAATCCACTGATGATCGGAGGTGTAATGACGTTCCCAAGGATTTGAATAACATTGCTAGGGATGTATCACTAGAAGAAAATGATCCAGCTAGTCTTTTATCTGCAATATCGACGTGGCGCCATTCATAGATGGCCTTGATGGCAAAATAAAGAACTTGCAGTTATACAAAGATGAAACGTTTGGCAATATCTAACCAAGGGGTTTTGTTTTTCTTGGCCGATACAAAGAAACATCTTCTTTCTTCGACGCAACAAATACACACAGATCCAGAACGTTTTCCGGGAGAATGCTCACTTGTTAATGGTATTCAACGTTGTAGACTCGTAAACAAATATTCACACAGGATGGTGTTCCGGCAATATGGACAACAATCGTGTTAAGAACTTATTTTCTCACGCGCAGTCGACCCGATTATGTATTTATCAAGCATATTTGAGCAAGTCTACGTGATGGATTCATTATCGGTATCGACAGCAATTGTAAACTTCTAATAATAATACCGAACCAAAATATTGTCGCAGAAGCGACTAACTGCTACATGAGAAACTACATACCTGTGCGCGGTGCAGTTAAAGAGCAATTACATGCTTGTCAATCAGCCTGTGAAGTATTGAATCCGGAATTCGAAGAGACATTTGCCATGATGATCAAACCCACAAGGAAAACTGACATGGCTATGGCGGAAACCGATCAGACAATTGAAAAACGTCATCCAGGCAAATACAACGTCGACAAAACGTTTGTTTGCTTACTGACTTGATACATCCAACAATGTCATCTAAGACTATTTAAACACGCTAATAAACCGAGTGCTGAACGAGCAGTTCTTGTATTTCAGAACCAAATTGGCCACCTGAAAACCGGCAGCATTAAACTAGGCTATATCGGCAAAAGGATTACCATGTCGATTGGGGAAATTCATACTGAGTTTTGGTGAACGCAAATGATCTAAGGTTATGTAGTATCAAGAGCGGCTACCAGAGATTATGGTGAGGGACGAATCAAACGCAATGGCGTCATAATGACGGGACAAGTCAGCATCACCAACCAACTAGATTCTGCTAAGGCCAGTATCAACACACGAACTGTTTTGGTGTTGTTCAACGTCATACTTGCAACATAGCGTGATAATAAATGTTAGATATACCATATGTATTTGCCACAATTTGAGATGACTCAACAGTCAAAACAAAACTTTGGCATATGAATCTTGCGAGTTTAAAATTGAAAGTAATAAAAATTGCACTTCTTGTTATGATCATTTTTGCCTATATTGATCATAACGTTCTGTGCATACATGAGGAGTAGGAAAACAAGAACCAAGCCACCTCCCCCCGAAAAAAAGAAACAAAATCAAGTGTTATCCTCGCTAATACTAGCAATTGTTATCCTCGATAATACTATTAACCATATTGGGAGTGGGTAACATAGAAATATAGTTTCTTTTTTAAATTCATATTTTGAAGCACACATTTGAAGGAAAATACATTCTATGACAATTCAACAGTGAACCCAAATAATTAGAAAACGATGTTAGACTCTAAACTCCCAGTTCTACTTGTAATCCTGAAAGTTTGCTATTCACTTTTATAATCTATACAACTGAATCCATCATATTTATAAAGGCGTTTGTCAATAGTCGTTTATAAACTATATTCTTGATAGCATAAGGTGACAACTACAATATTTCCTTCTTAACACGGGACTTCTTTTACTCTAGAAAGTAGGCATAAAGAAATGGAAGAAGAAGACGCATGTTAGGAAGAGGAGGAAGAACATCTTTTTGTATTGAAGGTATAATGTTGCGAATGTTTGAAAGGATTCTTTCAGTCATAACATATTCTGGGCTCACCTGGTACTGGCTTGAGGTGAAATGAATGTAGAATTTTGATTGTGGTGCTTGCATTGATTTTTCTGTATAATAAAAGGCTAGAACGAAAGAAGAGTTTATAGAGAAGAACGAAGAAATGTGTACTATTTATGATGTAAATAAATACAATATAAATTGTGTTCTACTTTTTATTCTGTTCTCTATTTTCCTTTCTCTAATACTCACAGATCACAATTACATTGACATACATATTAATACGTTTACTTCACGACCATACGTTTACTATACAAAATAAGCAAATACAATCGTTTTTAATACACAAGATTTCATGTATACTTTAAGAATCAACAATTCTTAGCATAAATGTTTTAAAAAATAAATTTGATAACATCAATGTGTAATCCTATTGATGGAGACTTGTACTAATCCTATTATAGAAATCCCTATAAAATAAAACCTTCAAATGAAAATCTGGACGAACCCGAAATTTGTATAAATCAAAATCTGGAGAAATCCGAATTGTAGGCAACTCCGAAATTCCAGAAAATTTAATATCAAGACAAGTTCTAAATTTGTGTAAATCAAAGTCTTGGCAAATCCAAAATTTCATATTATAATAAAATAACACTTTCAGAGATGGCTTTTAGCTGTATAAAATTAGTCATGACTGATACAAATTTGGATTTAGGATTTTGAAATTTTGCTCCGAAAGGAGACGGAAACTTCTGACCTCTGAGGGCGTATTTATAGTCTCTGTACCCTTGGAAAACCTCGGGTGTTTACACAAACACAAACAACAGGGACACTCGAGGATATCCGATTTGGGTAAGAAACGAGAACGCTACCATTCTTGCGCTTAAAAAGATCGAATTATGCGGACAAAGGGTTCATTACAAACCTATTGGAGCAAGATTGGAGGCAATGTAAAATATCGCAACCTAATAATAAAAAAGTATATAACAGTTACTCGAAACATAGTGACGAGTTGAAATAATCATGACAATGGATGAAATGAGTGTCGGTCGACATGTGCTTTCAACGAGGGACCATCTCAAGGCAACGTAATCATTGGAAAGATGGTACATGCAGGCATCATTTTACATAACTGTACTATACTTATTTTTAAGATAAAATTGAGAGACTAGCATAGCAATAAAGACTCTCTGGTTTATGTCTTCCAAGCACAAAAATAAACGAATAAAATGAATCTAAGCAAACAGAAGGTCAAATATTGAAAACATTTTTGATTTACTACGAAAAGAAAAACACTAAACACACTTTTAAACAGAATGGCTTTAAATATATTAGTCGTGGTTGTTCAGATGTAATTGAAGCTCACATGGAAAGATATATGATGTAAAAACCACAGTTATCTACAAGAGACGTTATTAACCTAGATCAGCAATCATTATATGGGTCTGCACTTACGAAGTCCGTCCATATTTATAGCTTGGGACAGGCTACTGTGACCCTAAAGTGGAACTGTCAAAATAGTTTGGACAATTATCAAGTTTTATAGAAGCAATTTGATTTTGAAAATTGATTGTTGAGTCGAATATGCCTTTAAATAACCAGTACACAATTTTCTCGTCGCTCAATATGTAATATGTTAATTTTGTAGCCATGTCTTGAAAGAAGTTACTAAAGTTTGAAATCAAGAATAAATATATATAGTATGTGTTCCAAAAAGGATTATTAACTATTCAAGGTATATTGGTGACTCTTCAACTAAAGAAATAGATCGACTTGAGAGAAGTGTTTTGCGAGACAACATATTTTAGCCGCTTGCAAACTGAATGGGTAAACACTTCATATTATTCGCTTGAATCCTTAGTAGCTTCACCAGTTCAGATAGATCCTGAAATGTGTCTAGGTTAAACAAGTGAGTGTTGATTGGTTGTGAAACATACTGCTTCACCTCGGCTCGTCCTTGGTCGGAAGATATTCCAACTATCAGACCATATACCTGCACCTTGTTAGCATTGGGAGGGAACGTGGCAGCCTTTAGCTCATTGGCAGCTTGTATGGCGTTATATCCACAATTAGACTCTCCGTCCGTCAAAATAAGTACCTCCTTGTCCACGTAAGCGTTGTTTCTGACTCCTGCAATAAGAACAACATTGAATCAATGTTTGTATTAAATTTATATACTTACATTGATAACGAATTTAATTGTTTGATTAAGTGGGTGTGTATTGCTTGTTTGATATCTTTCATTACAGTACATGAATTAATCACGAAAGAACAGCTCTTAAGCTATAAGATTCTTTTCCTTGCAAAAATCTTAGTATCCACCCACATTCTAAATTATGCACATATTGCAACTGTTATTGTTTGGTTTGCTACTTTACGTCACAGCGACACATGTAGCTTATTTAGTGCCCGGTTTACAAGTGAAGGAAAAAAAATCTGTTGATATCTACCAGCTGTTTTAATTGAAGCTTGGTGTACACCATAGCATGAACAGTTTTACAAAGTTTACCTATTCCATCTACTTTCAAGGTTCTAATTTTGCAACCGTGATACGTTTTGTGCATGATAAAATGGCATACTGTTTTAATGAAGCTTTTTAGAGACCATGACTAATACAATTTGCCAGTATATAAGATCTGTGTAGTACATATGTTCGGTATATATTAATGAATTTAAACACAGTTTCTCGTTCAAAGAGCATTGCAATTTTGGAGAAGACGCATAAAAAAGGAGGCATAGGTAGGTGACGCTGTTCTTAAGTTTCCAACAACAACAAAAACGGAAAAAACATTTAACGTCAATTTTAATTCGGCTGAGATGATGTTCTCATTACTGGAAACTTATTAACACAAGGTTTATATATGACACAAATTATTTACAACAGATTTTCCAACCGTGTTGAAACAAGGAGTAAATTGTTTAGTCCTTGGCAGTAAAAGCAACGCAAATTAGAGTCAGTCTACAACAAATACGTGTATATTCGACTCTGCTCATCTATGTTTATGTATGTTACCGGTTAAAATATTTAACTAGGTCACACTATATCTGTTTTGTCTTTCCTTCACTGATACAACTAAAACAGTCAAAATAATCCAGCTATCTGGCTTATATGAAATACACCTTATTGATTTCATAAATAAATAAAGAATATATCTCATTTGGAGCCTCACTACATTATGAATAATATTCAATCCCGAAACGCCATTTTATGAAGATTTACACCATTGACAAAAAGATGAAAGTAGAAGCCATTATAGGAAAGTTCTGAAGTATAGTTCATCTTTTTCACTACCTTTGTTACTGCTGAGAAACATGTTTAGTGCTGCTTTGAACGCATCTCCTGTACAGGTGGAATTGCGCATGTATTGTATATTCTGTATTGCGTTCTTTAAAACTGCAGTTGGGAACTTTTGACCGAAGAAAAATTCTTCTTTTGGCTTGTTGGAGAACTGGATTAAAGCCGCTTGATGGTATTGTATCTCTTTATTTAGGAACGGGTCTGTCGGACATAAGAGCCCAAGTATCTCTGCAATGTCTTTCAGAGCTTGATTAAATCTTTCAAGAGTAATACTTCCGGAGGAATCCATCAAGATTAGAAGATCTCTTGTATTGCCAAGGGTCCTTTTGGGTCTAGTTGATTGAGTTGTTCTGCGGAGAAAGTTCTCAGTAAACAATTTGGCAGTCTCATTTACTGTGAGTTTTCTTCCCGCTAAAATTGTGAGAGAAATTCGATTTCAAAGAAAGAATATAAGTACTTGTGCACACCATCTGATCCGTCTAATTTGATTCATAATCTGTCTTTTGAAGCTTTCCGTAAACATATATTAGGATAGATATTTTTTTTAATATCTGCGAAATTCAAATGTGGACTGATCGGAATTTCAGGTTTATGTATGTATGTATGTATGTATGTACGTATGTATGTATGTATGTATGTATGAAATTCAAGAATACTTTACGCAAAAGAATGTCGAGATAATGAGCGTCTGTTAAGAAAAAGAACACAATTAAAATAAACATTTCTTCAGCCAGTTTAGACCACAAATTTCTTAAAAAAGAGCTTCGGGTTCACGCTTAATTATAATCATATACTCGGGATCCATAGCAAATCCCAATCTTTGATTTTTCTCACCATGGCCCTTTTGAGGTAGATATCAATGTACTTATGTGTTATTAATAATTTAGTTTAAAAAGTAACAAAGAGTGAAGTGTCTATTAACTTGAGTTAATTTGTGACAGATGAACTAATCGATGTACATTACCATCTATCATGTTTTCAGTTACTCATTTGATTACCTTTGGTCTCTTTCTTTATGTTATGTGAACTATTGTGTAACATTAATATTTCGCCTACTAAAATCGAAAGCTATGCCGTTATGTTGAAAATTGATTTACACTTTAAAGACAACCGCCACCCGTGGTTGTTATTGCTTTTTTTCTTAACATGTTGCTACTTATATCAAATGTTTGATTGCAATTCAAGTTTGACATTTGCTTTTATGAAACTGTAAAACTATTGTAATCAGAAAGAATTCATCTTATTGGCTTTATGTATTTTATCATATTGCAATTACTTCTATTTAAAAAACTGTCTTATTACTCATTACCTCTATTGATTAAAACTTGGTAATCAGGTACAGAAGATTACCAAATCTACTTATAACACTATATTTCTGACACTGTGTAAGGTTAATCTGCATACGTAAGAGGAACTGAATAGTCTACTGACCTGGTTTGGTTTCTGTAACTTGAGGGCATGGCGTTCCACCATTAGCTGGATAAGCAAGGATAGTCCTGCTGCGCTCATACTCACCAAATCCACCTGGCCCAGCCCAACTTGTCCATTGGCTCACCTGACAATCCACCTTTACGTTGGTAAAAAGGAATGCTGAAGCGGCGCCTAAATAGGCTATAACAAGGATCAACAATGACTGCATTTATGTTAGGTACCAGGTTGTACTGTCTCTGTAGTTTTCTGAAAGAAGAATGACTTATTAACCAATATTCAAATTGTTAGAAATGTTGGAAAGCAAACAGAAGTGTCCAGTTAAAACTGATAAAATAACGAATTAAATTCTCTAGCTATTACAATTAATATTACTAGTACGCCTAATGCTACTTCTTTAACAACACCTTTTATTACTACCTCGAATGAAAGAACTATGATATTTAGTACCATCACCACTCGTTGCTATTAATATTTTTACAGCTTTTGCTACCACTTCCCCAATTTTAGCTAATGTCGTCAGAATAATAATCTCATATCATACTGCTAGTTGTCATACAGACATAACCAATAATAATAATAATAATAATAATAATGTATCATTAATACGACAACAGCTACTACTAATACTATTAGTTCTGCTCCTATTATAAGAACAATTAATACAACTAAAGCTACTACTATTCTTCCAAGTATTACTAATACTGATACTACTCATAATATTACTGGATCTGAAGGATGGAAATCAACAATAATAATCCAGTGTAGCTGTAATTACATTAGGACTACATAAGCTACCAAACCACAATAGAACGAGAAATTGATCCGAAAAGACGCGATGTCAAAGGAGTTGAGATAAATTTCACAAACATATGGTGTGACCATAGCAAACTTGTTCAATATCATTTAAACGGAAACAAGATATAAAAATTTACAGTGAAAATAAAGCAAATTAAACATCGATTTGGAGTTAGAAATATACTTACATTTGACTGGTTTTGACGTTCTGGCCTTTTCAACATTGGATCTCCATTTATATACATTTGGTCAGTATACATCTGACCAATGGGAGTTGAACAAGGAACAGTTAAATGTGCCATTGCAATGTCATTCTGTTTATTCTATGTATTGTATCCATGGATGTCGGCACTCATAAATCATAAAGCTCAAATATAATAATACAAATTTACACACTTCTTCCTCTTCCTGGTCTAAGTTTTGGAATCGGCTTATTGATTGCAGATGATAAAATAGGTGTAAACAGTTTACAAAAGCACAAAAAAAATTAATTACACAGTCACAATATTCTTCTCATTTAAATTTTGATTCTCATAACAAAGAAAAATAATGAGAGAATATAAAATCAGAAAATAACGGTTCAAATTTCTGAATGTATTAAACTAGAGATTTTACTCAAGAACTGCAGGTGAAGACACAACGTAATCAACAAAAGACTCAACTGTTCAGGTGAATTGACATATATCTGTTGCATTTGTCAAACGCCTTTTAGAAGAAGAATAGATTAAGTGACATGGCAATAGAGCTAAATACACTTGAATTTTAAGGATTGTTTTTGTTGTTGTTGTAATTACTAGTCATTAAAAAAGTCAACGGAGATAATAATAATAATAATAATAATAATAAATAAATAAATAAATAAATAAATAAATAAATAAATAAATATAAATAATAACATCAACAACAATAAATCACGGCGGCTACATTTTCAATTATCAACGTGCTTTTTTTAACGGATTTGTACCGCAATAGACAAATTTGGTCATCTATTTGAAACTAAATATTACACAACTGTTATGTCTTAATTATGACAAGTAAAGGTATTAATATATGAGCTACATTTCGATATAAATTCACAATGGCCATATCACCTTTATACTATTGATACAAATAAATTATTTGTAAAGAATCAACTGGATGCGCTGCCAGATAAAAGGATCGCTCTTCATTAATCTTTAGTTTGAACACACTCTCTATTTCTCTCTCTCTCTCTCTCTCTCTCTCTCTCTCTCTCTCTCTCTCTCTCTGCCTTCCTGAATTACTCTTGCTTACTTAGGTGCTAGTGACTGACTGAGAGCTATTTTTCTTTTGTACATACTTTGGAACTTTTCCAATGCATGAATACCTGTGTATTAGTACGTTGATTTAACTGACTATCTTCGATTATTGACTCTGTTAATCTTGAGGGCTTACATTCTGATAAGTCATAAGGAAACAAAGCCATTGTCATTATGATAATCATATTCGCTACAAGATATATTTTGGCCACATAGCCATTCCACGTGTAGTATCAAGTAAGGAACGGTGGTATGTCAGTACAAACCTTACGTTAAAAGTTTCTCTTCCTTGTTTTAAGATTTTTTTCCATAGTATCATTAGAAATGTTAGCCGAACATTGACTAATTTAACACTTGCACTTCTAATTATATATTAAGAATGCTGCATCAAATTTTCTGAATGTGACAAATTATCATTTTGAAGAAAGTGAACATAAGTCTTGATTTACCATGCATTTTGCAAATTCTTTTCAACTTTTCGAATACCAATACATTCTAATTTAAAACTTCCATCCTATCATATGAATATTTTTGGGGCATCTAGAATATGTGAACAATCAGACTATATCAAAAGGGCAGAAACTGAGAAAGAACATCCCATTCGCAAGTTATTTTGCAATTGAATAACTTCTGCTAAAGAGCAATTGTATTAAAAACTAATAATACAATTAAAACCTGGTTGCATCACACTAAAATCTATTGAATCGTAATGTTGTCAGTACTGTCAGGTTTTTTTCTTTCTTCTTTTTATCTTTTCATTTTTCTAATGTCGCCGTGTATGAGTGGTATTAGACTCTGCTTGGTATTTAATCTAACTAGAAACAGAAAGAAATGAAACAAACTTATAAAAGGATGGAAATTGTTTGGTGTATCAAAGGGGACGATTTTATGTTTTATTTTAGTGGCAAATTGCACACACTAACACATTTAAATTAGCACCTTTGGACCAAAGTTTGTTTAGAAGTCTTTTCACTTCACTGACAAAATGTTAGTTTGGAAAGTGCAAAGGAAATACATTAAGCAAAGGTTAGGAACTTGGATCAAAATAAAGCGATAATAAATGTTCTAGCTCACCCATAGTACTATAAAACTGAAGCAGTTACGATATCTTTTGGAACGAAATTTTGATTAAATTGAGAGTCTGGAAACATTTTGAATTAATATAAGTAAAGTTGATCTTGATCCAAAGTAGTAATGCAGAATGAAATGACAATCTAGTGAACTTGTAAAATCCACCCAAACTCAGATATATAGAGAGGCCTTTGACACAAATGAACGGTCATCTCATACAATAAATAGTGAAAATATTTTAATAATTGATTTATTTTGAAAATATTTACACTTGTTATATTCTTTTTGTCTAACTAAAATAATATAACACATTATGTTCTAGCTGAGCTGGCGTTTTTTGGTACGAAAAATAAAATATACTCAAGCGAACCTGACAGTGAAGACTGGAAAAATGATAAATGCACAACTTGTACACGTCTTTAAGTTTTCAATGTGCTGTTGCCAAGAGTTGAAAATTATAAACGCACATCGTTATTCTTGTCTAGATTTACTTAAAGCCAGGGGAGACGATTCTCTTCCTGGAATTTAAACAGTTTACTCCCTGTTTAAAAAATATTATTTCACCTCTCTCTTAATTGCAGGCCAGCGTGATTCTGTGTAGGTAGGTTAGACCCTTTCGCAACATAAATTATCTTTGAAATCAAAGTTTGGCAATGAATTGAAAACAAGTAAAATCAAAGAAAAGTTCACTGCATAGAATTCAAAGTCCCTTTTTGTTATCTGGTTAAAGTCGCTATAGGAGAGTAACACTGAATCATCTACCGAGAAAAGAAAGGTTTAATTATATTATCCATAATTACATGTAGTATTTATATAGTTTCTATGGATATAAACGTTATTAGATAAGACGTATTTTAAATAAGGAGTTTGAATAATGATAATAATAAAAATAATAATAATAACAACAACAACAAACAAGGATAACACGCTTGGTCTTGAAAGACCCATCTACCACGTGGTCCTGAAAGAAGTAACACACTCAGGTATAGAACTGACACGAATATCGACATATTTGAATTAGGATATTTTCTTGAAAATACTCGAATAGCAACATGTTACCTAATATTTGTTTTGTTTACCGTCTTTAAAAAAACAACGAAACGGCTTTAAACCTGTTAAGTAACATGCAATTCAAACTAACTCTCACAAAAACAATCTGAACAACATGTGTGTTGGTGGTAAGCTGATAAAGAACAAAAACAATTTTTGTCATATCAAAGTCAATTAAGTCTGTTGGAATCAATCATGTAGAGTTTCGAAAAAACGAACCGTTGTCAGATGATCGTTCCACATCGATCCGTTATAGTTAAATACATAAACCTATACCACTCTCAACACCACCCATCTTGATCATAGTTCTTTGGAACATTAACTCCAATCTAATTGCCAATATTTTCTTTTATTAAAGTTTTGCTTAAGTAAACGGCTTTGGAGTGACCAATATGCTCAACATTGGAAACATTTATTTTTTTTTCTTTTAAACACAGTAATGCATGTGTCAGCTTTCCATCAATAAAATGTTCATGGGTGACTTTACATGATTTGATAACATAATCATTTAAGTCGTAGGGGTCAGGTAGTTTGATATTACAAACAAAACTCTGATTTTACTTTTATTTAGCACAAAACTATTGCTATCATCATATACTACATTATTTGCAGCGATAATATACCTTTACCTTTCGCATGCATTGCAAACAATTATTTCCGTCTTAGTTAGAAATCCTTCTTTACACAGGAAATATAATTGTTGACTCCGAAAGGTAATTATCATGTAGCTGGTCCTGGTAGACGTTAGAATAATACTATCAACAGACGCCACAGTGTCACTTCATACTCTTGCAATATACATCTAACGCATGTTTATGTAAATACCCGTTTATGGGTTCCAGTATAAATAATTATTTTATGAAATATAAATATGAGTTCTTATGTCGTACGAGAAAGACCATAGTCCGATTGGTTTATTTAAAACGTATTCATTAAAATTACAAAGTGCTCATTGAATTTTGAAATAAATTATTATTCTGGGATATTTGTGAATTCACTGAAGGACATTACGGATTAAATATGTGATGGTTTTACATCTTTTTATTAACTATTTTAAATCCTAGACTCGTAATAATGTGCAAGAAGGTAAATAATGAAACAAATACACGCGTTCATAGGATTATCGGAAACTTTAATCAGGTCATCTACATAGTAATATAAATATGACTGCATTTCATGTTTCTGCCCGATACGGCTTTTCTTGACAGTCTTGCTAAGATAATTAGACTTTTTTTTAAATGTCCATAAGTTCAAGTGATTAGATAAACATTTTGAGATAGATAATTAAAAATGTATATCTTGCCTGTCTCTTGTAGCAAGTTATTTTATTTCTGTAAATATTCATGGACCCGAAGCTCGACAATTCCTCTGTGTGTCTATCCCTCTCGCTCTCTCTCTCTCTCTCTCTCTCTCTCTCTCTCTCTCTCTCTCTCTCTCTCTCTGTCACACACACTCACACACACAAACACACACACACACACACACAGAGTGACAGGCTTCTCATTAGGCAGACAATGCAGCTGCACGGTACGTCCAACTCCAGGTTTTCTATTTAAAATCGCTCTATCGGGCTTTAGTACTAAATTTATTGTGTTTCTTAAGTCTTGCTAAAACAGTTAACTTCTCTTAAATAAAACTGTTTTCACTTTATTGTATTTACGTTTCATTGGACGAAACTATATTAGTGTGAAGATGAACAAACTTTAGCGTTACGTTTTTGCATGGTAAATATACATTTATCCAGTTAAAATCCTGATATTTCGTCACTCACTTATTTGCTATTTATACTTTCTGTTTGATAATATTTTCACTATAAAGAATGTTAGGTGACCAATCTGTAAAAAACGTTGTATATGGAAATGCCAGCCCTGTTTCTTCCACATATTGACTTACTATCCCCTCCCATCAAAGCCACGTAAGTAGTGACTCGAGAACTGCAGAACTTTGTGGAAAACTTAAAAAATTTAATAACATTTATTAGACACTTTTATATTTTCTTTTATTGTAATTCAAATATTTTATGTACTAACTCAACCTGAAATTATTATGCTATTTTTTAATAAAAATTCATAATATATGATAATTAATATATTAAACGCAAAACTACTAGAACACGTTTCGTCATTTCTCCATTTATGTCTGACTAGAGTCCGGAAAGAGATTAAAGAGAATGTATTCATATTACTTTGAAAGGTCTCCAAGATAATATCCATACTGCATATTATATTTGTATTGCCAAGCAGGGGAGTTAAAAGAAATATAGTATCCAGCCAAATGATGACGTCAACACTCACTCCATTAGAATTTATTTATTTCAATTACATTTAATTAGAGGTGCAAAGGAAGCTTATAGTGCTAAAATATGAATATCAATATTGAGAGCAATATTGTATCTTCAGTAAAGAATACAGTAACCTTAATTAATCAAACAAAAGACAATTTTAAGAAAAACGCTAAAACGATAACACGCCCAGGAACGTATTTTGTTTACCTCATAATCCAGCCTTCATAATAATTTGGGACCCTTTCAGAAATGATATCAAAGTCAAAAACATGATCCACTGATCGGATTTAAATGCAATTTTGACTGGTGTGCTTCAGTCTACATCTTTGTCATATTTTATATCAATCCACCATATTTTGAATAAAAGTTAGAATCGACCTACTTGTTTTCATTCCTGGCAATAAAATTGCCCTCTATATATATGTGACTTTGATTAAATATAATGAAACAGGAGAAAGCAGTTTTCTTTGTGACCTTGTTCAATCTAAACATCAATCAGCTACATCAACATTTTCTGCCACAAAAAGCACACCCATGTCACGGCGAACAAGATTTGGTTAATTTAGTTTGCACGAATCAACAACTATCATATTCCTTCCATCTGCTTAAGTATCGCTTCGACTTTGAATACTATGTATTGGGGTGTAACTGCTGTGGGTGCGGGCAACGATAGTAATACATCTACGAATGCAATTGCAATGCTTCCAAGAGGGGAACAGTTTAACTTGGATTTGTGTAATTTTCCTTGCAAGATTCTTTGTCAGCGCCAGTGATAATAGCATCACCATATTATCACTCTTTCGTTGGATGATTTTGGAAAGAGACAGACGGAAACATGAGACAGGTTTTGCAACTGCAGAAATAAGCAGGACAAACATTTTTATTACAAACAAAAGCATGAACAGGAAAGAATAAAATAAGAAGAAGAAGAAGACGAGAAAAATAAAAGTTTCGTTGTATACATGAGGATCGCTCGTCCTGGTTCCCGCTCTCCAGGCCCTACCCTAATTTCTAAAATCACTCCCAAAAGTGCAGTTAGGATTTTCGTCACGCGTTGAGCCGTACGTAGGCAAGGACTGAGATGAAAAACGGTACAATCACGTCGTCTTCCAACTTTCATGTGCTTGAGACGCCACGGAAGACATAACAATAATGTGATACAAGAATAATTACTTTAGATTCCTGTGGTGTTCCTGGTAATCATTAGATCGCATTCTCGTCTAGTCCTAGCGCCATTTTTTATAACTTCGATTCGTATGGGCTGGTGCCGAGGCGGGACTTTCGTGATTATGTTCACTGCTTCACAAATACATGTGATTGACAATGTTATCCGCACAAACAATGACAGATATACCAAAATGTATCCTGGAAGCCATGTTGTTGCACTCATAAATACCGGATCATATAGTCCGGTGACTGCTGTACATTAATAAACAGCGCAGTTATAGCTATCGCAATAACTTCCATCACCAACAAAACCTTTGTTTGGTCATCGACTTGACACATCAAACATTGCATGAAAAACTATCTGAACAAACTATTGAACCTAGGGTAGAACGCCGTTTTTGTCTTTCATAACCAAATTGGCAGGCTGAAAACCAGGAACATTAAAATAGGCGATATTGCCAAATTGATTCCCACGGCGAATGGAGGAATATTTCTTGAATTTTGTAGAATGCAAAACGATCTTTTACGCGCATCCGACTGCGACGGTGTCATGAAAAAACATGTTGATGACGGTGATAAAGCTCTGGAGAAAATAAGCAAGCTTTAAAAAGAATATTATGAACCTTTAAAGTTATTTAATCGTATGTGTGGCAGTCACGGTAAAGACAGAATAATCATTGATAACGTGTCTTTGGGATTTATTGTCGGGAACACAAGGAGGTCTAGTTGAAATTTGCTGATATCGCCACGGAACTGGCTTGTTTGGACAACGTTGATGTTAAATTATTATGGTCTGAACTAGATCTCCTTAAGGCCGATATCAACGCACCCACGAACAGTTTTGGTTCGTGATCACCGCAGCAATATATTATGAAAATTATCTGTTATCTCTATTTTGTTTTTTGTATATTGATTTACTCACCTTTTTAGTTAACTGATTTAATTGTTTTGTTAAGTGTGTGTGTGTGTGTTGATTGTTTGATTGAGTATATTACAGTGCATGCATTAATCACGAAAGGATAGTTATTGGGCCGTAAGACACTTTTTTGGACAAATATCCCAGTATCCAACCGCATACGAAATTACCAACATGTTGTAACTGTCATTGTTTAGTGTGGTGCTTTGTGGCACAGCAACACATGTAGCATTTTAGTGCTGAGTTTGCAAGTGAAGGAACAAAGTTCTGCAAATGATTTAATCCTAGCTTGGCGTACACCATAGCATGAACGATTTTACAAACTTTATCTATTCCATCTGCTTGAAAGGTTCTAACTTTGCAACCGCGGTACGTTTATTGCATGAAAACATTGCAAACCGTTTAAACCAAGCATTTAAGTGGCCATGACTACTACATTATGTCAATAAATATGTCGTCAAGGCCTAGGTAGTGCACATGTAAAGTATATATGAATTCATTTAAACACTGAAGGGCAATGAAATGTATGAGAAGAAAAATGAATGGAGACGGGAGAGAATCGTACGTCTCGTTGTTATTATGTCTGCTAAATAACAAGAAGAATATATTTAATATCAATGCTTATTCGCCATGAGATGGTGTAGATTGTATTGGAAACTTATCAACACAAGGCTTGCTATTAATATTTCTACTGTTTCTGCTACCACGTCCCCAATTATATTTAATGTCATTAGAATATCTACATCAAATGCTACAGCTAGTTCACCTGCAAACATAAATAATAATAATAATAATAATAATAATAATAATAATAATAATAATAACTACAGTTGCTAGCACAATTTACCACAAATACCACAACAACTATTACTAATGATACTACTATAACGACAATACTACTACTACCGTTACTACAACTATTCCAAGTACTACTAATACTGATATTAGTCATACTATTATAGGATCTGAACAATGGAAATCAACAGTGTAGCTATAACTGCATTAGGACATAATTCACTAGAAAGCCACAATAGAAAGCTCCTTGAAACCAAAAGACTCGATATCAAAGGAGTTGAGATATATTTCACAAAATTATTATGTCAGCATAATTAGTTTTTTGTTTTTGCCGTAGGGTTTAAGGCCATTTTTCAGCACACGATAGGCTATATATATATATATATATATATATATATATATATATATATATATATATATATATATATTAATGGTGGAGGAAGAACCCGGGAATACTCCGGCATGAACCACCGACCCACAAGAAGCTACTGGCAAGCTTTCTCACATACCCACATTAGCCGAATCTGAGACTCGAACCGACGCACACAGAGGTGAGATGGCAGTGATCCGTAACGGAGAGCGCGTTAGACCACTCGGCCACTCGGCCACTCGGTCAGCATAATTAGCATACCAACACTATTCAGTATCAGCTAAAGTGAAACCAGGTTTCAGCATATGAAACTTTGATGCGAAAATAAAGCAAATCAAATATCGATTAGGAGTTACAATAGAGATACATCTGACTGGTTTTGAATTTCAGGCCTTTACAACACTAGATTGTATCAATATAGATCTCGCCAAATGGAGACGAACAAGAACAGTTAAATGTGCCATTTCAATGTCATTCTATTTACTTCTGTTTCTTGTATCCATGGATGTCTGCACTAATAAATCATAAAGCCGACACTAATAATACACATTTACATTATTCTTCCTCTTTCTGGTCTAAGTTACGGAACGGGCTTATTAAGTGTAAATCATGGAAAATATGACAACAGCAAAAGCAAAAACAAGACATAATTTGATAAAGTCGCATTTTTCTTGTCATAGAAATTGTTATTCTTATAGGAAGGAAAATGATGAGAGAATCCAATATTAGAAAATATTGGTTGAAACTTCTAACGTGTTAAACTATAGACTTTGAACTGACATCACAGCGCAATCAACAAATGATGCAACTTTTCACGTGAATTGACTTATAACTCTATTACTTACTATATGTCTTCTTAGGAAGAATAGATTTAAGTGGCATGATCATAGAGCTAAATGAACATGAAGTTTGGGGATAATTTTTGGCTTTTTACATATTCTAGTAATTGAAATAAATCAACGGAGATTAATAATAATAATAATAATAAATCAAAACGGCTACATTTCAATTATCAGCCGACATTGCGGATAGTTTACGGTTTGATTCTAATTACAATACAATCTTAATGTCTTTCTTGAGACAGAAGTAAATGTATTCATATATTAGCTATTTTTCGATAGAAATTAACTATGGCCATGGAAACGTAATACTGTACATATAAAGAAGTTACTTGTACAGAAACCAACGGCTAGGTTGCTAGATAAAATGATTGCTCCTCATCAATTTCTAGTCTTAACTCTCTCTCTCTCTCTCTCTCTCTCTCTCTCTCTCTGTCTCTCTCTCCTGAATTATTCTTGCTCACGTAGGTGCTCTGATTGATTTTATTCTTCGATATGTACTTTGAAAATGTTCAAATACATGAAGACCTGTTTATTAGCACGTTGACTCAACTAAATATATTCGACTATCGACTTTGTTAATCGTAAATTCATTATTTTGTTACATATTATTGTAAGAATTATTTTATTCACATAGCTCTTCCAAGTGTAGAATAAATTAAGGAATTTCAATTAGTCAGTACAAAATGTTCTCTTCTTTGTTTCATGATTTGTTTTCCATAGCATGTTTAGGAATGTTTGCTGACCATTGGTTAAATTGACATTTTCACATTTTCTAATATCCTAACGTTCTAATTTGAAATTCCTTCCTACAATATTAATACGTTTGGGCATTTAGAACATAAGCACAACTGAGCTAACTTAAGAGGGCAGATATTGAGAATGAACATACCTTCCACAAATTAATTTTGAAATTGAATACATTCTGCTAAAGAGCAATTGTCTTCAAAACAATTGAAACCTAGTTGCATCACATTGAAATCTATTGAATCGTAATTTGTCAGTTCTTTCTGGGTTTTTTTCGTTTTTCATTTTTCTAATGTCACTGTGTAAGAGTGATATTAACTTCTACTTGGTATTTAATCTATCTACAATCAGAAGAAGGAAGAAAAAAACTTATAAAAAGAGGGTAATAGTTTGATGTGTGAAAGGGAATGATTTTATGTTTATTTTAGTGACAAATAGCACATCAATACTACAAGAGCGATAACCCATTGAAATTACAACTTTGTGATTAATTTTTGTTTAGAAGTCTATAAATTTCATTAAGACAATATTATTTTGGAAAGTACAAAACAAGCACATTGATTAATGGTATGGAACTTGTATCAATATATTAGCGATAACAAATGTCCTACTTCATTCTTAATACTATAAAAATAAAAGCAGGTGCAATATATGTTGGGACTACATTTTGATTAAATTGTGAGTCTGGAAAAATTCTGAATTCAAATAAAATTAAAGCTTATTTTAAAGCAAAAAGAAATGACAGTCTGTCTGAACTATAAAAATTCCAACGAAACTCAGATACACAAAGAGGTCTAGCACAAAAATGCATTGTCCTCTTATACAATACATAGTGAACAAAATTTTAATTGATTTATGTATTTTTAAAAAGAATCAACGCTTCTTGTTTTCCTTTCATTTAAAAATGTAATGTATCGCATCACTTTGTAGCTGAGCTGACGTATTTTGTAATATTAGGTTTAACAAATTACAATGTGCTCTTGCGAACCCGAGAGTGGAGACTGGAAAAGTTGTAACTCAACAACGTGTATACGTGTTTAGAATTACCATGAGCTTTTAATAAAGAGTGGAACATTATAAACTTCCATCTTTCTTCTTGTTTTAAATTTACTTAAAGCCAGGAGAGAACGGTCTCTTTCTGTAATTTAAACAGTT